>VXBJ01003652.1:44657-86071 GCA_013400055.1 Nycticryphes semicollaris
GATGGGGTGAGGGGTAGGAACTGCCGGGGAGGAGCTCAGGTAAGGGAGAGTTAACGGCTGACATCACGGGGAGATCTGCTTTGGACAGAAGGCTCTGCTTGGAAAGCTCGGAGGGCGGCTTAGTTTGGCAGGGCTGGGTACCACCGGGAGAGGAGCTGCTCTGGATTCAGCTCTGTGTGTGTCTGTGTGTGTCTGTGTGTGTCTGTGTGTGTGCGTCTCTGGGGTCGTGTTTGCGCCTGTCTCTGTGTGTCTCTGCGAGTGTGTCTGTGCGTGTCTCTGCGAGTGTGTTTGTGTGTGTCTCTGTGTGCCTCTGTGGGTGTGTTTGTGCGTGTCTGTGTCTGCAGGTGTATTTGTGTGTGTCTCTGCGGGTGTATTTGTGCGTGTCTGTGTGTGTCTGCAGGTGTATTTGTGTGTATCTCTGCGGGTGTGTTTGCAACTGTGCGTATCTGCGGGTGTGTTTGTGCATGTCTGTGTGTGTCTGTGCGGGTGTATTTGTGTGTGTCTCTGCAGTTGTGTTTGTGTGTGTCTGCGGGTGTATTTGTGCGTGTCTGTGTGTGTCTGCAGGTGTATTTGTGTGTATCTCTGCGGGTGTGTTTGCGACTGCGTATCTGCGGGTGTGTTTGTGTGTATCTCTGTGGGTATATTTGTGTGTGTCTCTGCAGGTGTGTGTGTGTGTGTCTCTGCGGGTGTGTTTGTGTGTGTCTCTTAGTGCTCCGGATTTCGGTGACTGCCGGGTATCTGTGCCCCCGTTTTGAGCCTGTCTGTGAATGTCGTGGATTTGGATGTATGTTCTGTGTGTGTGTCCGTGGCCTTACAGATTTGGGGTGTCCCTGTGTCTCTGTGGCTGCTGGATTATGAGAATGTAGCCTGTTGGTGCTGTGCACTTCTGTGTATGGTTCGCACAGATGTGTATGTGCATTGGGGTTATATATTGGTGTATATATATATTTATATATATCAGTTATTCTTGCCTGTGTGAAGGTTGGTTTTTTTATGCAAATAGTTTGTGTTAGTTTACACGATTTCCTTTTGTACGTGTGAATTTAAGGGAATTCCTTCGAGTTCCAGGTTTTTGTTTAGTTGGTGTGTGTACGCTCCTGTAAGTTATTTGTTTATACAGAAATTACATTGAAGTGACACACGCCTGCACTAGTACTTCCTCGTGTCCCAGTTTGCATTCTTGTGTCTTTAAAAGTTATTTGCTACGTTTTGTGAGTCCTATTTACGCGTAGAGCTTTTCTTTAAGCTCATTTGGGTGCGTGATGTGACGGTGTGCGTGTCTGACTGCTTGTTCAGGGGCACTTAGTTTGCGGTTAGACCTTCTCCTTCAACCCTTGGACTCCTTCAAGGGGGGGTTTGTTGCAGCTGAGGTGGCAGCAGGAGTTTGACAGTGACAACTCCTCCTGGTGTCTCTGCCCGGTCCACATGTCCATCCCCACCTTTGCTGACGCCTGTCTCTCTCTCTCTGGATCTTCTCGCCTGCTCTAGAGGAGTTCTAGACTGGTTCTGTCCCCGTTCAGGGAGGTGGCTGCCACATTTTTTCATGGATATAAAGGGTATGGGGGTGTCAGAGTGGTGAGTCAGAATCCACGGTGCCTGGGTCCACGAGGATCTCGGGTTATTGCACAGAGGATGACAGAACAAGCTGCAAAAGGGATGGGGAATAGGTGGCAACGTGCAGGCAAGTGGTATTTTAGAGGGTGACACGGCAATGGGACATGAGACTGGTGGATCAGGGTGCCATGACAGCGGGAGATAAGGATGGCACTGTTCTGGGGACAAGTGACATGGCAATGAGACACGAGGGCTATGGAATCCAGGTGGCATGGCACTGAGGCATGACAGGGATCAAGGTGACGTGCCGATGACCCAGGCTGATCTATCAGAACGGGGAGGGCTGGGCAACCTCCATCAAGACCCAGTTGAATAAGGCAAAAGGCAACTGGAGGGAGCAGGGTGAAGAAGATGTGAGGCAACTCAACAGACCTGCACGGTGGCTGCGGGAGCTGGGTCACCACCAGTGGGGGACAGGGCCAAAGATACCAGCAGTGTCTCCACCACGAAAAGATGAGTGGCCTCCTGGTGTGAAGGGCGGTTTGTTAGCCATGGCTGTCTGCATCCCAGCGATGGAGAGCAGGGATAACACGGTGATGACATCAGGTGATGGACAAATCCTGTGATGGTGGCCATGGACCATGGGGGCTGCGTGGGCAGGGGCAGTATTCCCAGTTGCTGGAAAAACAAAGAACCTAACGGGCAGTAAAACAAAAACAAAGGAGACTTGGAAGCACCTGACAGCCCTAATTCATCACAGCCCAAGATTTTTTTTCCCCCCTCATGTTCCCATTATATTTGTTTGTAAAAGTGGAAATCAATTTTGAAGGTAATTTTCTGGAAAGAATGGAAGGGAGGTGGGAGGGCCGGATAAGGCAGAGATGGCAAGACAAAAAAAAAGAAAAAAATAATAATAAAAAAAAAATTTAGGCCAGGCACAGCCCAGGGGCAGCTCTTGGCAAGGTGAAAGAAAATTGCATATTCAATCTCCATCCATGAATCTCCCTGGCTGCTGCCCGCCTCCTGCTCGAAAACAATGAAGGCTTTCTCCCCTACGCTGCACAACGCCCGGGTATCAGCGCTCACTTTAACTTCAGGGTCATTAATTCACCTGATTATTGCAGGAGAGGAGAGGGTTGCAGAGGCATCCGTTCTAAAGAGCCCTCCCTTAGCTCATCCTTTGATTAGTTCGGGGTGGGGGGAGTTGAGATAATGTGTTGTCTTGGACTGAGTTTAAAATGGGAGGGGTTGAAGAGGGGGTGGAAGGAGGTAGAGGTGGAAAGGGAAAGATGTGGCCGGGCTTGCTGGGGAAGGGAGGGTGGGAAAGCAGTCATTCTTGCATCCCTCTGCTGTGGTGTTACTGCAAATTAAAAGTAGCATGTTCCACTCCGTAGCTATCTTTCAAGGAGGGGAGGGGCATGGGTATATGTCGGCATGGGGATGGGGGGGGGATCTTATCATTGCTTCTTCAGCAGCCCAGCATAGTGTCACCCTGTGAGGTGACATTTGAATTTACAATTCCGCTGAGAAAAGCCATTAATTCACAAATTAACATTTCTCCCTCTCTCTCTCTCTCTCTAGCTCTCTCTCTCTTCCTTGCTCTCTCTCTCTCTCTCTCTCTCTATCTCACATGGATGTGCAAGCAATTGAAAAGACAAAGGAAATAGCCTTAAGGAAGAGACTTTACTGCTACTCTGTCTGTGCAGAGATTGCTACTACTGCTTCTAGATAGATAAACCAATTACCTGAGCTGCTCTGTTCATGGCAGCCTGCTATTACCCCCTTTTGTAGAGCTGACTCCATTGCTGGATTACACTGTGTGTATCTCATTAATGTAAACCAGCACCAGACTGGGCTCTGCCCCTGACCCTTCTTGCCAGAGCCCATTGCTCTGTGGTGGAAGAGGAGTCAAGAGCAGAGGTGATGGTAGGCACAACGTACTTCCTAACCCATAGGGACCAGGCCACACAGAGAACCTGCTTAGAAGGAGATGAGGTTAGAGGAGCTTAGAGGAGATGAGGTTTCCCTTTTCCAGAGGACACTGCATGAGGTTAACCCTGATCTCTTCCACGCTCTTGGGGAACACTCGGAGTGATGCACCACAGGCCACAGGATGGGCACCAGGTACAGGCAGCGCTTTGCAGCTCCCTTCTCAGCTTTCCCCTGAGTTTCCCTCAGGTGTAAAAATGGGGGGGGGGAGTTGGCAGACGCAGAGCTGTGAGTACCTCTGTAGTGCAGCTCCACTGAAAGCCAGTCAGAGATGCCTGTGGAGATGTTCTTCTCAAAGACAAACACTGGATGCTAATTCCACACAGCCCCCAGTTCTCTTCTGATTCCCTTTTGTTGCTCTCTCCTGCCGTGCTCTTTCTCTCTGTCACGTTCGCAGCCTCCCTGTGCATACTCATACCCCTGCAGACATGGCATGTCCCCATCTTTGTCCCTTTCAGTGGCTCCACTGCTGGGGGGTACACACTGGCAGGCAGCTTTCTCAGCACCTTGTAGGAACAGGTCTGGCTGCCCCTGCCTGGTCACACAGCCCTGTGTGTTTGAGCTGGAAATGTCCTAGCCCTGTGCTTTACATAAAGACTCACACGTTAGCCTTTGCTCACTAAGTGTTCTACCTGTATAGAATTGGAGAGAATCATAAAATCATAGAATGCTTTGGGTTGGAAGAGACCTTAAGGATCATCCAGTTCCAGCCCCCCTGCCCTGGGCAGGGACACCTCCCACCAGACCAGGTTGCTCCAAGCCCCATCCAGCCTGGTCTTGAACCCCTCCAGGGATGGGGCAGCCACAGCTTCTCTGGGCAACCTCTTCCAGTGTCTCACCACCCTCACACCAAAGAATTTCTTCCCAATATCTCACCTAAATCTCCCCTCTTTCTGTTTAAAACTGTTACCCCTCATCCTATTGCTCCACTCCCTCATAAAGAGTCCCTCCCCAGTAATCTTCCAGTGTGATTTTTTATCCCATAAGGGTTTGATAGGTCCCATTCAAGCCATCCTCCCAACTTTCATGAAAACTTGCAGGGGGCAGATCTCCAGGTAAAAGCAAATCAAATCCCAACTGCTCTTTCTGGAAGCCTGGTCTCTACGTGCGCAGCGCACGGAGCCTGCGCTTTTCTTCGGCGTTGCTTTGGCTCCTTAAATCTCCCTAAAAACATACCCTCATAACAAGAGCATCCCCTGTGCTCCTCCCTTACCCCCCTCCCTCCCCAGGGAGTGTCATCCCAAATGACGATGAGCGGAGGGAACGTCAGGCAGTGCCAGTAATTCAAACCATCCTGACCGTTCAGTGAACCCGAACCTGCTGACCTTGACAGCACCAGGCAGCGGCGGCCTCAGGAATCCCAACCTTTAGCGAGGCTCAGGGGCGGAGGACGGGCTCCCTCTCCCTCTGCCTTTCTGTTTTCTTTCTCTCTCTCTCTTTCCCAGCACATCCCAGCAGCCCAAGGGAGCCCAACAGTCAATCCCCAGCGCACCAATTAACTCCTAATTTGGCTCTCTCTGCGCTCCCCAGTCTACCTCAATCTAACGTTAAGCACTGCCTGCTGTTCCTAGATGGAAATCACTCCCGTAGAGGGGTGTCTTCTTGTGCCAAAGGAGAACACTAAGCAGCTCGTTCTCAGACAGGGCCAGAGAGAAACCACTCCTCCTCCTCCTCCCCAAAAAGGGGGTGCTGCTGTTTGTTCAGAAGGAAAGCTGGAGCAATTTGCTTCCCTAAGTGATAGCATCACATCCCCCAGCCTTGTTTTGCTGGATCCCTGGGGGGGAAGCAACAAGATCTCAGCAGGTGATTAGCTCCTGAGAGGTGGTCACCGCAGCGGAGGTGACCACAGTGAGGAAAAAAAAGTGTGCTTAATTTTGCCACAAGAACTTGCATTAAATTAAAACATTAAAATGTGAACATTTTAAGGCTCTTTGGGGGAATACTGGATTTCCTCCAGCGACCTCCGTGGCTGCCAAGCAAGGCCTGAGACGAACAGCATTTTGTGTTGCCCTGCAGGGGTTGGGCTAAGGGTTGAGACCTTGCTTAATGGGGACAACTCTGTTAAGAGAAAGAAGATGGCCTGAAAGAAGCAGTTCCAGATACCTGTCTATGGAGACACAGCAGCCAGGTCTGCCTGTCGTCTGTCTGTCTCCACTGACGATTCTTTGAAGGTGATTTTTTCCATGCATCAATCAGATAAAATAAAGAGCACTTCAACTAGGTGTCAAATGCCATTCACGATCATTTTAAGGCCCTTTAAAATATCAGAGTTTTGTCAGGGGGCCTAAAAATAATGTCTAGGTCCATATTCCTCCTTTGCTTTTCCTCCATCCATCCAAGCATCCTACTGATTACATCCCATCAGGTTCAAGGTACAAAGTCCTCTTCCCAAACACACAGGAGCAGAGTGCCAGGACAGGAGCTGGGTCATGGGTATTGCTGTTTCCATTCGGATGTGGAGTAGGTCAGGATTTCTTTCAATGGCTCTGCCTTTTTTGGGGAGCCTAGAGGTGTTATTCTGCTTTTGAACTAGGGGATCTGCATGGGAACAGGTTTGTAGGCATCTAGGTATGAAACATCCATCACGTCTTGAGTGCCTTCCAGTTCTCTTTTAGATGCTTTAGAAAAGGCTGTTAGAAAGGACAGGTCCAATTCTGTGCTTGGTTTCCCTAAAGGAGCTGCTGCTTTTTTGCTTTGGCTTTGGCATTTAGTGTGGGCAGAAGGAGGTCTTTAACAGAAGAGTTGACCTTGCAGCAGATCAGAACCACCCTAGAGTTTGGGACAACTTTACTAAATCCCAGTGAATTAAAAAAACCCAAATTACTAGCTAATCCTCGAAGATACTCATGGCTCTTATCTGCACAACCCTCTCTTGTTGGTGGAATTGATTGCTACCCCTCTTGTTTCAGGGCTATTTCTTACAGTTTGGAACATATCTCTGACATAGACCTTCTAGAGGTCATACCAGTATAAGATCCTTCGCGTATCAGTGAGGGCCTTTACATGAGTTGATGCAGAAAGAGTCCAAACGACTTTACTGATGCTTTACAGTGATTACAGGAATGAGGATTCAAAAAGATCTCATTTACTACTGAAATGCAGCTGACTCTCAGGTGGACCATGGCAGATGTTGAACAATACGGAGCATCACGAGTGAAATTTTGCTGCGCCACGTCCAAATGAAACCACAGGAGAATTAAGATACGCTGTGGGTAATCACTCAGGCTGGGTTTTGTTCAGGACAGCCAGGTTAATGTCTGCACTCTTGCAAAAAAAAATGCCATGGGAATTTTAATGACTCTGAGTGATTGGAGCCTTTGTTTTATGGCACGTCAAAAATGGCAGCTCTAAAAACACTCCGCTTGAGCGCTGGTTTAGTGCTGACTCAGAAGGGTTTCCAATAACATGATTCACTGGCATCTGGTTCAGGGGCAGGCACAGCCTTCTTGGGCGGGTGAGGTTAAGATCTAAAACGTGTATGAGGGGGAAAATAAGGTGGAATGAAAGGAAGGAAGAGCCTAGAGTGAGGGAAACGGAAAGGAAGGAGGTATTAAGAGGCATGCTAGTGGGGGATCAAGCCAAGGGAACCCAGTGGGTTAGAGAGGAATTAATATTTTCTCCTCTGTGCATTAGAGGTGTCCATGGCCTCATCCAGATCTGNAATTGGGAGATGGGGCTGGATGGGGAGAACCCAGCTCCCCAGCTCCCCTCCTTGTCTCCGGCGGTTCTGATAGCGGCGTTGATTTGCATGTCAGGCAAAGCACGGCTTGAGAAAAAAATACAACCCTCCAAGTGTGGCGGTGTCAGCGCTCGCTGTTGTTCGACAGTGTAAAATTAAATTAATAAAGCCCCCAACACAGGAAAACATAACAGGAAATTAATGGCCTTTACTGTCGCTCTGATGCAGTCATTTGCAACCCTGCTTTCCGCACCAAAGGCTTCATAAATGCAAGCAGTTTCTCTAAACAAGCATAGTTAGGGCTGCGTGTGATGTAATTTTTTGCGTTGCTTCTGTCCTTCGGAGCTGACAAAAGCCACCCTTGGTTTATTTTTTTTTGGCGTGCTCACCAAGGGGGGATCCTGCCAAAAAGCAGCTCCCCAACCGACGGGGTTAGGAAAGGGAGAGGAAGGAGGGAGTTAAGTCACACCGAGGATGCTAAGAGCATCTTCTGCCCCGGCAGAGGGACCAGCACAGCTCCCTGCTGCTTTCCCCGAGGGCTCTGCACTAAAGGCAACGTTGGGGACGCCGCAAGGGCCTAAATCAGGACAACCCTGTGGATAACTTTCAGGATGCATAAATCAGGATAACCACTGAATGCAAGAGACTTGGTAGATTTACACTAACTGGAGGGGGCAGCCACAGTTCTATCTACCTGGCTAAAAGTCAGGTTTAATAGAGAATAGATACTGGACACTCTGTCCCTCATTACAATGGTATAAATCCCCAGTGCCTCTTCCGAGCTAAGGGAATTGTGCATTTGCATCCCCCTGGCTGAGAGCAGAATACTTCCACCCACCTCCAGCACACCCAAAGGTCACCCAAGCCACGGTGACTGCTCGCACAGAAGCCACCGGCTTTGACCCCCACCACCCCAGGGCTCATCCGCGCACCCCCACACGCTGTGGGATGCGTTGCACACGCGCGTGAGGCCGCCACTCGCTGCCTAACACCCGGGAAGGCCTTTCCAGGGAGATTGGGTGAGGCTGGACGGGCTGGTTATTACTAACACACAAACCTAAGTGTGCACAGGCTTAAGTTTCCCAGATGCTCTGGCCTGAATTTGCAATCGGACACTCAGACGCCGTAGTAAACACGGATGGTTTTCATAGGCCTACACGAGCGCTCACTTCCTTAAGGGCACATTTGCATGCTCCCGTGATAATCCAAGGCAGAGCTGAGTCCACAGCTCATTACACATTTGCACACACGCAATTCATTTCATTTACGTTCTCACCGAGAGCGTTGCCGTTTCGCCCGTGCGAGCCCTGAGTCAGGGCTGCGCTGCCCAGCCCTGCCCCGTCTGAGTTACTCTGCCCCCCGTGTTAGGAGCACCCCCTCCCCAAAAGGGGGTCGGGCAACGCTCCCATCTCACTCTTCCTCAGCCAGGCAGGCTCACTGCCCTGCAGGAGCAGCCCTCCTGGCTCAGAGGTTCCTCGTTTAAGCTGTAGCAGCATCTTCAAAACATAAAACCCCTTTGTTTCTGAGCCTTTCTGCTCCGAGCCTGAGCGTGTAAGTAACGAATGCACACTCTTCCTGTGTCACTGACGCACTTAAATTACGGAGACGCGTGGCCCAGCACAGTTCCATCAATTAGCATCCTCAGATTCAGGCTTGTGGATTCCCCTGAGGCAAACGGACGCAGGGATCTCAACAACTGCACCGTTCACAAAGGCTGATACACTTCCTCGAGGTGATGTTCCTCCAGCGCTCATCTCCTGCTATCCCTGTTTTTACAGGATACTGTACGTAACCTGAACTTGTTCCATACCTTCTTTCACCCTCCCAGTGTAGATCCCTGATAATATCCCTTCTCGCTGCACCGCTGGACCTTGCCAGCCCCCTCCATGCTCTGTCATCTCTATCCTTGAGATAGGGAGGGACTCCATCAGGGAGCGGAGTGATAGGAGGAGGGGTAACAGATTTAAACTGAAAGAGGGGAGGTTTAGATTAGATCTCAGGAAGAAATTCTTTGCTGTGAGGGTGGTGAGACACTGGAAGAGGTTGCCCAGAGAAGCTGTGGCTGCCCCATCCCTGGAGGGGTTCAAGGCCAGGCTGGATGGGGCTTGGAGCAACCTGGTCTGGTGGGAGGTGTCCCTGCCCAGGGCAGGGGGGTTGGAACTCATTAAGGTCCCTTCCAACCCAAACCATTCTGTGATTCTATGTTTCTATGACTCTATGTTTCTATGTTTCTATGACTCTATGTTTCTATGATTCTATCTTGCACTCACTTGGGACCCTTTCCACCCCCAGTTCAGGTTCCTCATTCTCCCCACCCGTTCTGTTACCACAATCAAAGCCTTGACAGCTCTTGCAGCACTACTACGTGCTGAAATACAGAACTAGAGATCCATCTCGAGATGACACCTTCTCTCACATTGCCCAAAAGGCTGCAAACATTCTCCTGAAAGGAAACATCAACCACGTTTTACAGCCTTCCTTTCCCAAACCCTACTGAGTAAGGCAAGGAAGTTCTATGGGTGGAAAGACGGCGCTGGTCCTTGTCCTTGTCCCTGCTGTGGGGAGCACAGGATTAGTTTAATAATCCTTGAGGATGCAAACGGAGTCTCTAAGATACATCATGACAGCCAGACTGGATCAGCTTGTGCAGAGCAGCACAATGGTCCCCAACAGGTCTAACCATGTGAAAACCTGTGATCCGCTCCCCCCCAGCCCAGGTCCTTCTCCTCGATCTTGGCCTGGGGGGGGTGGTCAGCTCCGACACGGATGCGGGAGATCCGCTATTCCCAGCGGGAGCTCGAGGGCAGGGTTTGTTTGAAACCCAGGAATGATAGCCCCTGGGCTCCTTCCTTCCCAAGCCCCCTCGCCGAATGCAGCGGGAGGGTCTGCGCAGGGCTGGCTGCTGTGAATGACAAGCGCTGGCTATCGATCGCGTTCTGAACTCGGCCCAGCCGATAGAAGGTAATTAATGACTCCATTTGCCTCAGTACCGAGGAGAACAATTGAGTTTGAAACTGCAACAACTGGCAGCGCAGGGAAAGGCCCCCCGGGACGTCCAGGAAAGCTGGATGACAGGCCTTGGGCTGTGTGGGGGACACGGGAACACATCAGAAGGGGAAAAAAAGAGAAGGGAAATCGGATAAAAGCGAAGAACCACCTTAACACAAAGGGTGAATCGGGAAAGGGAGTGTCCAGAGAGTGGGACAGGGCTGCTCTGTCACCCCTGCAGTGGGGATGGTGACAAAGGCAGGCAGTGGGAGAGGGCAGGGTGGCCTGGCTGGTGCGGGGTAGGGGGGGCGCTGGGGGGGTGGCATTTCAGCAGCGGGCTCTGCAGCGCTGCGTTAGACGGATGCGTTTCCCTGGGAGGCTTTGACAATTAGATGGGTTCTGCTGTGTCACCTGGCTGGCACTTCTCATGCCAGTCACATTCGCTTTTATTAGGACTGTGGTTTTTATGGGTAGTGCTGCCAGGCCCCAGCTGAGATCGGGGCCCCGGGAGGCAGCGGGGCAGACACGCCGTGGGTCAGTAATAGCCCCTTGCCCCAAAAGGGAAGAGAAGAAGAGAATCTCCATGTTTGTGTGGCAGCTGCACAGCTTCTCATCACCCTCCTACGTGTTTCTGTGCCGCAAAGGTCTTTCTATGTCAGCAGTACTTCTGAATTACTCCTTGGGGTGGCTCTATCCCACCTTGACCAAGGGTGCTCTCTGTCACCTGTAGCCAGGGAAGTTAACTCTGTTCCGCTGCTTTGTGCCACTTGTACATGATGGTTCCCTTGTGGCTTCCAGACCTGGGAAATATCTCTTTGGTTTGGAGCTGTTTAATGGATATATTCCACGTCAGCTGTAGTTAGGGTTGTTCCTGCATCCTCTGGCACAGCATTTCCTTGTTATCTGTCAGGATACTTCTGTGACACCCCTGTGGAGACTTTCTGTGTCTGGTATCGAAGATTTGCGCTGAACATCGGCTGCGTGTGCCCCCCCCGGAGGCCCCCTGGGAGGAGGGATGTTTCCTGTCACATGTGCGAGGCCGGTCCCGCTCACGTTGACAGCGACGGCGTGAACTTGTGAGGGACACGGTGACCGAGGCCATGGTTCACCTCTCCAGCTGTTTGCTAAGGTCCTGATTGAAGAGAGAGGTGGCCCTGTGTTATGGTACCACAGTTTCCCTCACCAGTAAGAGGGGAACTGGGAAAGGTGATGGTGCTTCCTCATGGTACAGCAAGTGCAGTTGTCCCAGAGGCATCCCCAGACTCAGCTGAAGCCTTCCAAGAGCTGCTTTCTTGGCAGATCCCCATCCCTTAAGCTTCTATTTCCAACATCATTCTTCATCAGTGGACTGTTTCCCAGAATGGTGACATTCCTCATGGGATCTGCTAGTCTTTCCCAACCCCAGTTTTCCCCAGGAGCTCTCCCTTTGCTTTCACTCACAACCCTTTGATGGACACCATCTCTTTGCCAAAGTCCTCTCTGCTCCTCACTGATACCTTTCTCATGACCATGCAGTTCTCAGCTCTGGTACTTGTGTATTACAATATTTGAGGCTTCTCCTGACAGTCTATCTCACAGAGTCACGAAATGAGAATTTGATCTAAAACCAGATAGAAGTGTCTGTCCCTTGCAGTTTCAGGGGAAAAAAAAAAGAAAATGCATCCTCTGTAGGTTTTGACACCAGGAAACAAAGGGAATTTCCCATCCCTTGGTTTTGAAGGAAATATAACGATCCACGCCTGCGAATGCCTCAGCACCACAAGGCATAAAAATCCATCTTTCAGGTTCATCTCTGTGAAACTTTCCCCTCTCCATAAGTAACATCCACATGCACAGCTGATATTACAGCTCTGTGAAGTTTAGGATTTGTGTGCCCTCCCATTATTAAGGCCAGTGCTACTGCAAGCTCTTTAGACAAGGTCCACAGGCTTCTGTTAAAAGTTTCTTTTCTTTTGTAGATTTTAAAGCTTAGGCCCTGCCAGAGCACACACACACATTCCCCCCCCCAAACTCCCACCAAAAACCAAAGCATCGCCTTCCTCCTTACAACTTTTCCACCCTTCCCTATCTATTTGCTTGCTTTGATCATTCTGATTTCTTATCTAACCCCGTTCCTTCCCTTTCATTTCCCACTGATGATAGAGTTCCTTTCTTATCAGCTGGTCCCGAGTCACCCAAATACAGATACGCACTTAAGTGTGCGCACACACACACACACACCCTGATGCAAATAAATAAATAAATAAAAAGGTCAGTGAGCAGAGCAGCAATAACCCCTAAAACAGTACTATCAGAGGGACATGATTGATCAATTGAATTCCATAGCGGCTGAAAAATGTGGGATTAAGTAGTGTATTATACGCACAATGAGTTGAGGCATGATGTTCATTTCAAGTTCATTTCGCCAGCCCTCTGCCACCAGATCAGGCAATCAATAGGGGCAGCAGATATCATATATCACCTCTCTCCGTGCTGGGGAGAGAGCACCATAATCTCTCGCAAATTTAGAGTGACAGATTTGTCAAGATCTGAAGGGCCCCTGAATAAATGAAGGAAAAGAGACTCCTACAGCGGCTTGGGAAAGCTGTGCTTTCGGCTTCTTCACACAAAGGCACGGCCTGTGCACACACGGGGGACACGCGTGCACAGGGCTCTGCAGGCACACAGTGAATACACGTGCATGTGTGCTCTAATCCCTGTAACCACCCGGGGCACCTCCCTAAGGGGTAAAATCCGTTTTGAGGACACCCACTGGCAGCGGTACCCTCTGTGTGAACCACCCGCCCACTCACACCAAACACCAGTGTCGTAGGGCTGCCATCCTTGAAAATCAAACTCAAACGGCTGCTCAGGCACGGGTGGTGATGCAGAAGCTAAAGAATACCAGTTTAGGGATCTACTGCAAAAACCCCCACGTGCAATTAGCATCATGGTGTGCACAGCCTGACTGACACAGGTGGAAAAATCCTCAAAGGCAGCTTCCCAGGCTGCAGACAGGGGTGAGACAAGTGCTGATACAGAAGAACACACTGGGTTTTCTTTTCTTTTGGACCCAGGAGCTCTGTGGCAGCTTTCTGCAGGGAGGAGCAGAGAGAGGTGCCTACTGGAATTGGGAGTGTAAGCCTTGAGCCACCCCAGTCCTCCTGAAAGCTACCCCCTGCGGTAAAAGCCCGGTCCCCCACTCTTTGCTTTGCTTTCCCTCACTCAAATCTGCCAGGAACTCCAGCTTTCAGGAACGTGAGGATTTTCCCTTGTGTGAAAAAGCACAAGGAGAGGAGAAAACGCCACTAAACAGCCCTGCTCTGGCTTGGGGTGGAAAAGAAAGAGAGAAAGGGGCTGCTCGAGGGAAGGCTGCTGGCTGGGACAAATCAATATGTAATATTTTCTATGGTCTTGCGAGTGGTACTGTACTACGTTACTGTATATAATGTACTATTGATTATATCATATCATATAATCACCTATAAACGGATATATCTCATAGCCAGAAGGCAGCAGGCTCAGTTATAACTCTGGGCCACCAGTTGGGCATTAACTGTGCCAGGAAAACACCCACCTTGGCCCCATCCCCAAGCTAAAAGATGAAGCTGGGGAATGGCGTGGTTCCGGCTGTGGCACAAGCGAACGCCACCCCCCGGCTCCAGGGAGCATCATTTCCCAGGAGGGGAAGGGTCTGTGTGGATTCCCCCCCCTTCAACCACTTTGTGGACGGGAGGTGTGTGTTTCTGTAGATTTACAGCCCGGACGGCACGGAGAAAGGTTGAAGCCTGAGGAATAAGAGGGAGAACCTGATTTTAAGTGAGACAGGGTGATAAGACAAGTCAGAGTCGTGGCTGATGAAGCACAGGAGGTGGAGATTCGGCATGAAGGGTAGGGAGGTATATCAGCACGGATGAGACAGGGGATTATAGCCAAAGTTAGGCTGAGAGGTGACAGCAGAAAGATACTCAGCACAGTTGGAGAAGATTATAATGAGCAGACTTGCCTCAGATGAGATGAGGGATTATGACAAAGGAAGATTCACTTCAGCTGGGACAGGAGGTTATAACAGACAGACTCACCTTGGATGTGACAGATGCTAATAGCAGGAGACTCACTCGTTTCAGATAAAGAGGGGTTATAACTGAGATAAATGCACCTCATTTGAGTTGGGGGATAACAGGGAAAGAAAAAAAGCACCCCAACAGGTGGGTGATAAGATGGTTTATCACAGGGAAAGATTCACTTTGGATGGGGCAGGGCATTTATAACGGACTCACCTGGGAGGGGAGGAGCGGGCTGTAAGAGACACTGGATGGCACAGGAGAGAGACCTGGAAGGTGGCAGGAGGGACTGAGGTGAGACTGGGCTGTCTCAGGGGGCTGTGGCATCTACAGAGATGTGCTTCTGGCGATGCTTCCACCAGAAAAAGACTCTTGTTTCCTAGTCAGAACAAAGCAATAGCAGGAAGGCCCATTCCCAATAGGTTCTGGAATACAATAATTAATGTTGGGTAGGAAGGGGGACTGGCACAGACAAAGATTCATCCTACTTCGGAGGGAGTTTTATAACAGGGATACGGGTTGTGATAAATCATGAGGTTCACGCAGGAGAGCAGGACAGAGATCAAAGCAGAAACCCACAGACACTCCACGGGGAGAGACTTGTCTCTGGTGAGACCTGGGGTCAGAAGCAGGATCGTTCCTGTTACCTGAGGGGCACAAAAGGCTCATCTGGGGTACAAGATCTGATGAGAAGGAAATGATAACAGAGACACAACTTCTATTGAGCCTGGGGAGCTACAACAGAGATTGACTCCCTTCCAAGCTGTAAGAGAGAGCCTTTTCTCCATTCCAGGCTTCCTCAGCCCTCTCCAGGACAGGTCCATCCCCAGCACTCCGGTTTCTCTGTGAGCTGCCTCCCCAGTAGCCTTCCAGCGATGCTAATCGCCGTGCTTTGCTCCCATTTTATGCTCAGCAATGGAGATTTGGCAATTTTTAACACTGCAAATCAGCAGAGCCGAAACTCATCTCTCCGAGCCGAGCACCATTCTCCACAGCCTCACACCCCAGGCAACCGAGTCCCACGGAGCCCATGGAAGCAGCACGGCCACTCCAGCAGTCAGGAGGGGACTTCCCTCGGTGTCCCCTTCCCGCAGGAGTGGCACAGCTCCCTGGGTGGAGGCAGAGGGTCCCCGCTCTTTCCCGTTCTGTCCTCGTCCTGCATCCCTCGCTGATCCCAGCCAGGGTGGTGCTAACTCCCTGTTTTCTCTGTCTGTGCCCTGCAGATGTATCCGAGGGCTCAGTTCCCAACGGAGATTCCCAGAGCAGCGTGGACAGTTTGCGGAAGCACCTTCGTGGCGACACTTTCACCCAGCAGCAGCTGGAAGCTTTAGATCGAGTTTTTGAGCGTCCTTCTTACCCTGACGTCTTTCAAACATCAGAGCACATCAAATCTGAGCAGGTGAGGGCCCGGCCCGGTGATGGGGACCCACAGGCGCCCATAGGATGATGGCAGGGAGATTTCCTCACCAAAATCCCTCTCCCACTCTTCACCCCTTGTTCTCACGCTGACCTGTTATTGCACATCCATCACATTGAGCTTTTCCAGCACTTTCTAGTTGTAAATGCCTCACTCTGCTGATGCACGTGTACGCACAAGCTCTACCTCCTCTCACGAGCTTGCCACACAGACGCACTCTGCGCTCTCCCGTAACCCCCGTGGCCACCTTTCCCTCTGCACATGCTCCTGCAGGTATGTGGACACGTTCTTGCCATGAACACGCAAAACACGCATGTCCACCCCCACACAGCACCGCGTGGGAACTCCTGCCCTCTCACATCCCACCAGCGACCACCGGCCCACAGGGTCGGGCTTTAACAGAGCGTTTTCCTTCACGGCCCAAAGCTGAGATTTGAATCCCATCTCCAACAGAGTTTTCCTCACTCCTGCAACTCTGCCCCCCCCCCATCCCCGTCTTTCCCTTACTCCCCCGGCCTTTTATCCCNAACAAAGGAAGAGAAGGAGAGGCTGGCTGTGGACTCCCTTCATCCCAGAGTCCCTGGGTTTATTACAATGAATAACCTTTATTTACTTTCATTAGACTATTAAGCACCAGCACAGTCATTTTTCCCCCTGAAACTCTGAGCAGGGCCCATAAAGCAAATCCGAAGCCTAATTGAGTTCATTTTAATTTCTCTCCGATCACAGCGAATTACTCTGGTGATAAATCAGGGGGCAGGCTCACCCCCAGTAGAAGGCCTAATTTGCNAAAAAAAAAAAAAAAGAAGGGAGCAGAAAGAGCAGAAAATCAGTTTTAATTTAAAGTAATATTAATCAGAGCAACTTTTCCTGCTGTTTTGTAGCCTTCCCGGTTTCTCCAGCTCCCGCGTCTGGTCCGGAGGCTGCCACAATAAAAAGGCAATTACCAGAGCCTTTCGGACAGGACACCCTTTCAGATTCAATGGCTCTCCCCCTCCCACCCTTCTGTTAGCCATGTGGCTCCCCCCTCCCCAATTTCATACCCCAATGCACAGAGTGACAGAGGCAGGGGATGAGGCTTCTTTGTTTGTTTTTAAAGAGCTAGGACAGAGGTGACAGCGGAGGGGAGGCAGAGAGTGGCTACAGTGGGCCAACACTGGCTGCCTCCTACAGCCTGCCTGTCCCGCTCGTGTCATCGCAGTCCTCTGCCCCAGCTGTCCTTGTCACCAGGGCAAACACCCCCTGTCTCTGCTCAGCCAAGAGGAGGGGACATGGGTTTCCCTTTTCTTCTCCCCTGGGCTGGCACCACAGCACTGAACCAAGGCTCCATCATACTGGAGATACCGGGCCAGATCCTTCATCCCTCTTCCCCTTCATCCTAGGACATCCTCTCCCCACCCCTCCCCAGCAGCCCTCTTGTCACTTCATCTTCTCCATCTCCTCCTCCTCCTCCTCTTCCATCTGTGCAGGGGTTTGCAGCTCTCCTCTTCCTCCCCCCCATCTGTACACCCTTCCCTTTCTGCCGGCGCATCAATAGCGAGCTGTCTTTCTCCTCTCTTCCCCAGGGTAATGAGTACTCCCTCCCAGCTCTGACCCCTGGTCTCGATGAAGTCAAATCAAGTCTATCCACCTCTGCTAACCCAGACCTGGGGACAAATGTGTCAGGACCCCAGACGTACCCTGTGGTGACCGGTAAGCCGCCTGAGCAAACAGCAGAACCAAGCTTTTTTATTTATTTCCCTCATCACCATTAGCTTCTGCTTTTTTCTGCTAATGCGAGATATCCCTCACGGAAAGAGACAGAAAGAACTGGAGGACACTAAGGGCTAAGCTTGAAATTCAGAGTATTGCCAGCTTTGGGTACACCTAGAGGTGCCCCAGGTGTGAGTCAGGAAGAGTGGGCCCGGATGGGGCTTAGGGATGAGTGTTGGTGGAGGCTGGGTATGTCCAAATACGCTCTGTGATTTTTCCTTTGGCTCTGAGAACAAGAGGGTTGTGGCTTCCCCGTGATCTGTGCTTGGTTTTCTCGGGGAGAAGTAATAACTGAAGTTTTATTCAGCCCTGGCATTTGGAAGGGGCATTTGCAAGTGAAGTACTGAGGTCTGCTGAACTGTGACTGCTAAACTCCCTCTTCCTGAAGAGTCTCTAATGGCAGCTGGCAAAAGAAATTAGTCCACAACCTTTCCCCTTCCCCTCATGGGTGGGCACATTAAACTCAGGTGTGACCAGGAGAGTAGGAGATAAGAACACGTGCAAGACGGTAGAGGAATGGGGATACACAGAAGTAGGAGGCAATTTCTGCAGAGAAGATTCCCCTTTGCTGGTGGCATGTGCAGGACCTGAGTGGCACAGGGTTGTCCTGGGGCCATGGGGCATCCTGATACGAGTGTTAGATTGCCAGAGGGCATCCTGATACCAGTGTTAGATTGCCAGAGGGCATCCTGATACCAGCGTTACATTGCCATGGGGCATCCTGATACTGCCTGCTGGGTGTGTGTCTAGAGCCACAAGGAGATATTCTAGTGCCACAGCCCTTCATCTCAGGCTTTAGTTGCCACCTGCTCCCTGCTCACCATAGATTTGCACATCTCCTGGGTACCTAGAGCAGGTCCAAGTGACTCACCCCTCTCTGGTATGTCCCCCCTTGCCCTAAAATCTGCTGCGGCCCCTCTAGAAACCTCGCGGTGTTAAGTGGAGAAATAACTCAAGACAAAGAGGTGTAAGTCCTGGTGCCAAGGGAAGGAGCTCTTGCCTCTTGGCCAAAAAGCTGTCCCCTGATGGCACAGAATGAAGCGCACTGGAGTTTGTATCAACGTTTTCTTGCAGAAGCCCCAGGTAACAGCCCCTGGGGTCAAAGCAGCTCGTTGCTGAGGCTTGTCATTGCCTGTTCAGCAAATGCCGAGCAAAGGCGTATCGTTGCACGTGATTTTTGGCTACCAGGAACTTTGGGACCAGGCAGGATTAGTAACAGTTATGCCAAATACAGAGGAGATCCAGTGGGAGATCTGCAAAATGTCATGGAGAACCACAGAGAGGTGAATTGCATGTTTAGGGGGGTGTCTAGAAAGCGTGACGTACCCCGAATTTTCTCATGGCTTTTACTGCTATCGGGCTTGATCCTGCATCCTTGTGGCCATGCAGTTTCTCAGCCAACCATAAAAACATGGCTCAGCTATGGCAAAACTGTTCCACCTTTCTTTGTATTTGCATATGCAAGACAAAACTCAGCTGGTGTGTCCATCTACCATTTAGCAAATCTACATCTTTTACAGGAAACACTTTCCTGTCTTTGGGGGGCAAAGCCAGTAGGAGAGCAGCACTGTCCTTCCTTCAGGGAAGTCAGATCCCCATAGCAGGATGTAAAGGTGAGATGCCTAAAATCAGGGTTTAAGATTCAAAGGGGCCATTCGAATGATTCTTTTTAGTCATTTTGCCTAAGCGAAGACGGTGCATTCCAGCCTGTTAATATGAGAGCAGAATTCCTGAAGGCTGGCTTCGCTGCACAAGCTTTGGACATGACTCTCATGTGGGGGACAGCAGGGGACAGACCTGGCCTCGTAGAAGAAGGGGTGGGGTTGAGGCAGAAAATCTTCATGTCCCCCCAACCCTGTGCCATCCCCGTTCTGTTCCCTGCAAGGCTCCCAGCTCAGCTCGAGAACGTTCCCATCTGATCCATCTGGATCCAAGAGTGAGAAAAGTTCATTTCAGACCCAGCTTGACGTTCCCAGGTGGCAACTTAGCGCTAACATCTCAATCTGTATGCGACATTTCAATCAGCGCAGAGTAACAAAAGCAGAACTATTAGCGTTGGGAGCTGTTCGCTGGTGGTAATGATGGGGAAACTCAGAAACTGGAAATGAAGAGGGGAAAAAAAATATTCCCCAAACCCTCAGCACCCTGAAAGGCAGCAGGGGAAGAGGGGCGGAGAAATTTTCCTCTCCACTTAGGCCAGGATCCAATGTTTGGATTAATTGGTGCCATTACCCAAGGAAGGGCTTCAGATAATGCTCATTCTTAAAATGTTTTTGCTGGCAATTAAATGGTTGCAGTTATTGATCTTCATTGATCTGATGTTCTCAATTTGCATAATCTATTAAAGATGAATGATTCATTATATGTTTGCTATGGGGCTGGGCAATGCTTTCAGGAAGGACCAGAGGAGTGAGGAACTGATCTGCTGCCTCCTGATCTACCCTGGCCAGGATATAAGGAGGAGGCTGGGAACACGCAGGTTCCTTTGGTGTCACCCAGATCCCTCTCCCAAGAAGGGATATTGGAGTAATAGCGAGCTCTGAATTGCTATCTGCCCGTTTTGCTGCTGTAGTGTCATCTTTGAAATGCCTCTTTGCTCTTGTCCCAGGGCAGTCTGTGAACCCAGGTGATATCTGAAACAAACCCACCTCTGCAGGGTACAAATTCTCTGTGCAGTCACTTCAGGATGTAAGATTTAGCTTCAGTCTCCAAGAAAGTCTTCCCAGATAGAAAAAAAATACGCTAGCTCTTTCCAAACCAGAGCTGTCTGGTGTTGGGTTCTTGTCCTTTCTGAAGACTTCAGAGAAAGTCTTTCTCCTCTCTCTGGCTCATGACTACCTTGCCTCAGCAAGCTCCCTCAGCTCACACGGTTCTGAGAACACACACCTCCAAAAGTCATTAAAACCTCAGTATGTAACTACCTAAAATCTTGTAGTGTAGCGAGATATTTGAAGTGTTGCTGAAGTCCCTCTATCTATCTGGGAGCTTCCTAGAACTGAAGAGCTAAAAATGCTGCACAACTCCCCAAGGCAGCCTCCTCCCCAAGGCCTTCCCCAAAGTCCTGGGCATCTGTACAAAGACACAGCTGAGCCCCACCATTAAGTACAGCCTTGCCTTAGTACTGCCGATATCAAACACTGCCTGTCACACAGTTGTTCTGTTTAATGCATCTTAGATAGTCCTTTGGTTCCTTACAGCTCCTAAAGCAAGTAAACAAAAACATTTGCTTACTTTGGAGCAGAGAGGTCGCCTTTATCCCTCCCCACTATCTGCAAGGAACCTCTAGGAGTTCACAAGGTGACACTAAAGGGCCAGCTGGGCACTAGACGAGGGAAACACGGTCCTGCTGTCCTTCCTGTAGAACAACATAGAAATTCTCAAGCTTCCTTGTGAAGTATCAGAGAGAGAAAGCTCTTTAAAGCTGCCTGAGAACATCACCTCACCTCTTCCTCCACACGCAGGCCAATGGGCCAGCTACACCTTGCCTTGATGCTGCACGGCCATCGTAGCTAGATGGGCAGAGATCACTGACAGCTTCTGGGACGGTTTCTTTGGACACCGACCAGATTTCCCAGGAGTGGTCTGAACATACCAAGATAAGACGAGTACATGCAGCTGAACAGGAAGACAAGAATTGTGTTGTTCAGAGATGTTCTACTACAGTTATTTCTGTTGAAGGCAAATAGCTCAGGGAGATGATTGTAAATCTCTAAGTAAACACAGAAAACCTCAATAGCTTTCTTTTATTCAGTAGCTTCCACAGATGTTTGATTTTGGAAGGTATTCAGTAGCTAACACCCCAGAGGTGAGCAGTGAAGAACCTCAAGCTTTTGGCACTAGTAACAGGAGTACTTTAAAACCCCAAAGTTGTTCACAGAAGGATTGAATCCTTTGAGAACAAAGGTCAAGACCCTTCTTTAAGTGCCATCAGAAGTCACATCTTTTGGAATAGCGGTGTTTCTTCAAACCAGGTTCTGAGACCTGAGGACTTAGATTAATAGTTTGGGTGGGAGAGGAGTCCTTCCCAACTCAATTTTCTAGCCCAGAAGTTACCCAGCAGAGAGGCAGCACCACGGGAAATAAAACACAATGAACTTTCCGTGTATGGCTTGAAACTTGCTTATTAACAGACTGCTGAAGGGGGGGGATTTACCGACTAGATGGGTCATAAAACTACAGCAAAAGTAAAGAAAAGCTTCCCTTAATGGAACCTGGCAGCATTAACTGAACAGACCTTGTTTGCCAGCTCGCTGCAATCAGTGAGAGCTACAAAGGACAGTGAAGGTAAAAGACAAGCCCAAGAAAAAAGGGGGCAAAAAAATGCACTTCAGCGACTTCTACTGTTGCCTGAAATGGGAGTATGTGTCTCCTCTTGTTTCTGTGAGGAGGTTTCTGAGAGCTTCTGTGTTATGGTTAGCACCTCTTGGCAGCAATAGGGAACTTTGAAAATCACAATCACCCACCAAAACCACTACCAGGTCCCAAATAGAAAATGTTTCCTTCTCTCTAGGAAAAAAACCAAATAGTAATTCCCTAAGGCAACAAGTGTCATCCAGGGCGAGAAACTCACGATGTGTCCAACAAAGGCACCAAAAAAGCACAAACCCCATCGATCTCACTTTACTCCAGACCTCCCCTCTCTAGCACAGGGTCAGATTTTTCCTCAGTCTGTTACTTTTTTAAATTAATACATGAATGTATGAAGAAAAATCCAGTCTAATTACTGACATTAAGGCTACTACTTGCCATGTCTGAAAGAGATGAAAGGATTGTGTGTAAACAGCGTGTTATTTCGACTGAAGTTTTCCATGAAGTTGTGATGTTAAAGCACGGAGAGATCACTGGGTGGGCACCTGGATCCAAAGTTCTTCTGAAATGATAAACAATCTTTTGAGAACTTTAGCCTCCTGCAAGGTGAAAAGATATTATTTCCTTCGTTTCAGCTTCGTGAGTGAACTGAAGGGAATTGCGTTCAGTTCAATAACCAGGTCATTCAAGACTAAGAAACAAACTGGTATTTGAAAAAGCAGGGACATTTGTTTTCCTCCGTCAGAGAGTGAATTAAGCTTGGTGTGAAAGGATGAGATCTATTGGTTCTAAAATCAGTTCAATTTCCCCCTTATATATAACCTTTCCTTCATTTAATAAGACGGCTTTAATGCAAAACCTGCTTAGGAAAAGCTTGCTTTCTCTGTCCTAGTACGTTTAGGAAGTCAGGGAACTTGTGGTCATTTTATTTAATTAGCACAAATAATTACAAATACTGGTTTTAATTTAATTCTAATTTCCATCCAAATATAACTTGACACAGATCACAAGTAAAAAGTTAATAATCTAATAAAATAATAAGATGGACTCATCGTTCACTATTTTCTCGTCTAATAATATGTAAAGACAAATTATATTAAACAGCATAATTGCTTAAATAAATGTGCACAGATGCAGTTCATCTACTTGGCAAAAACTGAAATAACCACATTCAGTGTAAATTTTGTATTTGTCAAAGTATTTGTGACCACCCATAAAAGTCAACCTTTTAGAAAACGGCCTCACTGTGCACATGTAAACCCAGTTACTCCAGCTTCTTGTTTTAAATCACCATTAAAACTGACCATTACATCCAGTTCAACTTATGCTGAGAGGGAGAGCATTTCCTTCCCCTTTTCCTTCCTTGTACTGGTGGAAATTTCCTGTCTTGCTCCAATCTGCTTTAGCCTCAGCCACCAGTGAGACACTGGGCACGCGATGTCCCTGCTTGATGAGGTGACTGAAGAAAAACCTCTTCAGCAAACCACTAGGGAAACCCCAGTCTAGGCTTTGGTGACAGCAAATCCTGCAGAGCTGTCCTCTGTCACAGAGTCACGGCTGCAGGTTGGGCACGTCTCTGGATGCCCTCATGCCCTGAAAACCAAGTGTGATAATCACCCACGTGGCTGCTGCCAGGCCGTTATCCTGCCGCCTCATCAAAATTAAGGAGGTGTTTTCTGTAAGGAAGCCTCTCCTCTATTTAAGATTAACCAGCCAAAGTAGAAGTCCACAGGCCCTCCAAATTTCATCAACTGGTCCTCATCCCTAAGAAGAGATAATATCTTCTTATCTAGTCAAAGAATTTGGAAGGGCAAAAGGTGTTGCTGCTCTTCTCCAGGACCAAATGGCTGAGGGTGATAGACGGTCAGATGAACGGAACAGAGAGGAGGAGGTGGGGGGGGAAGGAATCACACAAACTAATTCCATGCATCCAATGGAAGTTTCACTGACCATAACGTAAAGACACTCAAGAAGGTGCCTAAGGGCCTTGAAAGGCATATGGAAGTGAGGAACCCAGAAGTGCACCAGCCCAAAAGAAATAAGGCCTTCATCTTTTTTAAATTAGCATTTAGGGGGGACACCATAATGGCATGTAGGGACAACAGCGGTGGATTGGCGGTCCCAGTCCCCTTCCTTTCAGCAAGGGGCCACCATTGCAGGCTGCCCACTCTGTGCTGCCAGATGAAAAAAGGACTTTTTTAGAGAAGGTAATTACATCGTCTTCCCAACAATTAAGTTTCTGCCTTTTCTTTTGAGGCTCAACGAAGGACCCAGTAAGTGTGGCTTTGATGACAATTTTTTGTGCTGTAGATATTTGCCCACCGACAGCAAAGACCATGCTTTATGTCTGAGTTAAGCAACGCCTGTCAGCGGGTGTTAATAACTTGGGATCTCCATCGGCTGTACTGGATTTAACCATTTAATTCAAACTCCCCACTGCAGTCAGTCAGGGAAATGCAAAGAAATAAAAATCCTTGGCCCTTCTCTGCAGGTTTAGATGGTTGTAGGATGACCTATCTTATGGTAGGTCTATGCTTGTAGACCTACCTACCTTGTAGGTAGACCTATGCTTGGTAGAATATCACTGTGATGAAACCTTGGAGATACTTATAGTGAGGACTGTGAAAAGCAAACATTACATTCTAATTACATTTCCCAGCATATATTTCAAAATTAGCTTGTTTAAGAGAGAACATTCAAGTCCCAACCCACCAACCTGATGGGCCGGGACTCCAGAAAGGGCACAAGAATTCAAACTCCACTGAACTTCTCTGCCAAGTGCACAAGTTGCCCATCTTTCCCTCCCCGAGACCTTAAAGCGCATCTTCCTTCATCATCTCCGTCTGCAAACACATCTACTTAGAAGCCACATGAGGTTCAGTGGGGTTCTCAGGTGATTAACACTAACAGTACTCAACCAGCTCCAAAGAGTATGGCCAGATTGCAGGTCTACTGGAAGCTCCATGTTTTACTCTGTACAAAGCCTATAAAACTCCCTCACTCCAAATTACCAGGAAGAGTTAGCAGGTCAGTCTACTTTGAGGGCAGCAGTTAATTAGATCAGACACAAAAATCTAGATTTGTAAAAAAACCAAACGGGGCAAATGGAGGAGTGAATTTGCAGATGGAGTTTTGAACCCAAAAATGATCAAATGTGATTTGGATGTGCAGCTTCCACCAAAATGTCACACAGCAGAAGGCAGGAAAAAAAGCCAAGTCTTTGAAAAGCTTTGGTGTCAGGCCTGCTCTGTCAGCCCCACCAGGAGTTAGAGGGCCATTTCCAGGCCTTGTGGCCTAGTTGGTGCTGGTCTCTTCTCACAGGTTAATTAGTGATAGAACAAGAGGGGACGGCTTCAAGGTGCACCAGGGTAGGTTTAGGCTGAACATTAGGAAAGAATTCTCCCCAGAAAGAGTGGTCAGACCCTGGAATAGGCTGCCCAGGGAGAGGGCTGAGTCCCCATCCCTGAACGTGTTTCGGAGTCGTTGAGATGTGGTGTTGGGGGATCTGGTGTAGGGGAGGAATTTGTAGAGTGGGGCTGATGGTTGGACTCGATGATCCCAAGGGTCTTTTCCAACCTGAATGATTCTGTGATTCTGTGTGATTTCAAAACTTGACATCAGGTTTGATTCTTAGGGGAAAGCAATCCAAGGTTGTGTCTTTAAACGTGTATCTCAACAACCCACAAGTAAAGTATTGGGCGAAGAACACAGCTGGATCTGTGCAGAAACAGTCAGCAGGAACACAAAGAGAAGACAGGAAAGGTACAACGAGAAGCAGATTTAGTCTTGGCACGCTTTTCAGTTGTCCTGGCAAAGGTCTGTTATGATCACAGACCAGGGGAGGAAAATAGGATGATCTTTATCTTCAGTGCAACTTGCAACTTTCTTGGAAAAGAAAAGCTAGAAAACTAAGGAATCAAAGAAAAAAGTGGTTATTCTGACAGGACAGAAAGCAAAAGTGAAAGATACGGTGTGTCAGTCCAGTGTGGACTTTTGCATGACTCCTAGAATTTCTGAGGCAGGATTCTCACGTGGGATGCAGCAATGTGACCCCACTGGCTGTCCTGTAAACTCACCAGTTCACGGATGCTGAGGACCCAGTCCCATTCCCTTTGCCACAATGAGGCCTTTCTGAGGAATGGAGAACACAGATGTGGGAAAAGATGTTTCAATGGTGGGTTCAAACATAGGATTCAAAACACCTGAGACCAGATTCAGCTTTGGCACAGGGTTCCTACATGAATTTGGGTTGGTGTTCTTTGAGCACGGCTCCTCAGAGACAGAACAGTGATCTCCAAGGGATGCTGTAAAGCTCCGTGTTCTAAAGAGTGAGGCACTGGGGTCATCTAAATATTTGATAGAGACCCCAGGAAAAGATGAAGAACATCATCAAGATGGTGAGCAGTGTGGTTAAGTGGGTGTGCACAAGCCAACCCTTATTCAGGGATGTGCCACCTCGATAGTCTTTGTTTACTGAAGAGCAAAGGAGTGTTGGATGCAGGTCCCATATCCTCCAGGAAGCCAGCAATGAAAAACAAGCAGCTTATCTAGTCCTGCAACCCCCCACCCCTGCTTCCTTTGCCTTCAGCAGCAGAGAGCACGATAAAAGCCGAGACGAGTCTCCGTAGGAACCCAAAGCTGTGAATCTTCCTCTCACCCTGCCTGGCCAAAATCCCTTCATTCACAGGGGGAATTTAGGCTGGAGATCACCAGTTCTAGCTCTCCGCCAGAATAACCGAGGAGAGGGTTAGAAAGGAAGAAAACCAGCCATAACTCAGCAAGTGTGGTCAGAAAGAGAGGAGCAGGAGATGCAGAAAATATGTAGTTCTCTGTTACGTTTCTAGCTATATCCCCACCCTGCTGACCCTTCTCAAACGTCCCCCACCATGACATTGGGCGGTATTTTTTTGTCGCTTATAAACTAAGATATGGTTTGCCATTTAGAAGAAGAAAGGAGCCTGGGACAGGAATGGATTTCTGCTGCTTTGGGGGGGGTTTGCAAACGTTATTCCCCCCCCGCATTTGATTACCGGTCGGTATTCCAGCCTTAGGAACAAGCCACTGGCAGATACCTTGTGGTTTCCTGATGTCCCTTACTGGGGACACCCCCCAAGAGACAGAGAAGCCAGTATGGCACTGCTCCACAGGTTGTGGCACTTGCAGGACTCGGGATAGGAAGGGGCAAGTTCTCCATCAAAAATACAAATGGAGAAAGAGCTTGGGGAACCGAAAAAAGGCGCAGCTGAAGTTTGAGGTGGTTAAAATGAAAAATGGAACTGTGGCATTCACAGGTGGCTAAATAGATCAATCAATTGATCTTGTCTACACTGACACACTTTGGAGCTATAATTCACTGCTGGGGCAATTATTCTGGCATAGCAGTGGCAGGAGTTCTATCGGAGACAGAATTCAGGTGCTTTTAGTCAGGGCAGAGTTGGACAACAGAGGAGTGAAAATCGGTGGATGCCAGCCAGCAGTAAAGATACATGGGATAGAAGTTATCTCTGCAGTTGCAGAGGGACAGATGGACAGACAGATGAACAGACACATAAAAGTCCGAGTTTTGGTTGTGCAATCATTCGCTGTCTGACCTCATCCTCACGGCTCCTCTCCACCACTCTGAGAGAGAAGAGTGTTTAGCGTTATTGTGTCCCACTCTCTTTGCTGTGTTACCGTTGAGTTCTTTATCCCCCTTGCACTGAGAAAGTGGTTCTGCCTCCAGAATTTTTCTTGGTAAGCCTTGATGTGTTCAAGAGAGGGCTGGGCTCATCTCCTCTCTGAGCCTGACAGGGGCTTTAACAGCCTCACGACACCGGGACAAATAGCTCCTGGTCCCTTAACCCTTCTCAGCTTTGCAAGGCAAGGCCTAGCAGCGTTGTTCCCATCGCAAGGGCTTTAGATGGTCTTTCAGGCTGAAATCCCCTCCGTGGTGGCTGGGCAGAGCGGAAATCCAGGGGCTGGATCAGATTGGCCTAATGCTCCAGCAGCTTAAGCGGTCTGTTTTACCAGAGATTATGGTTTCACTTACACAGAGTGCCTGAAAAATGCTGCGGTTTAGGAAGGATTATAGCTGAAAATTCCATGATTTAAAAGAGAAATAAAGCAGGGGAGGGACTAGGAAACCCAACGTGCCTGGGGGCTGTGCAAACAGGATTAACCTCTGTCCGTTGCACCTCTCGCTTCTGCCCACCCACGCTTCCTTTGGCCGTCTTCTTCTCTGCCCTTCCTTCCCTCCTCAGCAGCTCCCCACACCTCTCTCTCTCGCCTGGTACAGAGAGCTGAAAAAGGAGCCCAGGAAATTCCCAGCACCAAAGTGTCCCAAGTTTACTTATGTATGATTGTCAAACGGCCTCCTCGGAAAAAAAAACATCACTTCCCTTGCAGCCCCTGAAAGCCAGGGGAACTTTTGGCCCTCTGCCTGCAGATAGGTCTACTCATCCAAATTATCTGCTAGCAACTTTATTTGGATAAAGGCTTCAGCACTCCCAAACTGCTGGAGGCAGCTCTGCCTGTCTGGCCTGAAGGTAAATCTGTGCAGTCCTTACCATCTGATGACAGAGGATGCAGGAATAAAATTAGATTTGGGGGAACTCTCCACCTACTGAGACTGGCAGCGGCACGTGAAAGGTCACTGGTGGGATTGCAAGAGGTAGTTGTAAAAAGTAGAAGCTGGGCACCGATGTGCTGCCTACTCTGGTGACTTTAATTAACTGTGCAACAAGAACCAGATACTTCAGCTTCTGCTCCCCACATCCTCCATAAAAGGAGGCCACTGACAAAGAGGGCTTCCTATGGCAAAAAGGGAGAATAAATGACAACCTTCACTTAACGTACCGGAGACTTGAAATAAATAAACTAAAGAAAGAGGAACTGTCCACCTTTTGGCCAGGCCTGATCCTTCCCAATCAACTGAACCGTGAACATATGTCTTTGCTGCAAAGGAGACTGAGTGATCAGAGACCTTTCCTGGCCATCCAGGTTAGAGGTACTTGGAGGAGAACACAGATGGCAAACTATCATTTTTGCCAGGTAGCAAACCTTTAGGAAACAACTGCCTCAGGATAAACAGCATTCGCAGATAGAAACTGCCCAGCCCTTTATTGTCTAGGTGAGCATTGCAGCCTCACAATAAGGTGCCTAGAGTTAATTAAGCCAGTTCTACATTAATGAAGTCAGATTTATGACCTAATTATATGTCACATTTATATTTCCCTGTATAAATCAAAACCACCAGAACTAACTTATTTCATAGGCCATTGGCAACACTTGCCATCACGGCAAGAGACGGCTTTCATTTATTGGCTTTAATTTGTTTACCTGAGGGTGGATGTTTTGCAAGATGATTTGGATCAGATCTGATCACATCATCCATACTTCTCTTTCAGGTGTTCAAATACAGGACTCTATTACTGCTGACCCAGCCACAGTGGGTGTTCTGGAGTATCCGTGCTTTAGGGTACAGAGTTCTCCAACTCCCAAACCTCTTACATGACAGCCAAGTTAGGAGGTCCAGTGCTAAAACGGAGGTGCAATGCAAACGACAATGAAAATAAGACCTTTTCTAAGTCCCCCACATTTCCTCTCCTCCAGTATATCTGTCAAGGTATCTGTCTGGCAAGACTCTACTCTGGGAACAACCGGAGGCAGCAGTCACTGCTTTTATGGTTAAAGCTCCAAAGTGTGCTACTGAACCAGACCAATTGATTGATCTCTTCAGCCACCTATTAACCATATAGTCCCATTTTTATTTTAACCACCTCAAACTTCAGCTCTGCCTCTTCAGTCAAAGCTTTTACAGAGTTTGGCTTGAGAAGCTTTGGCCATTACACCGAGCGTCCTGTTTAATAGATGCTCATAAAAGTGCTGCTCTCCTGGGGAAGGCTACCTTGGATTTGTAGAGACAAAGTGGTACAATTCCCTGGACCAAACCGTGTTAAGCGTAGCATCTTCATGCACCCGCAGCCAGCAAGAGAAAGCAGGAGGAAAGGGAGCACAGGAGCTTTCAGAGCATTCTTCTCCTTCCCAACCCTATGCTTCTTCCTGTCCTCCCTCTCCTGCATGTTCCCTCCCTCCCCTCTCTTCTTCCTGCATCCCCTTCCCTCCATCTGCCACCGCACTCCATCCTCCTCCTCTCCCGCTGCCCCTGCAGAGGCATCCCTGCGGTCAGAGCCCAGCCCCCGGGTGCATTTACTGCCGTTGTCTCAGCACTGGCTCCTCTGATCTACTCCTAACCTTTTTTATTTTTATTTTTTTAAATTTTTATTTTTGCTTTTGGGTTTTTTTTTTTTTAAATTAATTTCCCTGTAGATTTTAACCACTCCATTTTCATTTACCCATTTTGTTCTTCCTCTCCTCCCTTCCCCACCCTCCTCTTCCTCCCCCTGTTCCCTTTGTCTGTCTGTGTCCATCCCTTACCCTACCACAGAAAACCTCTCCTCTCCCCTCAGTATAAAGCAAGAGCCTCATGGAGCCTCTCTCACCCCTTTCACCCCCACCACGCCGGTCGGCTCTGGGCAGGCTGATCTTCAGCCCTTCCACATGGCCCTTTCAGACGATGCGTCCACGCCTTGCTACAGTGCCTTCCTTCATCATGGTGCCCACTTTGGGCAGTCCAGCAGCCAGCCTCTGATAGCAGGTAACCGGCCTTGGCCACCAACTCAAGTGGGGATGCTGCAGGCAAGGGGTTGAGTTTCGTCTGACGGGGAGGACCAGTAAATGCTGCAAGCTCTTTGCGTGCAAGTGGGAACCGGAGCAGCCACGTTCCAATTCTGCGTAGGCAGCATGTGTTCTCAGCTCCGTGGAGAGCCACGAAAAGTTTTCAGGCCTGTCCTTCCTATTTTCTATTTATTTATTTACTCTTGGTGAGAAGAAAATGGGTAAAGAAGCTGGAAGTGAGCCAGGTGCCCCAGTTGGATGGGTCTGGGACAGTACAGAAACACTCGTACAGCAAAGTCCCGTGTTGCCTCAACGGCCATAACGCCCCTGAGTTCTGTAGGCCCAGGAAGGGTGCGATGTCCTAGTGTTGTCCCAAAGTCCATTGCTGGCCTAAGGTAGGTGATAGCAGCTGGAATCACCCAGCCCAGAACAGCTCCTGGACTGATGGGGTCATTCAGCACAGGTTGCACTAATTACTAAATTAAGACAAATATACAAGCAGTTGGGATAAATAGGATGTAGATAAATAGAATCATAGAATGGTGAGAGTTGGAAAGGACCTTAAAGATCATCCAGTTCCAGCCCCCTGCCATGGGCAGGGACACCTCCCACCAGACCAGGTTGCTCAAAGCCCCATCCAGCCTGGCCTTGAACCCCTCCAGGGATGGGGCAGCCACAGCTTCTCTGGGCCATAGCTACGGTGTGAGCAATATTTGAGTCCCGTGGTTTGGGAGGGTCAACAAGAGCTGGTGCCTTCACACAGCAGACCGTGTAGTTAAGAACCAGGGCATCACATCTGAATGTCAAGACCAGGAAAGGTGTGTGAGAGACTATTGTGTCTTAGAGACAAAGGAATACAGACCTGAGGTAGGTGGCCTTTAAAGGAAGGGCAGAAGTTGAAGAACTAAGTCGCAGAAGCTGGCAGCTGTTAGGAGCAGCAGATTTGGGGGGAGGAAGGACAAGTCTCAGGTAGGTACTAGGGGAAACTAGGTGTGAATGAAGCAAGGTTGCTGCAGAAGCTCAGGGGTGGGTTGAATGAAATAGTGGGTATCATTTTAGATGACCACTGAGGCTGCTGTCACTCCAATGTCATGGAACGTAATTTGGGCTTTTTCAGACCAGAGTTCCTAATGCTCAGGAATCACAACTTACCTCTGCCTCCTTCATGTTCCTACATTATTTTTCTCTTTTGACCTAACATCCTCCCTTTGACTTGTCAGGTGAGATTTGCAGTTCTAAACCTCCCTGTAGGGAAAGCAGCAGGTAACAGCCAAGAAGACTTCTGTCTTCCTAACACTGTCTTGGTCTGATCTTACTGCAGCCAGTAAGAGCCTCGGAGCTCTGGGTACTTCCTAAGCCAAGGGGGCTCCTGCCAGACTCTCTCCAACCATAAAGTTCTCTGGGGATGCACCTTCCAGAAGGCACCGTGTTTCAGGTGGCACCTGCTTTAGGACCCTTGTGGAGAATGGGACACAGGGAAAGGTCAAAGCTCAAGCAATGACATAGTGATGAAGGTGCTGTTCCTCACGCAGAAGGCTCTTGGAGAAGGGACAATGGTTGGAGTTGGAAGCGTGTTATGAGCAAGAGAGGTGATAGCTTTGCCATAGGCCTGGAGTACAAGAATTTAACAATCCTGTCTACCTGGTGGTAATGGAATAGGCCTGCTTGTATGAAACAGCATTTCAAGAGTCTCTCTGTGGGACTCTTTATTCACGTTGCTGATACTCTATGTGTTTGTGACCTTCTTGGTCAAGAGTGGGATTTTGACAGATGATCACTTGCCAAAGAAGTTTTCCAACTGAGTTTTGAACATCAGCCTCTGTGTGCTCAGGGCTGAATAAAACCACCGGGGCGTATGTGCATAGATGGAGTAACAGAGTGAGTGTGTGTGTTCCCACCCGAATGGAAGTGTCAAAAGGAATTAATTTTGCTTGCTGCTACATAGCATCCTCTCTAACTTTTCAGTGACACTGTTTTCCCACTCATTACCTGTTGTTATTTCTCAGGCTAGTTGATAAAGGATACCAAAAGAACATGAATTTTAAGCATAAAACTTTCTTGCCTTAAAAGAATGTGAGGGGAAACAAAAATACAGAAGAACAACATCTAGTAGGTGTTAATCATACAGATTAACACACTTAACACACAGCTGCAGATCACAAAAGGAATGAAGGCGATAAAAGGGTCCAAGAGAGTAGAATATAAATCCCTGAGGCATTATATATATTTTTATGGGTACTGGGGAGGGGCTGGAAAACGGCTCAGCCATTGTCTGGTAGGTCTGTGCCCTGTCAGGAACACCAGCCACCGATGAGGAACCTCTTCAGGGGAAAAGATCGAACTTGAGCTACCTTTTTTCTTGAGGAAATCACCCCAGTAATCTTTAGCCCAGACACAGGAAAGCAACGGCACTGGTTTAGCCTACCTCATCGCAGAGAAATGTGCTCCCTTCAGGTTAATGCTCCTTGGTGATGAGTTTTGGCTTTGCTGTGTGACTGGTATTTATTCCTGATTCCCCAGCCCAGGTTTCTGCCTGTTCCAGGGTCTGCTGTATCCTGTTATCACCCTGCCACCAGCAGAGCTTAAGCAACCCTTCTTCATTCATTGGTGTATCCCAGCACAGTTCCAGTGATTCCAGTGTTGTTAATGGGCCATTCTTAACCTGTCACTTCTAAACCGGGCTCCAGCCCTCCAGTTAGAACAGACAGGAGAGAGAAAATTTAACACAAGAACAACAAATGGCACGAATTTCTTGGTGAGCTGCAGTTCACCTGGGGAAAGTGAAAGGCTTTGGAAGCCTGGAACAGGCTGAGATGTGAGTAGGCAGCACTGGAGGTTGAGCTGTAACTCTCCCAGCAGCTGTGGGGGAAAGATTACCTTAATTTATTTAGCTTTTTTTTATGCTTTTTTTCTTTTTCTTTTTGGTTTTGGCTTGAAACTCCCAGCAGCTTCTGAGATGATTTTAGTTCATTTAAATGCAATAAGAGCTAACAGCAAATGCCCTTCTGGCTGGCCCACTTTCAGGCTCACCAGTCCAAATGAGAAAATGCCTCTGGCATCAACCAAGAAGCCTCCAGCTGCACTTCCTAAGAGATGAAAAATAAACTACAATCATCCACCCAGTCCACACCCCTCTCTACTTCTTTGGTGGAGAAAAAGATACCACAGCTATAAGTATTACTCACAAAAACTCGTGCCTGTGATAAAAAACGAAGTGGGATTCAACCTCATTTGCATGAATCTATTATAATATATAGATAGATGTATATGTGTATAATATGCCAGCACCTGGAAGGAGCCCAACCAGTATTGATCTCGTGCTCAGCACTGTGCAAATGTACTATAAGCGTGCCCTTGCACCAAAGAGTTTGCAGCATCAAAAGAAGCACAGAGAGGTGAAGTGATTGGTGAGGTGAGGTGAAGAGAGGTGAAGAGAGGTGAACCATCGTCAGGTGAACGGTGGAGGTGGGAAGAGAGACCAGGCATGGAAAACTCTGGGATGGCTTTCCCATGCCTCGCACATTCGATCGTGCCCCAAAGCAACGCCACCACGGCTTTGGAACCGCGTCCGCTGCCTAGAGACAGGACCTCAGCTACTCTCTGCAGCTCAGGGCCGTTTTGATTGAGTTAAAATAGATCCAAAATCTGCAGTGAAACAAACCCAAAAACTTTTTGAGCCCCACAAAGCTTAAGTTTTAACACCCGTCCTTACAGCATGAGATCAAAAGCGCTGCAATCCTCCCCCCAGATTTTCAGCAGATGCACAGCACTTGCCTATCGAGCCGCTGGTCGCGCGATATGGGGACAAAAGGTGGCATCAAATCAGTATTGAAAGATCTTATCCCTATTGATCATCTCTCCTGATTCTTTCCCTTTCCAGGTCGTGATATGGCAAGCACCACCTTGCCCGGTTACCCACCCCATGTTCCCCCGACTGGACAAGGCAGCTACCCAACCTCAACTCTTGCAGGAATGGTTCCTGGTAAGTCATACTGGATTCCAGACTCCAGCAACGGGGCAAGCAATGTCTACTGCCATTGTAAGAGTTGGTTCTGATGATATCAGGGTCTATTTTTCTCATTAAAAAATCATCAGGTGCCTATAACCAACGCAGCTACCAACCCTTTCTGTAACGTGTCTCTTTCCCCCTGGTAACTGATTCACTGCTGCTATGGGCAACTAGCTATCTATAACCTGTGCCAATTAATTGGTAATTAATTAACCTTAGTATTCATTAACTAATGTAATTATTTTCCAATGACCCATGCAGATTATTATGTACTGCTCGTGGCTCAGGGTATTCAACTACCCTCTAACTTAGGGTAACGACTCCCCTTCTATCTAAAGCCAGGGCATCAAAGTGACAATCACCGATGACAATTTGATACCTACAGGTTTTGGACACCTACTGTCCACAGCCTAAACCCAGCTGAGAACTGAGCAATGATTAACAGCATTTCAGGAGAAACCAACTATTCCCTTTCAACAGTAGGTAACTGAAGAGGCAGGATTTTCCTTTCTCAGCCCTGGTAGCTCAGAACTTCATCTGCCGCTGACTTCTGTTCGTGTTACCCTCCTGGGCTGTGAGCTGTGGTGGCTAATGAGCCACTGGCACACAGGCCATTCTGCAACCTCTGCTACTGGAGGGGTGACTCCAGCACTGAAGCAGAAGAAAGGTTTGGGTTATACCATGAAGATGATGTCATTGACCACCAGATCAGGAAAAGATAGTGGATTTGGCCTCTCCACACCCCAGCTTTAGTCCCTTGGTATGGTTGACTGATTGTAGTTGAGCAGGATGACCAGCTCTGTGCCCTGGTGGCCAGGAAGGCCGATGGCATCCTGGGGTGTATTAGAAGGGCTGTGGTCAGTAGGTTGAGAGAGGTTCTCCTCCCCCTCTACTCTGCCCTGGTGAGACCCCATCTGGAATAGTGTGTCCAGTTCTGGGCCCCTCAGTTCCAGAGGGACTGAGAGTCCAGGGCAGAGCCACAAAGATGATGAAGGGAGTGGAGCATCTCCCATACTGGGAAAGACTGAGGGAGCTGGGTCTCTTTAGCTTGGAGAAGAGGAGACTGAGGGGTGACCTCATGAATGTTTATAAATATGGAAAGGGTGAGTGTCAGGAGGATGGAGCCAGGCTCTTCTCAGTGACAGGCAATGATAGGACAAGGGGCAATGGGTACAAGCTGGAACATAAGAGGTTCCACTTAAATATGAGGAAAAACTTCTTCCCAGTGAGGGTGAGGGAACACTGGAAGGGGCTGCCCAGAGAGGTTGTGGAGTCTCCTTCTCTGGAGACATTCAAAACCTGCCTGGACACGTTCCTGTGTGACCTGCTCTGGGTGTTCCTGCTCTGTCAGGGGGATTGGACTGGGTGATCCCTTCCAATGCCTGAGATTCTGTGAATTCTGTGATTCTGTGACTTTGCTGAACTTTCGGGGTGGTGCAGAGTCAACAAATTTTAGGGCATCTCCTTCTGCATCAATTTTTTTCCAGGAGATGGGTTGGCTGCAGAAACACAGAAGCACTAAGACAATGCAAATCAATTAAACATCCCCCGCCTCGGCCCTGTCAGTAACAGCAGGTAGACGCAGTTGTCAACATTTAAGTCAGTTATAGGTCAAAACTTACAGAAGGTCATGGCATATAGAAATGATTAATAACACCAAAATAGTTGGTACTTCTAAAAACCAGGCTCTTCTCAACTTCTAGCTGGTCTCAACTTCTTAACTGTTCGGTGACTGCTGTGTGAGTTTAACATCCTCGTCACAAGGATGATACAGACATCTAAACTGGGACAAAAATGTCAAGGCAACTAATCACAGGGGTCACTTCCCCAAGAACAGGATATTTCAGCTTCTGGATGTGAAGGCTACTTATCCATTTAGAGAGCAGTGTCCCCAAAAGCACAGAAATACCCACCAGAAGAAAAGGAACGGGACGATAAAGACAAAAGTTGAGTTCTACTTCAAAGACACAAAGGTTATTCAAGTCAAAGGGCTCTCTTTGCATTAAATCTGATGTCAACATTCAATTAGAGGAAGTTTTTCCGGTGGCTGACTTGGGCATCCTGCAGTAGTTACTGCATCTTTCCAAAGAGCATCAAATTCTGGCTGTATCAGTCATACCCCACTGGTCAGCCCCAGCCTGGCAGCTCTTCCAGTCCTGTCTTCTAATGTGACTGAAGCCAACAAGCGGGAGATAAAGAGCCTTCCTGGGAAGGAACGTTAAGACTTGGCTTTAATGGGTCGCACTGCAGATCTCTGCAGCCATTGCTCGCTGTCAGGGGCCAAAAGTCAATGCCTGGGGAAGGGTGTAAGAGTAAAGCAAACACATATCACTACTTTCTCAACAGATCTCCCAGCCTCCAGCAAGTAGCAGCTCAGAGACTTCCTAAGGCAGACTTAGTATCTTTCTGTTTAATATTAAACACCCTCATTAGGCTTCCCCTCCACAAACTTAAACAGCGGAGGGGAATATAAGCCTTTAACATCTGCAGCAACCTATGGCAAGAAGTTCTGTAGCTTAACTACATATTGTGTGAAAACTACCTCCCTTGTTTGTTCTGAACCTGCCACCTGCTAGGCTCACTTCATGCTTCATGGTTTCTGTATTAGAAGACTAAACGTGCCAAGATTTAAATACAGATACCAAGAAATACTGTTAGTGAAGGTTCCCAGAGCACAGATTGCACAGAATATAGGCCTCGTGAGATCGATCCTCTGCGCTTGCCGGCAACCTCTGTTAAAAGAGTCCAGGTTGAGCAGAGAAAACAAATCTGATGCGGCCAATGGTTTGTTACGTGACCCCGGGCCAAGAAATGATCAGGGGTCAGTGCTTTAACTGCACTGGAAACAAGAAGCCACCAGCAAGATGACACTCAGGGAGCATCTTTCAGGACAATACTGACACGCAAACAAACCTTGTTGTCCAGACGTGCATGAATCTGAGAGAGGCTCTGTCTCCTCTAAATAAAGGTGCAGAGCTAAAAATAGAACTGGTCAAAAAGCAGAATTTCCAACCCACGCAAAGCTCTGATTTTTCTGACATTTGTTTTCGGGTTGCGTTGGGATGAGGAGCCAGAGTCTTGAAACAGTTCAATTTGCAAACATCAGGATGCAACATTTCAATAACGTCAACATGTTCTAGATGTCAAGACGCATTAAAATAATAAAAGAGTTGAAAGGAAATTAAATGAGATGAGAAAGGCAAAATGAAACAAAACAAGGAAGTTGAAACATAATACTTTGTTTCAATTTGCAATCACTTCAGAACTTTCAGAACTCCACTGAAGCCGACAAGCTGGTGCAGAACATTTCCATTTCGATGAGACAGCGTTTTCCAGCGGAAAACACTTTCTGAGGAGGTTGTTTGACCAGTGCGAACCAAAGCTGCTCTGTTCTATCCCTGACAACCTCTCACTGGACTCTTACTTGTAGAGTTTAGCCAAGAGCTTGTCTCCAGTAGCAGCACGTCCGTGCAACGTGGTCAGTCGTGCACGCAAATATCTCTGAGGTTTACGTGGGTGATGCCGTAAGAGATATATCCTGTGCCTGTCCTCACCTGTAACGTCATGTCCCGGGCTGTAGATGTGGATGGAAGCCAGTCATCTCTGAGCACACACTTGGAAAAGCAGGGTTGAGTCACTCAGAGAAGGATGATTATGTCTGAGAGGTGGTTCCTCCACAGGGAACAGAGCACCTTTTAATCCCTGTCCCGATTCTTCCTCTTTCCCACAAAGACCATCAAGTTTCTACGAATGGATTTGGTGAAGTCGAGATTCCACTGAAGGGAACTGCGGTTTCCACAGCGGAGGGTAGAGCCCGCAGAGGGTGATGGCGACGGCAGGGAGTCGTTAAACAGAATCCAATGTTGATGAGGAAATTACACTTGTTTCATTAGTGATCGGGGAAGGCGATAGCTCAGTTCCTCTTGGTCACAGTTGAGCTCAAAAGCTCATTATCCTGCTGCATGCATGCTTTCACTCCTCGTCAATAAACACTGGTTCCAGTGGCTGCCCTCCCTCCTCCCCAGCTCTCCATAGCCGGGGCTCTTTCTCCTCTACTTAACCCGTGCTTTAGAAACGCTATAAACAGTTTAGGGTGACAACTCAGAAGAGGGAGAGAGAGAGAAGCCTTGAAGCACCAGAAATTCTTCTCTTCACGCAGAGAAGTGACATTTACAGGAGACATTTCAAAGCAGAAATTCTCACCTGGACAGGTTTTTTTTCCCCTCTTTGGGAGACAAATTCCAGTATATCCCACAGATAAGTCACCTCAGCAGAGAGAAATCTGGACATTGCTTTTTGCCTTTGTATCCTACCCCTCAGCATCTTGGTCACCGTGGCAGGTTTCACATCTTCCTTCCCAGGTAACCGTCAGGATTTTTAGTGCTGGATGTTTCTAGATATGGAAACACGCTGAGTGATCATCATTAAAAGAGTATTTAGCAAGGGCTGCCGCTCAAAATGAGGTTTGGTGCTGAAACTAAAAAATTGCTGTGGCTAAAATACCTTTGGATGGTGATCCATTTTAATTCATGCACATTTTCATGCTGACTACTTGGGTTATTACACTGAATATCTTTAACAAACCTGTCTGGACAGACTCTCCTCAATTTTAGACCAGTGCAAATCCCCTGACTTCAACAGACTTCATTTCCACTGCCTGAGAATCCCTAGGTTTGGCTTTAACTCTCCAGTGAAAGGAGATTTGCAGAGATTGCAGTATAATTAATTGACATTTCTTTGGTAATTGTATCACGGGCACCCAAGCACCTCTTGCATTGCCTTCTTTACCTATTCCATGGTATCTAGAAGGAACCCCCAGGTGCTTTCCAAACACTTCTGCTGGGAAGTGTTAACTCCTGGCAGACCAGAAGTTAAGAGTCTTCTTTCGCTGTCTTCTAAATGTATAATGTCTTTGAGATGGCGTTATTTGTCCCCAGCCTGTCGGTACTGCGTTCAATTAAGGGTACGATCAGATAAGGGCATGTTTTCACTTAACAGAATCATGGTTTTTTAAGTTTTGGGAGACAGAGAGGGATTAATACGTTTTTCATTTTGTCCAGTTAAGCTCACCCTACTCTCAGAACCTTTCCAATAACGAATGATAATCTTCTCCACAAATCCATCATCACCCTCAGTACCCTACGAACGAAACTTAGCACTAGACATTGCCATCAGCAGCACTGCCAGTTCCAACGAGCTTATTGTGAGCTTGTCCCATTCACCTCCAGTGCCTGCTGTCTCCACGCTACTGGAGAACCTCAGATTTTATTTAAAAGAAAGCTGATAGTTAAGGGCAGAAAAGGCTTGTGTATGCAATCCTACTGCAACCCGAGAATAAGGAGGCAATTGAAAAGAAAACACTTTCATTATTTACTTTTATTATGGATTTTCATTATTTTAAACTCTTTTTTTTGATTCTGAAGATGTCAATCTTATGATTTTTAATTGCATGGGCATGCAATATTGTGCTGAACAACCACCGCAGTGTCCTGAAAGGCACGTTCCCAGCTGGGCAAAGCAGAGAGAGGCACTAGTTTCCCCGCTGGCATATGGATGGACACTGGTTTGATGGAACAGCAGCCCTAAAGCTTCATTCTTATAACTGTATTCCACACCTTTCCTTGCTTTCTTCCAGGGAGCGAGTTCTCAGGGAACCCCTACAGCCACCCTCAGTACACAACCTACAACGAGGCCTGGCGGTTCAGCAACCCTGCGTTACTAAGTGAGTACCTCTTTCCCACAGCAACTCCCCACCCCCAGCCTCGCGCTCCTTCTGTTTGTCTCTTTGTTTTCTTTGGTTTGGTTTTGGTTTTTTTGGTTGTCTTTTCATTTGTTTCTGAGGAAGGCTTTCAAGAATTTAGCCAGGTGAGAGGCCTTTTTCCGATTCCTCTTGTGTGAGGCAGGGATTCCACTTCAGCTGCCTTCTCCATGGCCTCCAACTGCATTTTTTGTCCAGATGAGATCAGAAGTTAAATTCAGGTTCTGCTACTCTCTTAGGCTGTGCTCAGCATCCCTTCAAGGTCTGATGAAAAAGCCAGACCAGGTTTCACTCCTCTCCCAAGCTAAACCCACAGCCTGCTCCTGGGGATCTGGAAATGCAACACAAGTTCTTCCTACTGGACCCACGGAACAGTGTCCAGGCTGAATCACTAAGTTTATAACAGCCAGCAGAGGTTTTTTTGCAGGGGGATATATCCATCCCCAGTGATTCTAATATGCCCAGAAATAGGTTGGGTGGTTTTTCTTTCAGAGGGGAAAAAAACCTCCCATAAGACCCAATATTCCAACGCAACATTTCTTTGCAAGGGAACAGGAAGAGATTTATTGTATGTAAAATAAATCAGCGGTGATTATTAGCTATGTATTTACTGAGGTTTAACAACTGGATAATAGATGCACGCTTTATTCGAGTGTTGTTAAACCTCAGGAAAATGCGATCTTAATAATCAATCACTATTTAACACACGTTCAATAACCAGCTAGAGAGCTTTCATGCCAAATGTGACCAAAATCCCACACAATAAACCACTCTAATTCTGTTTCGTGCCTCTCCTCCTGGTTTGAAGCGACCTGCTGTACAGTGTCAGGTGCGCTCAGAACATCTGGCCCCGACACCTTCCTTGTGACCGCAGCTCAGGTGTGGCAGATTCGCGCCGCGATGCCCACGGCCTTCCCTCTCGGCAGCTTGTGGAGGGTCAAAAGGAGCAAAAAGGTCTCCTTCCCGTAGAGGTGCTTCAGAGCCAGAGGCCACAGTAGTGTCTGGCCACTGAAATGTGGCTCTTGGCCGCCTTCCGTTAATTGCCTGTCCCTAATCCCATCAAGAGCCGAGTCCCCAAGTTCGTTCTTTTGGTTCCTTTCTTTTCTTTCCTTCCTTTCCTTTCCTTTTCAGTTCTCCTTTGTTTCTTTTTCTTCGTTTGATCGTTTTTGCTTTTGGTTTGGTTTTTTTTTTTAATTTTATTTATTTTAATTTTTATTTTTTTTTTTACTGTTTGTCCTTTCAACCAGTCCATTCTTCTCCTG
>VXBJ01003652.1:90636-137949 GCA_013400055.1 Nycticryphes semicollaris
CTCTTTGAGTTCTCCAAGGCCATGCTTCACTGGAAGCACCAGGGACCACGGCATTTAAAACTGGGCAGCGCTTTCAAGGTCTGTTCTCCGAAGCTCCCACATCCTTCTGGCCCAACGGGCCGTGGGGCAAGAAGGAGGGAGGTTTGCTCAGCATTAAAGCTGACACCCCCGGGAGCTGTAAATCTGTTTTGGGGAGGGTTGGTGGTGATGAGCCCTGCTGTGGGAACGGGGAGAAGCCTGCATGCTTTCTGACTCGAATTTGGAGTAAGACTTCAGACTTCAGAATTAATCACAACGTGAACACGAGGATGTTAAACGACAAAAGGAAGACAAAAAAAAAACCCCCAACAACCAAACCCCAAGACCCTGCACCTACTTCTCCTCTTGAGTATATAATTATATATGCACATAAACGTTTTCCTAAAGGAATTTTTGGTTTGCTGAACTGTTGGAAAAACCCCACCTTTTTGTCCCTACGGAAAAGCGCACCCCTCTGGGAGAAAGAACTGAGAATCGTAGCTGCCCCCTTTGGCACTGACAGAATGAGGGCTTCTGAGGGACCCCTCCAACCCCACAGTGCGCTCCTTGGCTGGGCCCAGGACGGTGGCAAACTTGCAAAGCAGAAAGGAGGGACCAAACAATGACAATTCCAGAACTGATGACGAATCCAGCCGTAAGCAGCTCTGCTGACGCTCTCCAGGCTAAGCTAGAGACGAGACCGGGGAAGGGAAGGGGTCAGTGCCAGGTGCAGGGTCACATCCATCCTAAGCTCCTGCAGCCACCCTTGGCTTTTCCTCATCGCTTCAGTTCTGTTTGACTCTTTTCTTTTCTCTTTTTGTGCACATGAGAAATAAAAAACAATTCTTTTTTTTTTTTGTATGTCATTTTTGTGGCTTCTGGCTTGTTTCTCTTTCCCTCCACTCTTCCTCCTCCTCCTCCTCCTCCTTCTCTCTCTCTCCCTTCCTCAGCGTTTCTCTCTCCAGAGAATTCTCCTCGAGGTCTTCAGGATGTCGCATTTCTTGCACCTAAGCACCCTTCGGGCACCACGTAAACACGGCGGTGACTGCTGATAACCACCCCGCCACGGGATGGAAGGCACCACAGATGCTTCCAATCCAGCCTCTGAGCCCTCACCTGCCCTCACCCAGCTCCTGTTCATTGCCAGCAGGACTCCCTTCTTCTATCAGTCTCCCTCAGTTGACTCCCAATTGACCATAACACCTCAGGTGTCCCCCAGGTGGTTCAGAAAAACAAAATGCTGATATCTGAAGGATGTGGGGTAACCCAGGGTCCCCTTCCCCTTTATACCAACTGGGGATGGGCAACACCAGCTCAACGTGCTTCTTGGAGGACTTAAGGTCTTCCACAATCAGCCCTGATGCTCCATCAGAGCCCTGTGGGGACTGTGTGTGATGTCTCGGCGTAGGGAGGGCACCCGGCAGCTCTCGGGTCTTATCCCAACTTCTCTGCTACCCTGGCTTTAGTTTCACAAGAGGAATTCTTAGTCTGATGTTTTATCGTAGCTTGCTCTCTCCTCATCCCTATCTGTCTTGGTCAATTTGGGGGGGCCAAAACCAAAGGCAAAGTCATTAATATCCCACTCTCCAAGCAATTCAGCGTCCACCTAACGAAGAGCTAGGCATTATATTAAAGCATGCTATAAACATACCAGATACTGAGGGATTCACTCAATTTTTCCTCAGCCAAGCATTAAGTCTCCAGGAAGTCAGATGCAGTTTAAGGTCACGGAGGTGGAGCAGAAACGTAGCACGGAGTCAGGATGGGCTGAATCAATTCCACTTCTACCATTTTTAGCCGTTTAAAAATGTGCTCACAAAACAGCTCACGAAAGCCAGCGGGTTCCATTTTCTGCTTAAGGAAAGCTTGTGTCGAAGCGCTGTCATGAAATCAAACGCTCTCACGAAGCTTTTGCTCATCAGAGAGTTAAAACATTTCCTCTTGTTTCAGTTTATGGTTGTGGGGTTTTTTTCCCCCCCTTGCAGTATTCATAGAAGAGGATGAAAATCCTCCAACGGGGCACTTTCCGTAAGTGAAAGTCAATTTTGTTGAAATCCAAACAGTCTGTAAAAGCAATTCGATTTCCACACCGTTGCGGCAAAACCGCCGGGCGATTCTCCCGCCATTCCAAACCACATCCCAAAATTGTGACATCTTTTATGCAGGAAGAGTGATCTTTCTCTACCCGAGCTTAGATGATCAGAATCAAAGAGTGGTGGGTGTAAAACTGCCCAGAATGGAAGGGAATCACTGAGGTACATCCGCTGCCAGAGGTGAAAGATGGGCTGAGGACTAACGGAGGTGTGCACCAGAAGAAAGCAAACTGGATTTTCAAAACTCACCCTGGTAAAATGATCTCAGAAGAAAGGTTTAGACGCTGGTGGGATCATCTCATTTGTATCTCACTTAAGACAGCCCTTAGACCTGCACCCTCCCCTGAGTAAGTCTCCATAACCCAGAGTTCAACTTCCAACTTCCCAACTTCCAGGAACAGTTGCACAAAAGAGCTATTTCTACCATTCCAGTTATTATTAAGTCCCTTTAATAATCCTGCATAATCAGCGGGAGTTCTCGGCGTGACAACGTCGTGTGATAAAGCTAAAAAGCTCAGCCCAGTCTGTCTCCTGATGAGGAAAGTGATATGGTAAGAGATTACGCGACACTAAGTGACAAAATCCTCTTTATAATTACTCTGACAAGAAAAATAAAGAGAAGTTCAAACATTCTGAGATGACGACAACCATCTTTAAAAATAAATGCATCCTTTAACGAGGGGTAGGCAAGGAAGGAGAAGACCCATCTGAAGGTATTAATTGAGTTAGGGGATGAATGGACTGGACACACAATCCGGACTGAAAAACTTGAAGGACCTGGGGAACGGTAAAAATGGAAGAACAGCAAACAGGGCACCAATGCTTTAAAGGGAAAAAAAACCCAAAATTCATCCTGAAAACTATCATCTGGTAAAAAACTACACGTTAATGGTGTTTGTGTCCAAAGGAAAATACTTTAAAAGATTAAGGGAAGGATCAGCTCACTTCACAAGTAGCATTTAATGAAGATGCACATAATAAACAGTCTGGACATAAATCCTTGCCTGCTTTAGATAACCAAGCTGGGAATATCCTCAGGACAGTTAACTTATGGGATTCAGGGAAGCAAAGGAAGTCTGTTAGAGCCTGTACTGCCAGCCCCTCATACTTGAAAATCATGAACCAATTACATAAAGAAATCACAAGACTGACTGGAAATCGTGGAATTTGCATACACCACCAGCTGTCATTTGGTAGATATGTATATTTATATACATGTATATAAAATATAAAATAAAACCAAAAGAACTTGACTTGTACTTTTAGCGTTCTCAGAACATCTCTAGCTACGTTATTAACTGTGTCTTTTACACAGTGAGAGTCAGAAATTCACTAATAGCGAGGAGTGAACATCTCACCACCTCACAGGGACCCCATGGTCTGCTGCTTTAGGAAGCAGCTCAAATCATAGAACCACAGAATCATTCAGGTTGGAAAAGACCCTTGGGATCATCAAGTCCAACCATCAGCCCCACTCTACAAATTCCTCCCCTACACCAGATCCCCCAACACCACATCTCAACGACTCCGAAACACGTTCAGGGATGGGGACTCAACCCTCTCCCTGGGCAGCCTATTCCAGGGTCTGACCACTCTTTCTGGGGAGAATTCTTTCCTAATTTCAGCATAAACCTACCCTGGTGCAGCTTGAAGCCGTCCCCTCTTGTTCTACCACTAATTAACCTGTGAGAAGAGACCAGCACCAACTAGGCCACAAGGCCTGGAAATGGCCCTCTAACTCCTGGTGGGGCTGACAGAGCAGGCCTGACACCAAAGCTTTTCAAAGACTTGGCTTTTTTCCTTGCCTTCTGCTGTGTGACATTTTGGTGGAAGCTGCCCATCCAAAGCACATTTGATCATTTGGGGTTCAAAACTCCATCTGCAAATTCACTCCATAGGAGCTGCTTGGAGAAGACCTTTATTTCTAGCAGGAGAGACCCCTTGTCACCCCTGGCTGCTTCTTGCAACCCGTCTCCTGACACCTCTCCCACCCCTTCCTTCAAGGTCCCCCTTCAACACAGGGAGTGTTGTCCCTTGTGGAAAACGTGGATTCTCTGTAACTCCCCTTCCTCGTTCTCTTCCCCCTTTAACCCTCTCAGGTATAAACCCTCCCACGTTCCTTGTCGTGCAGACCGGGGAGATCATCCTGCAGCCCACATTCCCTGCTCGGCCACTATTGGCTTCTCCACCCCACGTCCAGAAGACCTTCTCTGACCTTACTTTTTTTCTGCTGCTGCTCCCCACAGTGCCTTTCCCTCTGAGAAGAACACCAGGTTTCAGGACAGAAGCAACATCCACCTCTACTCCAGGCAGCCTGACTTTCTGCTGCTTTGTAAGTAGATGCTGAGCAGCCAAAACCGCGGCCGCCAGCGGCTTCCATCCTCAGGAGAAAAATTTTAAGGGACTGTCTCGACACGACACATGGTTTCCCCGAGAGCTCCACACCAGTCTTGGCTGCAGGATAAGCCTTAAAAAAATGGCTTCACTTCTAAATTGGTCTCCTTTTCAAAACATACTATTTGCATCAGGATTGCTCCGGCTTTGCTCCCTGGGCCTGCTCCTCAGGAGACGAGTCGTTGTTCTGATTTAAAGAAACAGGCCGACAATGAAATACTACAAACAAAATGACTTTCAGCCCGAGACCAATTTCAAGACAAACAGAACCTACACAAAAAAACCCCAAATCCAGTAAGACTGAACAGTGAGAAACGTCACACAGACACAGCACCTCTCGTGCACCCAAGGAGGGAGCATTTTTCCTCCACCAGAACCCAGATTTAACTACAGACCTGCCTTTGGCACCTCCTTAACACACCAGCCCGGGTTAGTTATCGCGCCCAGCTAATAAGGCAGCTTCCACACATGCGCTTTTCAGGCTCATATATGAAAGTCAAATCACCATTAACAAGCAACTAATCCTTATTTTCATGCCTCTTTCTCTAACATCAAGACCAGCAGCTTTTAACTTAGTTTTTTAAAGTCTCTAGCTTATTTTTAAGGAAGCTGCTCTTACTGTAACTGGGAAAAAATGAGTTTATGGACCTAGCTATGCTGTTCTGGCAGCTATTCTTCTACTGATTGGTCTTTGTTCTTACTGTTTGCTAATTGAAAAAGATTGAAAATCGCTTCTCTAGATACGCTTCGAATCTCAGAGCACGACATAAAATCCAGGAATCCAAATTTCTACCAAGCAACGTCTAGCTGACAAACAGTTAGCTGTCTAACCCAGTTTGTATATCCTATCCCTCTGTTAAAGCTGAGCAGAAATAGGGTAAGAGCTTTGGTAACGCTATCAGCTGAGACAACCTTTTATCTCGAGCAGACACGGTCCACACTCGGAAGTCCCAGACTCACTCCGTGTAGAATCATTCCTCTTAAATGTCATGAATTGCCTGGTTTAAATTGAAAAGTCCTAGAGACATAAAAAAAAAGGGGTAAAAGAATTGAGCCAAGGCTGCAATGTCGGGCCCCCAGAAGTTAGCCCGTGCCAGAACACAGGAAGATGGGACAGAACTCTGCAGGCAACGTGCCAGAGGGAACCAGAGAGAAATTAAATGAACTTGTCATACTTTTTGCTCTTTAACTTCGGCGAGTCTATTAGTACCACGGGGGAAGGTTATCACGAGGGGTTTCCATCACTACAAACAGAAACCCCTCGCAACTCTCCCACTCCCTCTGCATTGGTCTCCCCTCCTGGCCACCTTTGTCCAGAGACCTATTTCTACCACGCAAGTGCGATAAGCTACTAGGTTAAATTTCTTCATAAACCAGGACGTGAGCGTGTTATACCTACTTAGTATTCAGTTTGCTCTTTTAGAAATGATTTGGTAGAGAATCAGGCCCTCCTCTCCCTCTCTAGCTGACTCTCATCTGATTCTAATTCAATTTCTCTGCCTATTGTTTATTTCACCGCTCCCCTGTGAAGTGTCAAATGCTGATGTTCCGTCAGCCTAGAACTGTCGTTTATATTTGTCATTCAGTCCTTGTTAAAAAATAAAACAGGACTGCGCCTGCCTTGGCGCGCTCTGCCTGGGAATTCCCTGTGGTAAAATTAGTCCATTTAGATGGAAAGTTTTGTGTCACTCCCCTGTCTAAATTGGCAGATCTGGCTCTTTTGCAAAAACCAATAAACTGTGAACCTTGATGCATCTGTCAATCAAACCCATCTTTGGTGAGCAAAGCCAGATGACAACAAAAGCTGGGCAGGTTCCTCCGATTGGTCCTTCTCATTTAGGCATATCAGGAGGCACCTGTCACTCCTCTGGCTCAGCATCCTGCTCAGAGGGACTCCAGTCAAGGGGAGATGAAGCCTTACTGGGGGCTGGGTTGGGGCCGGGGTAGGAAGGGAGGAAGGGGGGAGTTTACCCTCCTCGCTCTCAATGTGATCTGCAGCTCGGCTCTTTCCTCACGGCTCTGCTGGGAGGTGAGGAACTGGCATCACCTTTTGTTCCAGATGTGGGTTTTCCCCCCCCAACATCCTAAGTGAAAGCTTTGATTTCTTAAACCGTGCAGGTTTTCTGGCGGCTGAAAGGATATAGCAGGAGTGGTCAATGTGACACGCTGCAGAGTCCCCTGGGGCTCTGGGGACTGAGCCACGATACCACAGAGGAGAGAGAAGACATATCCCAAACCCCTTCCCAAAGCTGCTGTGTTGCACCCTGCTTCTCTGGTCACCCACCCCGGGGGGGAATTTCTACCTCTCTGCTGGAAAAGGAGGGGATCACAGACTGATTGAATGAGGCCTTTGCATGTCACAGAATCTCACAGAATCACAGGTTGATTATGGGTTGGAAGGGACCTTTGGAGATCACCCAGTCCAACCCCTTGCCACAGCTGATCCACTCAGAGCAGGTCCCACAGGAAAGTGTCCAGGTGGGGTTTGAATGTCTCCAGAGACGGAGACTCCACCACCTCTCTGGGCAGCCTCTGCCAGGGCTCTGCCACCCTCAAAGTCAAGAAGTTCCTCCTCATGTTTAGATGGAACTTCCTGAGTTCAAAGTTTGTACCCCTTCCCTCTTGTCCTGTCACTGGGCACCACTGAAAAAAGACTGGCCCCATCAAGGGAAGCATTTTTTATACAGGTATAAAAGAGGAAGAGGAACAGCAGCAAAGAGCAATAGCTCACACCGTGGCACTCGAGAGGAGCTGGGGCATTTGGAGCTGATGATGCTCCTGGGAATGTTCCCTAAACAGATCAGGCTTCAGGAGGCAGCTCAACTTGCCCGGTTTACACTGGAAAATTCAGAACTCCACTGGCTGCCCCCGGAAAAGGATGCTGAATTTTTATTAATAATCTCTTTTGCATTGAAAAAGAGAATTTAACCTAATTTTTCAAAGTGTAAGCATTTGCATATTGGCATTAGGTTGCCACTGAACCGTTCAAGAAACCTGCTCTTCCACAGAGCTGCTGCTCAATGATGGAGTCACGTTGCCTCTCAAGCACCCCATCACAAACCTCCTCTCAGCATCTTCTCTTTCCACTTTGTTTTGCTCAGAACGGCTCCGAATGGCACTTACATTGTTTAAGTGTCTTGGCAAATTGTCTCGGAGGTGCAGTAGCCAGACAGTTCCCTCCAAACCAGAATTGGGTACGTTACTAATTCTCGCAGCTGCCTCACGAGTCTCACAAAAGTTTTGTGCTTTTCCTGCTGTTACAGGATTTACAAGATGAAAATCTCAGCCTTCCTAAACCAGCCCTGAGTCCGTGCGGTTCCACCATCCCACTTCCACTACAGGCTCAAAAAGAGAAGAGAAACAGCCTGAAAGCAAAGAGCAAAAAAGCTCTTTACGGCACTGAAGCTCGTGTCATTTATTCTTTGCAGGTGGAGGAAAGCAATTCTTGCTCACTGAGTGTTTGAGCCCTGCCAGACTGGGCACACAAACTACCATGTGAGAGATGAATCTGGTAAAACATCGACCAGCTGATGCTACTCAGCGGTCACATACGCGTCCGCTGGGCTACACGTACGAGGTCAAAATACAATCTTTACACCATTTTGGGTCTTGAAAAGACTGTTAAAATCCTGTTTATAGCCAGCAGCTCAGGGGGTACTGAATGAGTACACAAAGTAGCGCGAAAGAAACGTTACAGTCCCCGTGTAGTGTGATTAGGAACCATATTCCAACAGCACCTGGAGATACCAAGACAGCGACCCCGTGTGTTACGGACTGTACAAAGTAAGACTTCATTCCTGGCCTCACCCACCTACTTACCACTGGACAAAAAAGAGAGGAGAAGTGAGTTGTTCACCACTGCCCACCTGATCAGTGCCAGAAAAGGGATGACACCTAAATCTCACCACCCAGGCCAGCACACTGCTTCCTCCCACCCTTTAGGTAGGCGTGAACAACAGAACTGGGGGTCACAACCAGTGAGGCCTAGCAGAAGTAGGTTGGGAAGTGATCGTGTTCTGGAAAGAGACAAGAGGTGGCTTCGTAGACCCACCTCCCTGATGTGCTTCGAAAGGTTTTGACAGGGGAAATGCAAGAAAAGATAATGCATCTTCAGCACAGGTTTTTCTACCTGTTGTAGCCTCTTCCAGCAGGGTAATACATACACGTAATGTAAGGAAAGTCTAAGCAAATCAGCTGGACAATGCTGTTACGAAACAGAAGAGAAGCTTTAGGATACTATTTAGTGGAAAGAAAGTGCTAAGAGCTCACAGAAGCGCATTGATTGTCCAAACAACAGCCATAAAGCTCTTAATACTGGGAGACGCTTGGCTGAGGTTCCCAAAAGGGTCTAAATGCGGATCTAAAACGTAACCCACATTCAGGGCTCTCACCAAATCTTTCCCAACTCACCACAACTTTCCCAGATCACCACAACTTTCCCAAACCACCACCAGCCCAGCACTTTCCCAGATCAGGAGCCACCTGCGCTTATCGCAGCCACAACCAGGAGCGGAGGGAGATCTTCCTCCGTGATTTACCCCCATCCCAGTACTCTGCTTTGAGGATTCATTGGCCAGTAACCACAACAAACTGGCCAGTATTCTGAACACTATAATCTTTTTGGTTTCACTTTTGTCACACTATTCCAAAGGCTCCATTTCTACAGGTGTGAGCAGCTCCTCGAAAGGGTCTCAATGTGAGAGACGTGTAAATACGTACAGATCAGTATTTTCACGAGAAGACTCAGAGGAGTGTTGGGGACAGGCAGCTGTACACCACACACTGAGTTGTTGTGAAAATTTTTGTTAAACAACCCTGAAAATCTACCCATAATTATTTTTTTTTTCCCTGTCTAATCAGACCTGGGCTTTAATCAATGAATTTATTTTTAATGTATGATTTCTCCTGGCAGCACCATCCCACTTCTTTGTAAGTTTTACTCTAAATCAGAAGGGACTTAAATTATACTCCCTGCTCCAACTATTTCATCTCTTTTCAACTCTTCCATCTATCTCAGGTGCTCACTCTCACTACAATTAAGGTTAATACTGTCTGTACAAGGAATTGTCTTAGAATCACAGAATGGTTTGGGTTGGAAGGAACCTTAAAGATCATCCAGTTCCAACCCCCCTGCCCTGGGCAGGGACACCTCCCACCAGCCCAGGTTGCTCCAAGCCCCATCCAGCCTGGCCTTGAACCCCTCCAGGGAATGTTTAAAAAAAGAAATTAAACTTCAGTTTAATGAAGTAAACTTTATCTTGTCTGCACAGGAGGTAACACAGGGGGCTCCCAGCCCACACCAGAGGTCTCAACGCGTTACCGCAAAGCAAATGGTAACCAGCAAAGTATTTTTTTTGGGGGGGAAAAGGCCACAAAGTACCATTCCTGGGAAACATCCCGGTGATGTCACACATTTCTTCTCCCTGGAGGCAACTTCTGCGCCGCTGCTGACTTCCCAGAAAATCCTGCTCCGGGTCAAGGTGCCACATGAGAAGTTCCCACCAAAAGGAGGGGGCTAAGAATGAAACCAAAACTAAAGGGGGCTCAGAAACCTGGCGCAGTCTTTATCCATATCTCCATCATTGTCCTGTGTGTCTTTCTGGTTTTAGCTTTGAGCACAGATTGCCTGTTTTGATCCGTTGTTGTTCGCTTATTCATGTGTTTTACCTCTTCGTGTGTATTTTGCTTGGCTGATACAGCAAAAAGTCAGTAACATTTTGATTTGCCCCGAGGCCCATTTGCCTTCACAAACCAAGGCTGTTCCCCTTCAGAAGAGAAGGAGACACCAGGAGGTTTGGGACCCACAGTGAAGGACACGGCAGGGGGAGGCAGATGGGGTTCTATTACAGGGCTGGGCTTCATCCTGCTCGTGTTCCATTCAGAGGCGACCAGCAGGAAGGGAGGCGAGGCTTTTTGGAGCCTTTCCTTCTGAGCAAGTCATACATCAGCAAAGGTACTAGATTTGTGCCAGCTCTGCACTACAAGGGTTTTAATGCAGGAAAAGGAGGAGCCTTGATGCATCTCTTCCCTCGTGCAGCCACTGGGAACAGGGAGGGGTCGAGCCTGGATTATTTACTTACATGAACACACGCGCGTCTTTCGTGCACTACGTATCTGTGTACTATGAACAAGGAGCATCGCAGCCTGTATCAAATGGCCAAGTCAAAGCCTCAAAAGGCAGCTGTAATCTTACTGCTGAGTTTGGTTTATTCTCCAGAGCAGCAGAAGGGTTCTCACGCTCTGAATTTGCCAAAACACACACCTCTCAGTTTGAAATTCCCACGCTGCTCACAGAGGAGGAGTTAGACACCGACAAACATCATACAGCTGCAAACTTCCTTCTGCTCCTCCTCCTCAGGCACAAGTGCTGCGACTGCAGCTCCTCTCACTTTGTCCCAGCGACCCAATTTCCAAGTGGCAAAAGCCCAGTGAATCCCTAAGCCACTGATCATGCGGTTTGCTTGGCAAAGGTGGAGAATATTTTTCCTAGACACCATTTCTCCCGAGGCACCCAAAAGCAGTCAGGGGTCTGTCCAGCAGGGCTTGCTTCTATACTGCTCCAAAAAAATGGTTGGATTCTAGTTTCGGTTAACAGGGCCAAAATAACTATTGTTTCTGCCATGATATTATATTTTTCCCCCCCCCAAAGTGAGCTTTTCTCAGCCATGTCTTACTCAAATGCGGAACAAATCACCTAAGATACAACCCGGACTGAAGAGGCCAAAGAGAGAAGAAAAACAGTCATTAGAAGGAGAGATGGAAACAGCCTGAAAACAAAAGCACTAGTCGTCATCTTTTTTTGTGAGCATGACCCACAGCTCATCCACAGAGGATTCCGTGTCCCTGGAATAGATATGGTGCAAAAGAGCTCCTTCATGCTACTCTCTGAGCTACCAAAGTAGTAGACTACAACTCATAGTAGTTTCTGCTGTGAATTCCAGTGACTGAAAATGCACAGTAACAACCAGCTTAGGGCATCAATTACAGTCCTCAACTCGAGCAATGAGATTGCACCTTTCTGTCCAAGGTCACTACCTTTTCTCCATCCTACAGCCAGGTGGACATTGATCTACACTGGGGTTAAGTCCCTCAGACTCACTGGAGAGCTCCCTTCTTGCTCAATTAATGCTACACTATTGGTAAGAGAAGTCACCTGTGCTAAAGACAGAGACCAATTCTGCAAACGCCTGCAAGAACCCACCAGTTTTGCTCAGGACTGAAAATCCCCTCAGCTGGGTGGTTAGTCCCCTCAATTTCCTTTCACCAGCCACGATCAGAGTTGGTTAAAGCCAAATTGATAGATTAGTGCCATCTCTACCAACCTATCAAGGCCTCCTGCTTCTCTCCCAAGAACAGGCACTGGTGGTGTGTCTTAGAACAGCTCCTAAAGACAGGATCTGTAGGAGCAACAGACTTCCCGGCAGCTTCAACTGGCATCAGGAGGAAACAGAAGGCATACAGGGATCTCATGTTCAAGAGACCACGATAATTCTTCCCTACAAGTCTCACATGACGACAAAAAGCTCTCGTTTCTGATCAGACTGTCTGCAACCTCCTGCAGACTTCCAAATTAAATATCACACAACGAGGTAAAGCATTACTATCACTGTTATTTTCTCCACCGAGTATAAAAGAACTACCAAGAATACCCAGAATACAAGAATTATCAAGTTCTTCCAGGCTCCAGGCAGGAATTGCAGCCGAACCATTCACCCAAAGATCCTTACAAATTCAAATCCTTTTCAGGATTTCAGGAATTTTCAGTTCTTTTTTTACAGTTAGGCCATTTTCTTACCTTGATCTGTGCTCCACGTGGTCTGTTGCTGTGCTGCTCAGGGCATTCTTTGACCTCTGCATTCCCTGGTGTCAGGAAGACTCTTAATTGGAATTCATCAGACTGGTTCTCGAACACTCCCCAGAAGCCACGCTTCCTTAGCAGAACCAGACCCTGCAGGTCACAAGAACACAAGAAAAAGATGACACTTGATTAGGCTGCAAAGCAGCAAATTCAGAGCTGATTCAAATTTTAATTCGACACTTTGTGTTTCTGTGACCGAGTGAATTTGTAACCACGGGAAGTTTCCAAGACTCCAGAAAAGACGGGGTAGTTTTATAGATTATAAAAAAAAACCAAAACACAACAGTAATCCAGAATTATTAGAACTCAACAAGCATTCTGGAAAGATACAAACATGTCTGGGATTAAGCCAACCTGTAGATTACTTGAGCTCCAATAAACTGCAGATTCTTCCTACACCTTCCCATCGCACAGTTCTTCTGCCTTCCTCTTCAGAGGAAGACATGGCAGACCAGGCAAAACACGCACCTGGCCCGGTCCTACAACCCCTATGTTCCTAAATCCATGGTTTTAGCATTAAAAGCAAGGAAACTCAGCCTGAAACTCTGGCCTACAGTTCTAATCAGGAGCTGCATATTGGATCATCTGTAAGCCACCTGCCTTGCCATTTGGATGGCTACCTGGTGTATCCCTCTTGGCCCTATACACAACCTGCTTGGAGCTTACTTTGGTCCAGTTTGTTTCCGTTATTTTATGCAGCCTTCAGTTTTGAATCGTTGTCTTTTCAACCACAAGAGGTTTTCCATCCCCATTTCACAATTCCAAAGGATTTGCACTGCTTCACTCTATCATTTCAATATTTAGCGATAATTTTCCATAGCTTATATTGGTGTTTCTGTCCCAGATATTCAGTGACATAAGTGAAAATATATCCATTTACTCCATTAATGTGGCCTATGTCATGTTCACCTGACTGGCTCTGGACAGCCTGATCATAACCATGATTCTCAGAATCTTGATTTGCGTTCTGCATCCGTCACTGTCAGTCACAAGTCTGAAGTTACACTCGTGTAAACAGCGCGTAAGTGAAACCGGACTCGGGCAGTGGCTTTTAAGATAGCTGTTTTCAAGTTCATTGCCACAGCTACCCCAGAGGACACTCCTAGTGCACCGTGATCATCTCATCTACCCTCCGATACGAGATACCCATAGGGCTGCTTCCAATTCATTCCTGCTGCGGGTCCAATGGCTGGGGTTGAAGCAGGGCAATCTGTTCCTCAGGAACATTCACTACCAAGTAGAAAGGTTCCAGTGCTGGAAAATACGGTGAACCTGAGCTAAAATATTTTGACAGGTGATTACCTGCACTGTTGGAAATAGGCACTTTGTTTCTGGTTGAATTTACCTACTATCACGTTAGAGCTGCTGGAGCTTGTCAGATCTTTGTGCTGCAGAGCCTTTGCTACCAAACTGTATCTTCTTCATTTTGATTCACACTGATATTACTAATCTTGTGTTGAATGAGGGGGAAAAGCCCCCACCTTCATAAATAATCTGCATTTAGACTTCATTTCTCTGCGTGGAGGTTGTCTTTGTATAAAGACGCTCGACTCCTCCACAAGCACCTCCTCATTAGCAATCGACGCTTCTCTTCTGTGGGTTTGTGACCTGCCTTCCCAGATATTCCCAAATCATCCCGTCCTTTCCAGGCACCACGTCCATCTCCCAGGTTTTCTGATCAAGCTCTGTCTCTTTGCACGACTTCTGTGCACAAAAATCACTGCTCAGTTACTATTCCCACCACTGACAATTCTTACACGTTAGTTCCCACGTGTTTTCGTTTGTTCTCTCAAACTACAACAAAGAGCAGGGCCTCACCCCAAAAAACTTACACTTTAGGGTCCCACATAAAAAACTGCCACACTCCTGTGTTTCCTCCTCAAACCCACTATCTCACCTCACAGCTGCTCATCTCTGATGGGAATACATCTAGGTTTGATCCCTCTGCTCTGCAGACGAATCTCAGCTTTACTCACCTGAGTAACTGCAACGGAAACCTCCCACAAAAGCCTTGAGAAGGGGCTGCCTGCACCCTTTCCTTGTAGTAACCAAGAGAATAAAAAGAAAATAAACCTTCCCTCTAGCTTTTCCTTTGCCTTCCCTACCTTCCCCACTCATTCCTTGGCATGGCTGTCCTTTCCTGTACTCTTGCTCTGAGAGCAGTAACTTTAACTGGTTTTCAAATTGGCAGGAAACTTGGGGCCCTACGAAAAGTCATTCTCTTAGATTTTTCTCTGCGGTTTGACTGGGCCAGCTCCCCGCTCCCTACACCTCCCCACTCTCTGCCTGCTCCACTTAGCATCCTGGAATCACTGAATGAATGTTGGAAGAGACTTTAAAGACCATCGACTTCCGACCCCTCTCCCAGATCAGAAGATCTGATGCTCAGATGTTCTCTGGTGGGATGCAGGTTTGAGGTTTGACAATCCCAGGTTACATCTATTTCGCATCATCCAAGATTGGGACCAAGAGGAACTTCCCAAGAGAATTAAAATTACATTGTAATTACATTGCCATTAAAGTGTCGTGACTCTGACTCATGGATTCAGTTTATAGCCAGGATCATTTTAGTCCCTCTGGCTTCACAACTTCTGAACTCAGAAGTGTGTGTGGGGGTGAATGTAGGATGAAAACAAGACAGTAAAGACAACTGAAAACAAGCACTCGGTCTTCTTCATGCCCAGTCACACCATTTTTATCTGATGAGAATTATATTTGTGTTATATATGAATGAACAAAGTAAGAGACTGTCTACCAGCACATCGTTGGTGTTTCACCACCCCCAGTTTGGGGTTTGCTGCTCAAATGCAGTCCTGTCTCCAGGCTCTCTCAGCCGTGGGTAATTGTTTTGTCACCTGGTTGGATGAAACCTTTGGTCCCACGACGAAGACGATGACTGAACACTTGGTAAACTGAGGCACCGTGCTGCCAGAGACACAGGTAGGTCCCTTCAGCCTTCAGCTAAAGGCTCAGGGTGGCAATTCTAGAAATGCTGAGCTCTGACTAACGCTCCTCCCAGTGAGATCAGCAGGGAAGTTACTGGTGACTCTTCCACTCATCTCCACACTGAGTATTTTGGAGCATCCCACTCAGCTTAGGGAAGGCTGGGTGAAGATGACACTAATGGAGCCTTATCCATCCAGCACTTCACAGACATCCCTCCCTGTGATTGAGTCTTTACTAGATCTCTTTGGGTCACTCAAAGATTCCTAGAAAGGACATAATTCTTATTATCTATTTAATCTTTATTCAAATACTTTTGTTTTATCCCAATTGATTTTTTTCTGGCTTTGCTTGGTTTTTTAATGTTATCCACGCTGTAGGATGTGCACGTGCACACACATCCCCCCCCACTTCTGAGTTCAGAAGTTGTGAAGCCAGAGGGACTAAAATGATCCTGGCTATAAACTGAATCCATGAGTCAGAGTCACGACACTTTAATGGCAATGTAATTACAATGTAATTTTAATTCTATTGGGAAGTTCCTCATTGTCCCAATCTTGGATGATGTGAAAAAGATGTAACCTGGGATTGTCAAAGGCACATACAGAACCAGGCACCCCCTTCTGACCCATGTGGAGGGGAAACTGGGAACCCAAATCCCTGATGCTGCTTTGCAAGATGTGATTCCTTCTTGGATATCCCTGACTAGCAGCCACAGTGGCAGACACCAATACATTGTGAGGTCCTGGGCACCACTCAGTACCTACTGAAACAGTATTTGGGCACATATCAGCATTTTGAGGGTTAATCAGGTTTGTCCCTGCCTTCCACTCACTTTGGTACAGGGAGAAGTAGAGATGTGGGTATTATATATGGAAGCTTCTGGCTGAGCCCCAGAGACACCAAACAACTGCTGGATTTTACTTTTGGGGTTTTTTTTTTTTACTCTTTTTATTTCTTTTTAGTTCTTCTTTTTATTTTTCCCCCTAGCCATGGTGCAAATTATGGAAAAGCAGCATCCTGACTCCTGTCATGAGACAAGTGGCACTCCTTCCTCCCCCACCATCTTCTCCCTGTCCCTCTTGTGCATTTACCCATCACACTGAGTTGGACTGGAGGGAGCCAAAGAGGAACAGAATTTTTCCTCTCTCTTTCATTTGATTTTTTTAAACACTCTCCTCCTCTACCTCCCCTTTCTTCTACTCCTCCTCTTCTTCATCCTCCCACCCCCCCCCCCCCCTCCCATCTCCCCTCATCCCACTCACACACCACTCCCCCCCTTTACCGGTATCCAACACTGTCAACCCAAACACATGATAAATTGCCCTGTCAACAGAATTCATTCAGGGACCAATTAATTCCACAGAAATGAACCAGGAGCCATCAGTTGCTGAAAAACTCCAAGTGCAGGGAGCGAGGAAGCTAGCTTTGTGAGTGAGAGAGAGAGAGAGAGAGAGAGAGGCTTGGGAAGTTAGTCTGACAGAAATTGGTCATTTAATGCTTAAGTGCACCGTAGACAGCCCTGTCATAGCAGCCAGCATGGCAAAAACTTCCCCAGTGCTTTATTTATTAATTATGTGGAGCAGCACGGGGGTCACTTCACTGTCTTGATACAGACTCATCAACTTTACTTCTTGTCACTGGAAGAGATCCCACAGCATGTGGGATAGAGGGCCGGGCCTTATCCTGGCTCTGTCTCCTGCCATCTTGCCACAAACACAGGGCCAGGAGCAAGTTTGCAAGAGCACAGGCACCCCCCACCCTGTGCCAGGGGTGGGAGCGGGCAGCAGTGGGCAGGGACACAAGAGCGGCGGGAAGTGGGAGACAAACCGTTATCCTCCTGCTGCCCAGAGGTGGTGGGAGCCTGGAGATTTCATTTGCAAAGCTTCCTCATTATCCTCCTTCCAATTTTCCTTAGCCATGATGCCTGCAAAAATGTGACAGCAGTGAGGCTGCTGATGTATTATGAGTAGTGTCTATCCCACCGATCAATAGCATCGCGTTGCTCCTCAGGGTATTCCCTCAGCTGTCCATACCAGCCACTGCTTCTTGACTCATTCTTCCAAGTTCTCTGAGGGCAGGACCATCTTCTTCCAGCACACGAGGACACCGCCAGAAGTACCAGGTTCTGACCCCTAAGAAGTGCTCCTCGAGTGGTAGTGAAAGAAATAATAACAATTTTATCCTTTTACAGAAACACAGAAAACAAGGCTGGAGTTGACCTTTGGAGATCATCAAGACCATGCCACTGCCAAGGCAGGATCAATCATCATCCCCAACATGAGAAGAAGATGGGTCTGTTGGACCAGGTCCAGTGGAGGGCCATAAAGATGCTCAGAGGGCTGGATAAGGAGAGCCTGAGAGAGTTGGGTGTTGTTCACCCTGGAGAAGAGAAGGCTCCAGGGAGACCTTAGAGCCCCTTCCAGTCCCTAAAGGGGCTCCAGGAGGGATGGACTCCAGGGAGGGACTCTTGATCAGGGAGCAGAGCAATAAGAGAGGTGATGGTTTTAAAATGAAGGAGGGGAGATTTAAACTGGATTTTAGGAAGAAATTCTTTGCTGTGAGGGTGGTGAGACACTGGAAGAGGTTGCCCAGGGAAGCTGTGGCTGCCCCATCCCTGGAGGGGTTCAAGGCCAGGCTGGATGGGGCTTGGAGCAACCTGCTGACTGTGGGGAGGTGGGACTAGATGACCTTTGGAGGTCCCTTCTGGCCTGGACCGTTCTGTGATTCATTCTGTCCTCAAGACCCAACATCTCTAAAGAGCGTATCTGGAACAACCAAAGCCAGGAAGCGAACATCCAATTCAATGACAATCTGTATTTATGTATTTATCTATATCTCCATTTATGACTCCACTCTGTCAGTACTTACCCAGTAACAGATAAATCTCAGTGTGCTACAGAAGGTACAGCCTGATCAAGAAACTCAGCTGACAAAGGACTATTTAACTCACCCAGGATCCTTATACAAATCCCTTCCAACATCAGCTGTAGCAGAGTTCCTCAATCAGGCTTTAAGCGTGCCGTTTAGCATTCATTTCCTGGTAGCAACCCATATTTCACAGAGAAATTGAGATGAAAAAATGTTTTCTCTTCCTTGGTTTCACAAGGGAAGAGGAAGAGCATCTTCCATTTCGGCTGAGGAGTGCTGTACACAGGCAAAGGAGGTTTTAGCTCATGTACAGCCTGCAGTAGTTTCTAGCACTGACCCTTAGGTCCAACCACCTGCAGGGTGAGTGTTTGAGTGCCTGCAGAAAGAGGAACTGCTCCCTTCAACTTTTGTCATCGTGCCAATATAGGATTAGTCAGGGAAAAAGCAGTCATTTTTTTCAGGGGGGAAAAAAGAAAATCAAGAGATTTCTGCTCATTCTGTTCTTTTAATTCCAGTGCTTCGTCTGAGAAGTGACACGTAAGTATCCAATTGTCATTTACTTGCCTTTAAAACCCTCCTATTTCAGATATACTGAATGAGGTTCATATTGCAAGCTAATTCACTTGATTAATGTAGTTTTCACTTGATTATAACTTCTTTGTAACAGGAACCACAAATGCCTGGGAGCTGTAGGTAATGCCGAGGTCACTCAGATATTGTAGTGATACTATAAATAGCCAAAACAACAGATGAATATTTTAAAATGTTCCTACTTGGCACCAGAAAGAAACTACACTTCACAAAGCAGGCACGAGAGGGGAAATCAGATATGAAGCAGCTTTGATAATGGAGGACCTAATCATGATCAGGTCAGAAAATATACTTTTGTCTTGGGATGGACTTTCTTAGGGAGATGCTGGTCACCTTTATTGTCTAAAAACCCTGGCAAGTGACTTCAAAGGAGGAATCTGGGGGGTTTCAGTGGGTACAGACCACCCTCACCCACAGTTATGAGCATAGAATTGTAGAATTGCCTGGGTTGGAAGGGACCTTTCAGACCATCGAGTCCAACCATCAACCTAACACTGACACAGATGGTCACTAAATCATACCTCTAAGCACCACTACCTGTCCTTTAAATACTGCCAAGGACCAAGGACACAGCCCTTGCAAGGTAACTAGTACTGATGAGCAGGAAAAAATGCCATGTGATTCCAGGAGATCCACATGGACTGTTGCTGGGACCTTCCCTTGGAAGAACAGCCCAACGGTAAATCCATGGGCCGTTAATTCAGTCAACAGCAGAGGACTGGGCTGATGAACTTTCTAGTAATTGGGGCCGTTGGCTGCAAGTGGCCAACAAGCCAGAAGACAGCCTTTAAAATCCCAGAAGCAAAAATCTGAGGATGACTGAGGGCTTCCTTCTCCTTTTTAACCCTTTCACCCTCTCAGCCACATGCCTAGTAAAGCGCTGGTCTAAAAATGACACAAAAAAGAGCACACACTTCCTGGAAATCTCTACTTTATTTGATCTTTTTTTGGCTGAACTGAATGTTCTGCCCATTGATCCAGCTGGAACACCTGGACCCTTCCACACCATCCAGCTGGGTCTGCACAGTTGTTCTTAAGTGCACCTATAGCCACGTGCCCAAATCACTGGGGAAGGCAGCATCGACGACATCAGTGCAGGAACACAAGCACGGGCTCACCGAGCTGCAGAGTACCTAGTGAATCCCCCACGTGAGAACCTGGTGTCACAAGAAGAGAGAACTCCTGCCATGAAGGTGGCGGGAGCCACTGTCATGGTGTGAGCAGAGGAACCTTGGTTTGGCCCTGGAGCTTACAACGAGCTCTTGTTTTCCAGCAGGTAAAGCCAAGCTGCCTCCACTTTCTGCACGATGAGGGTTTTCAAAGAGCACCTGAATAATTCAGGGAGGCTTTGATCGGAGCATAGAGGGACAGAGGCATGAACTGTTTCCAGAGCCAGCTGGGAAGCAGTATTCCTGGCACTTCTCACCTCCTGCCACTTCTCCTTGACATTTGATCCCAGGCCAGCAGCTCTCCCAGCTCTCACTGCACTAGGGGCTCAGCGACGTGTTTGGTGTCGGTGGAGACCCCAGGGTCTCTGTCTCGCTGTGTGACACTCATTTACCCCACGAGAAGCACGATGGGGCATGAGAGCACACGCTGCTCCGCAGGTCTCCTTTCAAGGACCGATGAGATTGCCCTTTGGGGAGAAAAGTTCAGCACATCCACATCGCTGCCTGGCTGAAATCACCTCCGATCCACAGGCAAAGGGACAGTTGGGGTCTATTTTTGGGTTGGAATAGGGTCAAAGTTGGGGTTGGCTTTTTGTACACAGCCATGAGAAAAGGTGACAAGGGCTTTTACTAAGCTTCTGGGGTCTCCCTGTTGCTCCCTTCCCTTTTTCAGGTAATTCTGCATCTCGAATCAGGCTTTGTTCAGCCTTTCAGGGTTCATTCACCCTGTCCTGAACAGGATCATCTGTGATTTACACCAGCAAAGCCAGGAGAAGTATCTGGTCCTTTAAAGCTACAAGGTATAGGCCTTTCATAGAGCATTTACAGTTTCTAGTTAAATCAAGTGATTTAACAATGACTTGATGCTACATCAAAGACTTGATTTCGTCCAAGTACATGAAGAAGAGATGTTGAAAATGAATTTATTCAGGCTGACTTTAACAGACCAGTTCTGGATTTACACCATCACGAGGAACGTGAGCTTCAGTGTGAGCAGACACATTCAGTGAGACGGAGCTTTTGAAAAGCTTCCTATAACCACTTCTTAAAGTAAGCTTTTTCTCTCTTTCTGACTATTCCATGAGCCATGAAAGTTCTTCTGATGTCTAAATGTCTCCCTATATAGATTTTCATGCCTGGACCTTCCTTGTGCTGAGGGACCAGTCTGCAGTTCTACCTTCCACTGGACTGTGTGGCACCGATTTTGACCCAAAGGGACAGGGATGAAGAGCAAAAAGCAGACAAAAAAGTGAGTATCTCTGCAGTTGTGTCATGTAAAAGCATGGCTCTGTCACACACAAACAAGATGCAACAGAATTCCTTCCAGCCTTTTTAAGGACATGTTTGAATGGATCCCACCACCACAGTTTTTCAGCCCTGCCCAGGAATTGCTCACTTTGGCCTCAGATTAACACAGGACTTCTCCAGGCACTCAGACCCCTGCCCATTTTACAGCTGGGGAGCTGAGGCAAAGGGATTAATTACTGCGTGCACGGTCACACTGCAACTCATAGCTCAGCGGAGAATCGAAGTAATGTCATTTAGATGCCACTTAATGTCACTTAGTATTTGATCCGCTAGACTGTTCTTCCCACAGCTGATCACCCTTTTGTATGTAAATCAGCCACCAGAGCTGGAGGAAAAGGCAACTGTAAAACTTAGATATTGAGAGAGAGAAAGAGCCTGCTGAAGGAAATATTAATATCTAACCAAGAGAGCAAAGCAGGGTTTGCAAAGGGAAAAAATACGCTGTGGTTCTCAGTTGAACATACAGAGACACAGAAGTCTCTCCTTGTCACGCTGATGGCTCTGGTCCCTGGAACCTTCTTTCACCTTTCAGCCAAGCAGGGACACGTGTCTGCGAGTCCAGAAACGGGCTCTTTGTCCCAGGATAAATTCAACATCCTTCAGGACCAGGACTATGTTTTTGGTGTGTGTTGTGCATTGTTTGTGCAGAATGACTCTGGTCCTTGGGTTTTTTTCAGGAAGAGCCGAAGTGATAACTTGGAGCAGGGATGGACAGGTCGGGGAAATCCAGTTCTGAAGTTTCCAAGCCTCTTTTCTGCTCCGGGATTTACTCCTCACGGAACGACAAGCTTCTCAGAATGAAAACAAGAATTAGACTATGTGAGGAGAAGAGAGAAAAGGTTGTGAGTAGGAGTTAAGGGATGGAATTAAAGAGGAGAAACACAGCCCTGGAGTGCAAAGATGCAGGCGAGCAACGTGTTAGCTGGATGTGTTGTCCCAGTCAAGCCCATAAGTCTATTCAAAGGAGCACCATTACACACGCAGTGTTTGCAAACTCAGGCCATGATTAAACAGCAATGACGTGTAGCAGGCTATGAAGGGAAGCAGCGGGTGCTAAAATGCTTAGCTGTTTTTCTTTTGAGAAATCAAGTGTGCTTCAAAGATAACAGGCCATGAAGATTAAGCTGCTACTGCACCAAAGGAGAGAAGCAGATGGAGCCACCAGCACCGCCACAGCCGAGTACACAGAGATGCTTCAAGGCCAGAGATTTTATCAACCCCTGCTCAAGGTTTCAGCTCTGGAAGGTGAAGAGAGGCAAAGAGGAAAAGAAAGGGAGGAACACGAGGTAGAAGGATTTCATCAATTAAAAGAGATTAATTAGCACCATAAAAGCAAGCACCATGGATTACAGCAACTGTCAGCAAAGTGCAGTGATGGCTGCAGCAGAGCTGGCCGGCCACTCCTGTCCCCAGCCACTGGCCACCTCCCCACCTCAAGCCACGCAGGCAGTAAAGCTCAGAAATCACAAGGAGCTCCCAAAACGAGGGACAACTTGGAAGATGGAGCTCCATCCGGACAGTGGAATGAGCTGGTGCTGGTTTTTTGTACTTTCCATGTCACCTTGAGCAAATCACTGATCCTGCTATGCTCCAGTTCCTGGAATGGGGAGATATTTCTTCTGAACTGCCAATTTAAATTGTAAGACCTTTGGGGCAGAGAGTAGAGCACACCTCCTATTATATTTACAGGGGATCACTATGCATTAAAGAAGAGCTGCAGTAAAGAGAGTCAGCTGGTGACCAGGGTCTAGATGCTTAACAGCTAAAGTTAGAACAAACACCCGTGCATTCCCTCCACCCCACAAGGTACCTTTCATATCAATAGAAGTATTTCACCATTTCACTATGTCAGCGGCATTTTTAAACTCTAAAAATCTGGAAGCAAATATTTTCTCTTTATTTTCTGATAAATTTTGTATTTCCATGGAAAACGTTTTCACTTCAATGTTTCTTTCTCTTTGTAAAACATCAGGCTCTAAAAGCCACATCATCTTGGCTTTGCCAAGGGGAAATATTTACTTTGAAACGACTTGGTTCTGTTTGGTCAAATTTCTCAAAAGCCAGTCTTGTTCTGGATCACAGCACACTTTCTGATGTATCAAAATTCCTAAGAAACTCTGTGTTTACAACCTTCATTATAACAACCTCCAGTACACTCTGCTGCAGCACCACCAGTGACACACACCACCCACGTGAAGCACCTCTGTATTTGCTATTCAGCATCTATTAATCCTCTAAGAACACACTTCTTTGGAAGCCAAATAAAGCGTGCTGTAGGGTACACTTCAGTTACATTTAGGGACAGCACTGGAAGACCTGATCTTCACTAAAGGTCCCACCTCTTCCTTAAACCCACAGCAGGTACTTCCACTTCCACAAATGGAGACAGAGATTGGAAATCTGAGGAGAGCACTCCAGAGAGGGCCCTGCTTTCTAATTCTCGAAGACACAGCAGTGTCCTTGCAGACATTTCTTAGCTTCTCATTGCCTCAGTTTTTCCACATAAAAAACAAAGGTAACACCTAACCAAGCTTCATCACTTGTTGTAGGGCAAACCCCTGTGGGGCAGGGAAGTACAAAGCGACTGAGACAGAGTTGGTACCTCCCAGAATGGAAGCACACACAGGTCCTCTCCAAAAACCTGAATGTCTCAGGCAGACTTTGAGAGTCTTCAAAACCAAAAAAGTAAACCCCAGCAACAAGCTGGTTGTTTTTTTGTTTGGTTTTGGGTTGGTTTTTTGGTTTTTTAGGGTTTTTTGTTTTTTTTTCTGTGCTCTCAACAACCACTGCAGGTCACACACGTCATCTGGATTCCAACATGGAGCAAAGAAAATGTGAGAAGTGCTGATCTGCTGCTGTTCACTCTGCTGTTTGGATTGGAACTTGTGAGAGACTCTTCCTTGGCTCCAAGCACAAGGTGCAGAACTAGGAGAACTAGGAGGTAAAACTGTAAGTTTATTATGTGACGTTGAGTGAGTCACTTCTCTTTCACCACATCTCTGTTTCCCCAGCAGCAAGAAAGGGAGGGAGGTAAATGACCTACCTCCTGGGATCAGTGGGAGGAATGTAGTTCACCCCCATCCTGCCAAAAAAATGCATCAAAAGCATCTTCTGACCCAGGTACCCTACTATCCATGAGAATCATAGAATCATAGAGGGATTCAGGTTGGAAGGGACCCTAAAGATCATCGAGTTCCATCCCCCTGCCCTGGGCAGGGACACCTCCCACCAGACCAGGTTGCTCCAAGCCCCATCCAGCCTGGCCTTGAACCCCTCCAGGGATGGGGCAGCCACAGCTTCTCTGGGCAACCTCTTCCAGTGTCTCACCACCCTCACAGGAAAGAATTTCTTCCTTTAATCTAATCTAAATCTCCCCTCTTTCAGTTTAAATCCATTACCCCTCGCCCTATTTGCTTTGCTCCCTGCTCCTTTAAGATGCTGGAGCCAGGGGGCCCTGTAAGGCTCTGTGCCTCCCTGTTACACTCACTGCAGCCATCTCAGCACAGAGAATCAGACTCTGGGCTGCTCCAGTCTATTTTATCACAATTTACTCGGTAACAGGTTACAAATGTGGCATCTGATGAAAATAATGAGCCTTGATGTCACTTAGTGCACGAGGCTCCCAGTGTGTGTGCAGGGAATAGCAAACAAGAGCCAGCCTGGCCTCCTCGCGGGTGCCAGCACAATCGGTCCCACAGCATCCTCCTCCCACCTCGCTCTGCCTCGGTGAGTGTCACCCACCAGCAACATCCAGCCACTGTCACAGGCTCGGTGCAACATCAAGGTCACCCACAGCAGGGCCAACTCTGTGCTGTGATGGGTCAATGTCCCTGGGGAACTCACCCAGCAGCCTGCAGGCCAGGTCTCAAGGACCCTTGTTATGCCCCCAGGGGCATCTATGTCCCAGTTCCGGACACACACATCAGCCAAAGGCAAGGACCTGCCCATGAGGAGAAAATGGTCCCTCTTCTTGTCCTGGCATCGTTAGTATTATGGGAAACATTTTTCAATGAAAAAAAATCCCACTGAGAAGCTAGAGGAAGGTCACCCAGCTCTTAAGTGACTAAGTACTCCTGGTCTTAGGGACTGGTCAAGCCAAGCTGTACCAAAGACTTGCTGAGTGGCCCTGACCAAAGTCCCTTTGCTCTTCTGAGTCTTGGTTTTTTGGCTGCTCAATGGAGATGAAAGCCCTCCTGTACCCCATGGAAGAGCCATGAGGACAAACCTCATGGCCAAAGATAAGGGATCTAGGTGCTGGTGGGGAAGAGTATGAGCAGATGTGACACAGAGCAGAGAGTGAAGGGTCAGAGAAGATGGGATAACATTGAAAAGAACTTGAAATGAAGGCTAAAGCAGGTATATGAATGGAAAGTAAAATATTAAAAAGGAGAGGCTGTGGGACACATGCAGAAGACAGCTCTCCATTCATAATCCAGAGTATTGCCCCTCTTGTTTGTTTGTTTTTAAGGTTGGATTTGTCAGGTATTTTCAAAGTTTCCAATTAAAGCCAACAAAACAATGCCCACCCCTCCCCATGCCTTTAGACAGAGGAGGAGGACAAGAATCCATTCTCTTGGACTCAGTATTTTCGGATGCTTTGGCCAGGCATCCTGACCCAATGCCTGACCCGACAGTGTGACTGGAATGGGATAGATTTAAATGCTTGAAAATCCCCTAGAGGAGTTCCCTGCTCAGAAGAAAGGAGCCTTGTAGCCCCTAACATTTCCTGGTGCCACTATTTAAGTTTGATTTTGATATACAGAAATACACCACTGCTACCTGCAGACCCCTAGTCTCTTGGGAATAGGGAACAGTATAAATAAATAAAGTAAATAAGATAATCAGTGCTTTGCTCTTTTTTTTTGCACAGGAATACCAATTTAAAAAGCTACTCGGGATGCAGGAGGCTCTTACAGTACCAGTGCTGGACTAAAGGGCAAAAAGCGAGGGTTACAGCACTCATTTTGCTCCCCTCTGTGGACTCCAAATCCAGATCATGGATCACAGCCTTCCCAAATTCCAGACCACTTGGATTATAAAACCTTTGGGATAGAATCTACTGGAAAAACCCAATCCAAAATACAACACAAAAGGTAGGGCATGACAAGGGCCCAGATCTCACACGAGCCTTTCGTTGCTGCTGTAATATAAACCTTAACCCCTCTCCTCTCGTTAAAAGCTCATCCTCTTCCCCAGAGCCCCAACACTGCTCGTAGTCAGGTCACTGCACAGAGCCCACAGGACAAGAGAAGGTGGATGAGGGACACACTTAGGTTTGCTGAGCTGGTCACAGTGCCACCTAGCTTTGTTCTCCCCCTCAGCCAACAGCATAAGGCACATAAAAAAATGCAAATCCCAGCTTTTTGGTGTGCACCGAGTCCAACACAGAACTATCTGAAGAGGCAGCAAACGTAGGGTATAAAAGAGCTACTTTCATCTAGCAGAGAAAGGGTTAACTAGAACCAGCGCTTGGAAGTTAGAAAACAGACAATTTCAGGTGAAAAATACAGTCCACAGTGTTAATTTACAGCGATAAACTAATGGAACAAAGTGTCAACAGAAACAGGGAGTTCTTACTCTCTGAATGTCATCAGGGCAACATACACCTCTCTCAGGAGGGCACAGCGGATTATCTCAGGATCCCTTCTACGTGTAAATCGGTTCTTTAAGTTACCCACTCATCCACTGATGCCAGGTCCCTCAAGTTGTCACCTCTTCCCGGTCTGGATGAGCACACCCACCTCTGTCACACCTACAAGTGCCTCTTTCCATTGGTCACTGTGGCCAAGAAGGCCGATGGCATCCTGGGGTGTATTAGAAGGGCTGTGGTCAGTAGATGGAGAGAGGTTCTCCTCCCCCTCTACTCTGCCCTGGTGAGACCCCATCTGGAATAGTGTGTCCAGTTCTGGGCCCCTCAGTTCCAGAAGGACAGGGAACTGCTGGAGAGAGTCCAGGGCAGAGCCACAAAGATGATGAAGGGAGTGGAGCATCTCCCAGAGGAGGAAAGGCTGAGGGAGCTGGGTCTCTTTAGCTTGGAGAAGAGCAGACTGAGGGGTGACTCATGAATGTTTATAAATATGTAAAGGGTGAGTGTCAGGAGGATGGAGCCAGGCTCTTCTCAGTGACAGGCAGTGATAGGACAAGGGGCAATGGGTACAAGCTGGAACATAAGAGGTTCCACTTGAATACGAGGAAAAACTTCTTCCCAGTGAGGGTGAGGGAACACTGGAAGGGGCTGCCCAGAGAGGTTGTGGAGTCTCCTTCTCTGGAGACATTCAAACCCCTCCTGGACACGTTCCTGTGTGACCTGCTCTGGGTGTTCCTGCTCTGGCAGGGGGATTGGACTGGGTGATCTTTCAAGGTCCCTTCCAATCCCTCAGATTCTGTGAACTCTGTGTGATTCTGTGATTTTGCAGGTCATTAGCAAATATATTAACCGAAGCTGGCAGGGGTACAGATCAGTTTTTGCCTGATGACTTCTTTCAGCAACATCAGAGTTCTCACCACATCCCTTACCCATCTGCTTCCAAAGGGATTCTTATATTTGGAGAGTATTTTGTTCTACCACGTCAGCGTATGGGAGTCTCTGGGATATGGCAGCCAAAGCACCTTCTCTAAACCTCTGTCCACAGTCATTTGAGAGTTCCCCTTCTGTAAGGAAGGCTGAGCATTCCCATTTTGCAGATGTAAAAGCACAGCACAAGAGAACAATGTCCAGAGCTACAGAGCCTTTAAATACCTGATTCTCCCTGATCTCAGCGCTGAGTTACCCTTATGGGTAACAGCTCAAATGACGTTGCGGGGAGAAAGCTCTACTTACAAACCCTATGGCTTAGTCAAAATGCTTTGGCAGCACAAAACCAGGCCCCCAGCCCCAGCACAAGCCTTTGTGCTCTCCCACAGATGATACTGGGGAGTCAGGAGACACACTAAAGCCACCATGTGAAGCAGTTCCCGTCCCTCTTCTCTTCGAAACGCCAGCAAAGCTAAGGCCAGCTCAACTCTGCACCCAGGGAACAGCCTCCTCTGTCTCTACATCCTCCAACCCCTAACCCCTGGGGCCTGCTGACTGCGACAGACAGGAAAGCTCTCTGCAGCACAGTGTCTGCTGGAATGTTTTTTAATTATCTCTGGAAAGTATGGACTGTGTATCATCATTAACTGGACTAAACACTGACGGTCAGTGAGTCAGGTACCAGTAAACGGTGCAATTAACAGCCAGAGGAGAGAAGTGTATTCAATCTGAAAGCTTTCTTTCTCAATCCATCTCCACTCATCACCCAAAGTGCTGAGCAGCAGACTTTTACTTTCAATTACATTAATCAGGTTAATTCCAAGTTAAAGTCAACATTTTAATCAAGAGGCAGCAAACTCGCGCAGGGATGTAGAGGGCTGAGGGGAGGAAAGGAGGGATAAAGAAGGGCAAGAGGAAGAAGGAAGAAAGGAAAGATAAGAGGATGCTGGAAGAGAAAGCAGGATATTTCAAGTGGTGGGCACCACAAAGAATTAACTGTCATAAACAAGGAATAAAGCGTTTATGTTGGACCTGTAAGTTAAAGGGGGTCAGCATTTACCTCTTCTGTAACTTTGGGATGCTGGGCTTGCAGGGGGAAATCTGGGATGTAAATCAGAGCAGTCTCAGGAGCGTTGTATTTTCTGGTAAGGACTGCCCACGGGAATAGCTTTTCTAAAGAGCCTGTAACAACCCAAGCTGCAGACCCAACCCCACTCAGGCTTCGGTCTGCCCAAGCTTTACTCTCCCCCCAAGGTCCTGCAATGCCCCCAAACCCTACCAAGAGCTCCAGCACATTGAGCAGAAATTCCAGCTGCACTGGCAGCTGAATCAATCACAGATCAGATACTAATGACCAAAGAAATATGGTGTTAAGTGTTTTAAAGAAGCCTGCTCTGCTGAGCCCGGTGCATGTCACCACTAGAGACTTTTAAGCTAAGCGAAGGGTGAGCGATGCCCAGCTTCCATCAGATTTCAGAAGGACTTGTCCAAGAAATCAGAGGAAGGTTCAGAAGATGGGAAAACAGAAGCTGGAGGAAACCCCATTTTCTGCAGGAATGGGGCATGGGATACCACCAGGAACACACTTATTCACCTCCTCACTCTAATACTGACTTCTCCCATGACCTTGGGTGAATCATTTCTCCTGAGCCATGATTTATCCACGCAATGGGGGCAGCAGAGCTGCATTATTTTCCCAAAGAACTTTGACAAAAGAGTTGTAATTTAGTGCTTTTTTGGTTTATTTTTAATTTCTTTTAAGGAGGAGATTGTGGGCACATTAAATCCTGCCCAGGACCATGTTTCTTTGACCCTTCCAGGAAATATCTTTAACGTCTCTGAAAAACAGAGAGAAATTATCTGAACCTGAACAGGAATCTGAAACAACAAAACAGCACAAAAAGATTGAGAATTCTACAAGGGCAAGATAGATGGAAAGTGAGGAAAAGCCCCCAATGGGAAGATGTCAATATGCATTACCTACTAAAATTCAAGCTTAGGGGTCCTTTCAAAGAGCAGCAGGTATCGTGGTTCTGTTCCCGTGCTTGTGAGGTTTGATAACATAATGAGAGCCACGTGCCCCAGCAGAGCAGAAACGGTACCTGCCTTTGGAAGGGAGTGAGAGACAGTGAAACTTTGCCATCCGTTCCCGAAAGCCATCAGGAGCAGAGCTCCAGGACTTTCTCCCCAGCAGGAGCTCCGTTCCAGCGCTTCTGAATTTAAATTTTAAAAAGTTCCTTGCTGTTTTGCTTGAACGGGGAAACAAACGATGCAAAAATAGAAAGATTGGAGTAAATAAAATAAGAGCAGCCAGTTAATTAGTGGGTCTGATCAAGAATGCCCCCGCCGTGCTCCTTCTTCCTCCCGGCGTTCCCCACTCCCCCCTCTGTGCTCGGTGCTCTGCTCAGACCCGCACTGCAGCAGCAGAGACGTGCCCCTGCGCTGCCTTCTCCCCTCACCTCTGCTCACCAGTTCAGATCTGGAGCTGAAACACCCTCTGTGCCACCTTAACCAGCACTCCCCAGAAATATCTTCTCCATTTCCCACCCTGCTCCTGCCCATCACAGCCAGGAAGCACAACAGGTTTCAGGAGTGGCAGGAAAACACCCCTTTCCCCTAAGAGTAGGAAGGTAATTAGGAACGTGATGACTTAGCAAATTAGTTTGGGATCCAGAAAGAATATGAACTCATAAAGAAAGATGCTACCAGGCCAGTGGAAACAGCAAATTCCCTTTGGCTGCAGTCAACCTCCTGAATGTGAGAACCACTGCTGAAGTCAGACAGGGCCAGGAGAAGCAGGAATTTTGGCCCAGGGGGAGCTGGAGCTCCGGGCACATGGTCCTGCTCCTGGCTGCACCGCTGAGCTCCTGTCACTGTGGCTCCGTCGCTCTGCCGTGCCTACTGTTGGTGTGACATCTCTGCACGGACCTTTCCTGGGCTGCCCATCTCTGCAGGGGCAGCTCTGACAGGGATTAAACCTCGATCAAGAGCTGGTTGGCAAAACCACACCTAAAGATGCAGTAAAGTTGGGAAATATCGGCAAAATATTGGAGTTACAGCTACAGTTTTGTTTCACTTGGATTCAGCAGGGAAGTACACGGCTCGGTTTTGCAAGCACAGTAGAAATGCTTCACTGGTATGTTAGACTTGTATTTCTACACCATTAAAATCTCTGCATGTGCATATGGCTTTCCCATATGCCTGTAGATAGCCCCAGTCTTGACAGCCAGTTCGAGGGGCTACTGAAACCTAAACTAAAGAATAGGATACCTTCCGAAAAACCCACCTAAGCCGTACCCTGGGTGCTGAAGAACTCTCACACCCACCTCCACATGGCAGGGCGATGCCATCACACCTAAATGCAGGCAGGGAAGCCAAAACATAGGACAAGAAAGAGCCATTTTCCTAATGAAACTCAACAATTCTGACCTCTTTCCACTCAGCAATCTCATCCTTCAGCGTCCTCAAAACCAGGCTGGGCTGCTCCGTTCACTAACCTAATTCACTACCAGCTGTGTCGATTTTCACAGCCTTCCTGAGGCTCAAACCTTCATCTCCCACAAACACCTCGTGACTTACACACATCTTACTGAAATTGGATCCGCTTTGCCACGAATCCTGCTGATTCCCCTCATCCCGAGGCTCCGGGAAGTGATGCGGAGTGGAAAGCGGAGTTAGCGGTCCTGAACACATTGGCAGAGCTCCCATTTCAGTGAGGTCCAAAGGAAAAAGGGATGGAAAACGTCTGGGAGGCCAAGTCCTCCTCTGAACACACTGTGCCTTGCTAGGGGCTTCAAAGTCCCCAAAATCCTGCACTGCTCAGGGGGGAGAAGAAAGGAGAATCTCCATTTCCATTCCCCCTTTCCCCTCCGAGAGGCTCTTGCCGAAGGACGGGCTATTGATTCCTCTTTCTCCAGTTTCCCCAGTAGCACGAGGCCTGGGCCGGGTGGAGTCGGACTCAATCATAATTGCATTTGCATAATATCTTTTTACCTTTCTCTCCTCTGCTGTAGTTTTCTGAACTTGCCAAGTTGCAAGCTGACCCCGCGGAGCCAAGGCGTGATTAACTGAGAAATTCACAGCAGCGCCACTTTAATCAAAGGGGACAGAGGTTACAACAGCTCAATATTAGTGATAACCAGCCTTTGATCCACAGAGCTAGGCCAAGCCTGGCAGGCAAGCTGTGAGGAAATGCACCGTCAGGGCTTTTGTGGGGAAATAATACCTTATTAACCCCTTCATCTAACCTGCTGTGGGTGAGCGGAGAGAATCACCAGAGGAAAAAAACAAACCTCCCTTCCAGAGTCTTAATTACAGCCCAAGAAGCTGCTCCTTTTTAAGTCTGTACCCCAAGGTGTTAGATTTCAGCAAAGAGCCGTCTCACCAGACCCATCTTCTCACCAGACCCATCTTCTAATGGTGTTGGCAGCTTCTAAAGCCTCCTGCTTCTACTGGGGACCGAGGAGAGATGGCTCAGAGAGGTGCCAGGCTACTGGCCTCAGCGCTTTCCTGCGTGTCCGTTGTCACCAGCCGTGTCCCCAGTCCGTTCCCCGCTGCCAACCAGCCCTGGCCAAGTCTTTCGACCCTCTGCGTCCTCCCTTCCCGTTCCCTGCGTCCTGCCCAACTTTCCCTGAGGAAAAACCATTTCAGCAGCATCCAAAACAACGCAGCAGAACGACACAAATCACCTAAAATCTAAAATAACCCCATCCAACCTTAACGCGCCCTTCTGCGAATGACCACAGAGAGGGCCGCACCACAGACAACGTGAAATCCCAGCAGTGGGAAAAGCATCATTCCCTACGAGGTTTGTTAAAATTCAACAGGTAGAACCCGAAAGAGAAAACAGGATCCTGGGGAGAACCCAGCCCCGGCTGCAGCACCCATGGAGAAATCGAAAAATTCCCCATTTTTTTTTGTCTTTCAATTTTGAACTTTCAATTTTGAAATTGAACTTTTTTCAACTTTCAATTTTGAAATTGGTTTAACCTAGGACTGGAAAGGATCCACACAAAAAGAAACCTGTGGTAGAATAAGTTTCCTGACAGAAACAAAGTCGGGTCAATCAGAACGTTTTATTTCAATATTTTTTCTTTTTTTTAAAAAAAAAACTTATTGTTTAAAGAACCATCTAAATATTGTAGTGATTCAACCAGATTTTTGAACACAAGTTATTTTGAAGTGGAAAAAAAAAAAAGCCTTTTGCTTTCGGAGGAGGGAAATGGAAGGTGTTAATTGTTCTGAGAAGTTTCCAACAAAACCGTGAAAAAAAATGTCAATAAAACTGGTATTTCATCTCTAAGTTTCTGCTTTCAGTTTAAACGCTCTTCTCTGGTGGTAAAAACTGTCAAAAACTAAACAATTCCTCTGATAATCTTCTTTTGAGGGGACACAACTACAAGAAAATGGGATTTTCTTCAACATTCTTTCTTCACCCACTCTTAACCACCTTCCCTCAGCCGTGGCTGGAGACCCAGGGGTGGCCTCACCTAAACCAAGTGCTCTCCCGGTGAAAATCAGCCTTTCCAACACGGTAACGTTCTAATTTTGGGTCATGGTTTTAAAAAAATGACTTGGGGGCCATTTTTGAAGGACTGTGTCTAGAGACCTCGAGGAATTTCTCGGTTTTGAAGAGCAAGGGGCTGAGAACCAGAGAACTTTCCCAAACTGGGATTGTGGCTGCAGGTGACTGTTCTGTTTAACAGACTGAAGCCCAACAGACCCTCTGCAAAGCCACATCTCCGCTGCAGAAGGGCAGCTCTTACTGAGTGGGTCCCATTTCTACAAGACTCTGCTCCTTCCCACTTTCTCCTCATCCCATCCTCATGGACCACCCTCAGTTATTCCCATCACTTCTCATTAACTTCTTCCTCTTCAATGCATTGTTTTTGTGTCTCACTCACCTCCACGTTAGGAATCTCTAAAAACAGGGAAGGGAGTGACAGCAAATCTCATTCTGACAGAAGGAAAAGCATCTCAGGAGAGATGGGGAGGGACTCTTGATCAGAGAGTAGAGCCATAGGAAAGGGGGGAAAGGCTTTCAACTGAAATAGGGGAGATTTAGATTAGGTATCATGAAGATAAGGAGAGCCTGAGAGAGTTGGGTGTTGTTCACCCTNAGCAAAGGCAGCGCTCTACACCAAAAGCCTGCAGTGCCATTCCTAACCTCACCCCTGTTCCTCGGCAAAGCAGAGCACCAGTTACCAGTAACAAGAACCAGTCCCCTCGCCCAGCACCGTGCAGGCTACAGCCCACTGGGAGAGGGTAACAACCGGTATCACACCAAGCCCACTCAGCACATTGACCTCTGCTGGTTTATGCGCTATAGCTTTGGCCACTTCCCTCCCCCTTTCTTCTCTACCCTCCCCGCCCCCCCCCCCCTCATCCAGTCATTAATTGATCCCTGATCATCTCAGGGATTTATTTCCCTCTTTCCCCAGGGCAAGTCCACCCCCTTCTCCCTTGTTCTCTGCCATCAAGATGGGTCTCACATCACCATGCACAGCGGCACACGCACAGCTCCAAACACCTCAGGGCAGGCACATCATTTCCAATCGCGAGCAAATGCTGTTGGTTTTCATTAATCTGCAGACACTATATTTGCCAATTTCTCCAACTTTTCTTTCTCACTCTCTCTTTCTGCTCCAAGGCAGGTGAGTGCATCAATTTTCTTCTCATCTGTGGCAGTTAAATTAAATGGAATCGGCCTGATTGCTGAAAATCAAAGAGAAGGCTGATAAAGCAATTAAATCCCTCTAATTCCTCCTCTTGAAAAGGTGCAGCTTGGCTCAGAAGCTAATTAACTTCATAATGAAAATCCTTCTTCACCCTTTTAGGCTTTCTTTCCTTCTTGTTTTTGGTAGAGGTGGTAGGTTGCCCATAGAAGAAGGGGGATGATAAACATGGCTTCCTTGGACGTGGCAGACATCCTGGTGCGTGGATCGTGTCAGAATCTCTCCAAGGGGTTAACACGACCAAATTCTCCTACGTAGGGCAGAAGGTGCCATGATGTTTGCTCTGCAGTTGCACAAAAGCTCTGAGGGTGGCCTCCTTGTCACTACCTTTCAGGTTCATCCTGTGCCCAGCACATGAAGACTATCAAAGTCTTCCATTTGGAACAGCTTCAGCGACAGCAATTGCAATTTTTAGGTCTTTGGGATTCATTTGTTCAATTTTTGATGCAAAGAACGAAAGAGCAGCTCCACATTAGACACTTAATTCATCTTAGTTGTTACAGTCATAGAAAATAGGCAAGCACAGATCTTCAAAGCCAAGGACTCCATCTCCTTAATCCACTTCTACTTAACGCTCAGCATTTGGGATCGAATCATAGAATGGTTCGAGTTGGAAGGGACCTTAAAGATCATCAAGTTCCAACCCCCTGTCACGGGCAGCGACACCTCCCAGTAGAGAAGGTTGCTCGATGTTTGCTCCTTGCCATTGCTGGGGGCTGGAAGGCTCCCTCTGGTCTGAGCACGTATCTTTCAATTCTCTTACTCTTTCGAGTATCAGCCCACACTAAACTATTTTCTGCTTTTTTTCTCAGCATCCTCCCCTTGGTCCCGGTCCTCTTGGTACCCAAGTGCCCTCGTGTAAGTGGGATCATCCTCCCCTTGCTCCAGGGCTCCTCAGCACAGGAGACATCTCAGTACACAGCAGCATCTGACTTCCCACCAGGCAAATCTCCCATCTCAATGCTTCCACTTTCCAGACTTATTCCTACTTTCCAGATTTATTCCTGCTGTTAAAATTCTGTGCTTCGGTTAAATTAACCTCCCCTCTTTGTCGTAATCATCAGCTTCAGTTTTCCAGGTTAAATAACTCTCTACTAATCCTTGCAGATTTTTACCAAACATGTAATTAATGTATTCTGCATATTGCCATTCACTGAAATTTGGCCAAATATAAAGGGAAGTGTCTTCTATTGTAATTAATGGCAACACCACATTCACTCCTGGGAAAATATAATGTTGCTGTTACTTTTCTCTGTCTGTAGAGAGGAAGAGATAGCAAATTTGTTCAGAACTGAAGAGGGAATTTGGCTTCCTAAAAATAATTAACGGATCTGTCACCTGTCCCTGATGAAACCTGCCACGGGGTTTTTAATTACCAGAAATGATCTGATCAATGCTGCTGTACCTTCCGCGGAGAGCAGCGCTCTTAAAACAGCGTAGAACGCCCAGCGAAGCCTTGAGACCATCTTTGGCCTATTGGGAAGAGTCTTCTTTTGGCACTGTAACTGGGAGCAGCTGATTTATAGGGCAGAAATGTTTTAGAGCATCGAGCTTAGACTCTTTTACCTAATCTGGTATTTGCCAGGACCTGTAAACGCTGTGTAAAGAAACACCCTGTTGACTCCCCAGCGCTTTCCCCGGCAGCCCTAAAGGTAGTGCTTCTGAATGGACTTCAAGCCAAACCCCAGCGGCGCTTCTGTCCCATCCTGCTTGGTTCTGCGAGCTCTAACCAGATCACATCCCAAGGTGGCGTTGGGCCTCGAGCTGTTGGCATCCCTGTGCTATCCCCTCTTTGACAAATGGTTTATTTTTGCTGCAGCAGTAAATCTGGCGGCCGTTGTTTGCTCCCCTGTCTGTGCACTCCTCAGCAGGAACGTACGCGGCTCTGCAAAGCCCAAGCCCTCAGCTAATAAATGGCTCTGCCCTCCCTCAGCGCTCGCTCTCCGCCGAGGAGATCCCTGCTCAGGGGCAGAAGATGACACACAGAGGGACCCTGTGACCTTCTGTCAAACAAAAAGGGGACAGAGGCTTGGGTCTGCAAAGCCCAACCCCAGGGGCAGAGCAGCAGCCACTGCTTATTCAGTACCTTGTTTTTAGCATCCCCAGAACAGGGGAAAAGCCATCACACGCTGAAGGATGACTCGTATGTTTATCAGCAATGTTCATATGGCTAAAATAGCCACACTTTGTGATTGCCCAGGACCACTTCAACCCAGGGAATCTCAAAACCCGTCAGTAATACCAGCCCTTTGACACCCCTGGAAGGGAACGCGTTGTCAGCTGCTCTTCCTGCAAAGGAGGGAGTAGAGGCACAACAGTCTGGCAAGGTCACTCAAGACAACAGTGTCAGTGAGGACTTGGGCACTCTGCTGCTGTGTCCCTGCACTAAGGAGAAGATGAAATAGTTGCACATTTGGTCCAGCACAAGTTAACCAGATGTAAGGTATGGAAGCCCCTATTTCACAGCAAGGCTGCTGAAAGGTGGAGAATAACAGATCCACCTACAGGCAGGTGTGTGCAGCTCCATCTGATGCACACTTACTCTGGTTCTACGGATGTGATTCTGCCCTGGAAAAGCTACCACTGACTTTGACAGTGGAAGGTCAGATCCTCTGTTTATCATTTGGAATAAGCACCTGGTGTGCTTCGGAAAGAGCCGAGTGTCACCAGGTGGAATCCAAATGCTTGCTTTCCCCCTCCTTGTAATTTTTTCCTTCCTTATTAACAAGGCACCCTTTAGGTTCACCTAAAGCTCCAGGACTCCCTTCTTGGGTCGCTGGGTTCCAAGCAGCGTGAAAGAAATGGCTGCAGTCAATCCCCTGCCTGTGAAGAGCAGGAACGTGTCACACCAAGGGAAGACACGCAACGTGACGAGACCTTTGCACGCCCTTCTGTGCCAGTAAGCGAGATCTGTAGGAAAGCATCCTCACCGGAATACACATCCACCAGAGGGATGAACACACACGATCACTGGCTGCACGGGCAGGCACAGACAGAAGCAGAGCTAAAACCCAACACATCAAACACACACAAAACAAGGCACAACCACGCGCAGCTACAGGCGGGTGGAGACACGGCGCAAAGAGGGACACACAAACTCAACCCTCACGTACCTGTACACACTCAGAGAATGGGGAGACACAGAAATCAAAGTGCCACAAAGATGCTGAAGGGAGTGGAACATCTCCCACACCAGGAAAGGCTGAGGGAGCTGGGTCTCTTGAGCTTGGAGAAGAGGAGACTGAGGGGAGACCTCATGAATGTTTATAAATATGGAAAGGGTGAGTGTCAGGAGGATGGAGCCAGGCTCTTCTCAGTGACAGGCAGTGATAGGACAAGGGGCAATGGGTACAAGTTGGAACACAAGAGCTTCCACTTAAATATGAGGAAAAACTTCTTCACAGTGAGGGTGAGGGAACACTGGAAGGGGCTGCCCAGAGAGGTTGTGGAGTCTCCTTCTCTGGAGACATTCAAACCCCTCCTGGACACGTTCCTGTGTGACCTGCTCTGGGTGTTCCTGCTCTGGCAGGGGCATTGGACTGGGTGATCTTTCAAGGTCCCTTCCAATCCCTGAGATTCTGTGATTCTGTGTGATACCCTCCTTCACACACACATCCAGAGCCACATATCCAGATACTGCTGACCAAGTCACATCATAGCCCAGCAAGAAATTCACAGCCACTTCCCACTGCCCAGGAATAAAGGTCTTCTTTCATCCCTTCTTTCTCCACCGTAGGGAGCAGCACATGGGATGCAGGACCGAGGACTATGATGAAGGAGAGTGACATCACTCAGCTTGGGCATCCTCAACCAGGACACGGGGCAATGGGGGGCATCACAGTCCAGGTCAGGCGTTAGGGAACGCGCCTGGGATGACTGCGCAGGAGAAGGTTTTGTATTTCAATAAACCAGGGGCTGTAACACTCTCTGAACTTGTTAGAAGCAACGGTGCAGCGTTCTAACCGGAGGGGCCGTGTTGTCATACAAATGAGATGAGTTTATTTTCTGAGCCGTACCATTTGTTCTGACAGGCAGGGCGGCTGTAAAAGCTGGCGAGGGCACAGCGGGGGGGCCCGGCTCCGCGCACAGCGAGAGACCGAAGCGAGGAGAGGCAGAGCTGCACCAGGGTTTGGACCCAGCCCAAGTCCCTGCCTCTACCTTCTGTAAGCAACAGCCTCGGAAAGAAAAAGAGTCTGAGAGACGAACCAGCCGGTTGTAATATGGTGGAACGAACGCACTCTAATGAGAGGTGCCTGGAAGCCCCATGGGCACCCCACCAGGAGTGCTCATCTCCCTCCTCCTGCCCTCACCACCTCTCACCCAGCTCCTCCAGGCTGCTTTCCCACAGCCAAAGATGCCACACAGGGGGACTTGGACACACGCAGCAGGGAGTGCACCCAAGTCAAGTGCTCTCCTGTGTTGGTCCATGCCCAAGTTCCTGGGAAACGTTTATCGAGGTGCCACCCGTGTCTCCCTGTTGGGATGAGCCAGGGAAGTCCCCTGGATGCTGCCCATGTCATCTGGGCTGTTGGTGACCCTGCAGTGCGTTTACTACACCCAGTGCCTGTCTCTCCCTGAGGCTCTTGGAAGGCCCCTTCCACCACAGGACAAGAAAAAGCTCTGCAAAGAGAATAACAGCAGGGACAAGAGACTGTGCAAACCAAGGTGACCAGTCTGAAATCTGACAATGACCCAGAAAGGCAGGTAAAAGCACTAGAGAACATCTCCTTGTCCTGGGAATACACCAACCTGGCAGCAATGGGGCTGGTGCAGGGTACACCACAGATGTTGCCAACAGGGAACTGGAAGACAGTGGCCCCAGCGTTCCGGAGCGGTGGCTACAGCCCAGAATCACCAGCAGGCGTATGGCATCCCAGTTCCAACTTGTATTTGGGAGACTACCAAGGTGAATCCCATGGTAGGTAGCAGGGACTTTGTATCACCTCCCCTGTGACCAGCCCACCACGTTGCTGGAGCAAAGCCTGTCCTTGCAGTGGTAAAAGGATGCCCTTTTCTTTTGGCTGCTGGGACAGCGTGAAAACCAAACTGCTGCCACCGTCTCCCTGTCACCACCACCAAGAGTACATGAAAATGCAGGGAAAGCAGCCATCACGGGGTGGTTTTGGTCTAAAACCAGATCATCTAGAAAGCAACAGTGACCCTCGATCTCACCAACTCATCCATACCTTAGTCTGTCCTCTGTGCCTGTCAGTAGAAGTGTTAGCCTTGTCACCTTTACAGGTCAAAAAACCTACATTAAGCTTCCGGCTCGATTTCTCCAGTTGTGCTGCAGAAACTGGGAACTTGTCTTCACTGGCATTAGCTCGCAGTGACAAGAAGCAAAAGATTCCCTATCCCATCACCAGTTCGAGAAGGCATTTAGCAGACAACAGGAGATCAGGGATGATATTTTCTCTTAACCCTTTTAAATGGGTCGAGAACCTCACAAGGAGAGCATTTTTGAAGTTCTGGCTCCAAACAAAACCATCTTTTCTATGTGTCATGTAACGAGAAGAAAGAAACTGCACTAAAAACTCAGCGCTGTGAGGATAACCTGTGGGTTGGAAGTGGCGTGGTAGGGAGAACAGCCTGGAGAATAACCATCAGACAGAAGTACCTCATCCAAACAACTCCAGACATCTGTGGTCAGACTGGGAATATCCACAGAGCCAGAGGTATGTAGGTATGCAGATGCGTTTTGGATTCCTGGGGTTTCTCATACCAAACTTTCTGTTCCTATTTTTAATATCCCATTAAATGGCTACAAATAAACTTTCTTGCTTTAACTCTTTTAACTAAGCCCTTACCTATTAGTATTAGGTATCAAGAACGTGAATTAGAGCAAGCAAAATAAGTTAATACAGCCCTGGAGATACGTTCTTCACCCAACGATAGCAGCGTTCTCCTCATGAGTGGTTTGGGTCGGGCCTACCCGATGGGGGAACCACTTTGGTTGGTTTTGTTCAAAGGAGGAGAAGTAGTTTTTGGATCATCTCCCCATTACGAGTCCCTGGTTGCTCCATCTCCTCCTCACACTGTGTGCCAATCCCAGCTTATTCCAAGGCTTGTTGGGGTGAGGGATAAAAAGGGAGAGCAAGGCAGCCACCCAGAGGAGCCGGTCCCAAGGGGGAGACCAGGAATCCCAGGAAAATCAATCTTAATTCAAGGTGTCAACCTTAAGTTGTCAGAATGTGACAGCCCCCTTGGGCCAACGGCCTGAAAAAGTATATAATTGAAGACCTTTAGGGCTGAAAGCACCCAGTTCAACTCTGACACTCTGTAAACCAGGTACAATGGGGAACACAAAACATTTGCTCATCTCCTGGACACCCGCAGCTCCTGCCCAACACAGGCCCGAAGTCATACGTGCTCTTCAGGCCCCAAAGCTGTGGCTGAGCTGGGACAGAACTAGAGCTCATGGTTAATATTTTACATATCTCTCCCTCTGAGATACAGCTCGTAACAGCCCCGTTGGCATTGAGCACCTGCAACATCGAGCAGTTTATTTCCAGGAGCGGCCCCCGCTGATCCCCACGTACTCTTGGGGTCTATTTTCAAAGAGAGATAAATGGTGCTTTTAATTAGCACCTTCCATTTTCATTTGAGCCTCGGGGTTTTTGGAGCCGGTCCCAAGGGGGAGACCAGGAATCCCAGGAAAATCAATCTTAATTCAAAACAGTAATAAAAAGCAGAACACATGCTTCAGAGGGCTTGCAAAGAATCTCCTCAGCATACACTCCCCTTGCGTAACCTTCGGCCTCTTAATGCAGTGAGGAAAATAATCTTAGAATTGCTTTCATTCTTGTTTCTTTAGACTTTTTTTCACATTTCCCATCCGAATAGGTAAAAATGGGGAATAGAAGCCCAGAATGGTTACATCTGGGCAGTGAAAATTTCAGGAGAAGACCTGAAAAAGTGAACGAATAGTTCAGAGGCCTCTAATAAAACAGCAGCTGAGGTATATACGATGCTTTTTCTCAAGGAGATAATGGGAATACAAGATACTCCTCATCCTTCAGGACAAGCCATCAGGAGGCTGATGATAACATCCCTTAAGCAACGTAGCCTTGGCTTTGTAAGAAAATGATGTTTAAAAGATTTTGTGAAGCTTATTGGCATAATCTAAACACCTTTCCTCTTGTGTAGGGCCCAGTGCCAGAAGAGCTCAGCACGATGGCAGGGAAACTCCTCCATAGACACCCTCCCCTCTGCTCCCCTCACACCTCTTTGACATCTTTGCATGCGTTATGCCCTTCTCCACAGAACCCTGCAATCACCTCACCACTGGCAACGCTGCCATTTCCACTTCACATATAAAGAACTGAGGCTCAGAGGGACTTGTCTCACAGTGTTTCTGCCACATAAAAACTAGCCATAGTCTCATCTCTATAGGTCCCCTCTGTAGACAGTGGAGAGAGTATAAAGATCCAGATGGTAACTTACTGTATCTGTTGTAGGTGAGCATCCTGGAATTAGATGACTCCCAGGCACCTAATACAAGGTGAGACAAACCCTGCTTTAAGTGGTTTTCTCAGAGTCAGGTAGGAAGCCTCAAGCAGAGAAATGCTTCTCCTCACCTGAAAAGAACACCTTGTCCACAGCTAACCTGCTGTTGAGGTGCCAGGAGTTATGCAGTTTTAGTCCCTGCATTCTGGTTCCGTCTTTCTGGATGTCACTAGCCAGACAGACCTGCCTGACACTCTCAGCAGTGCCTTCCTCAGCCAGACTACTCGAGCCTGGCCAGAGGTACCACTGAACGTGCCCATGACATCCCTCTGCCATCTTTACCTGCCTTTCAGGCGCAGCGAGCGGTCACAGCCGAGCTCTCTGTATGTCCAGCCTTCTTCACTCTTGGTGCCAAGGGAGGTGAGTAAGTAAATCAGGCCATTTCAGAGTGAGTAAAGCCCCCGCTTAGACATCTGAATTTTAACCTACAAATAGCCCAAGATGAAAGCCATCAGGAGAGACTGACAGGACTCCCCAGAAGCCCGCTAGTCAAGAGCTGCTTGTTGAACTGAATGCCTCCGTTAGGTCAAGAGTGCAGCAAATACCGTCAAAAATACAAGTTACAAACCTCAGAAGGAATGTTTATTCTCAGATGCTGAACTGGCATCGACCAGAAAACCCTACTCAAGGACTAGAGATACTACTAATGGCAACAAACACAGGAGTTTCCAGACCGACAGGGGGTTCACAGCTCCGCAGCTGGGAAGCAGCACCTCAGGGCTGCAAACCCAGTTCCTTGCAGACAAGAAGAGAGGATGGGGTTGGTATCATTAGCTGAAAACCCAAAAGCTCTTTCAGAGGTAGAGGTGTCCCGATGTGAGAACAGTCCTTCTGAACCTGTTGATCGAGAGGCTGATTAAAAATAAAAGAGATGCTACAAAGTCCTCATTCTGGAACCTTTCCCAAGCACTAGCCAGGAGCTGCCACAAGCTCCAAGACTGCTGGCTCCAGAACCCACGTCGGATGCCAGCATCCTGGCTGTGCAGCCTGCCACATCTTGCAGAAACCTGCTTCCCTAATTTAATGCAAGCTTGTCGAGTTTTGTTTCTGGAACCCATCCTGAGCAGCAGCCAGGAACTGCAGCAGGTCCAGGCTCTGTAACGCTATTGTCCCAACTCCCTGTTCTAGCGTGACCGGGACCATCCTGGTTCTCAAGCCCACCATGGATAGAGTCCAAGTGCTGGGAAAATGCAGAAACACTGATCAAATGCTGCTCTTGTGAAGTTCTGTACCAGTAAATCCCTCCACATCTGCCAAGGACGTATACATTCAGTACAAACATTATTTTGGAACCCATCTCCAGATGTTTCCAGGTTTTTTTAGGAAGCTGCAATACACAGCAGTACAATTTTTCTCGGTCACCAACCTTATTATTGTTAAAATTAAAGTGCAAAACCTACAGATCCAGCGACTCTTTCTTGAGTGGAGAGTTCCAGCTGAGCTCCAGAGCGCAGCTCCACGAATACAGATCTGCACCCGCCTCTTTAAATCCGCTTAAAGGAGAGAACAGAACAGCAGACAGCACTGGTCTGGGATGTACCCGGTTTCCCAACCCTTGGGGCCTCTTCAATAGGCTTCAGAGGCCAAATGAGGTGTAAGTCTATTAAAAAAGATCCTGTGCACAGATCAGAAATCCTCAGAGAGTTGCAGCCTGTCACTCTGGGCCAGTCGGTTTCTCTCTGCTACGTCCACTGGGCAAAAGGAGCATCATGAGAAAGGAAGGACAAAAGGAAAAGAGAGTACAACAGAAACAAAAAAATCACTGCTTCGTATTTTCACAGAGATCTTAGTGCATCTGCATGTCAGGATTCCAAATACTCACTCTCTTCTCCAGCACACCCTGCCAGTCCAATGCCAGTCAAAACAGGTCCTATGTACCATCTCACACACTCTTCCCCATCAAGTAATACTCCATGGAGGTCTCTGGGAAGCACAACAGACGGGGATGGCTCCCATGCTTTTGTCACCAGCTCCTCATGAAACCACAGCTGGGGCTCTGAGACACTCAATACCCACCCACTGCTGCTTGTGCCTACTTAAACTTCAACCAGTTCCTTAACCTCGCACACTACTGCATGAACAGCATACAGCAAAGACACTGGAAAAAGAAGAAAAGGAGAAAAAAAAAAACCCACAAAACCCAGAATATCTTGCATAGATCAACATCCAAGAGAGGAGAGAGGGCGTTTTTCCCTTATCCCCTCTATACCCTTTACAGTTCCCTGCTGTTGTTCACAAAGGCTGAGCCCCCAGCCCCTGCAGCCTCGCGGAGCGGGTTGAAGGCAGTTGCAGTCCCAGAGGCTGGGGCTTGGGCTCTGCTTGCTGACAGGGAGGTAAGTACACACGTTAGCTGCAATGAGAGATTCCAGGGAGACAAAGACTATGAGAGATGCAGCTACGCTGTGGTACATAACCTGGGCCTGGCTACAGGCAGCTCCGCAGCTGCAAAGGACATGGAATGCCAGCCTAGCAGGAAAACGAAGGATTCCCATGGCAAAGCATCACTATTGCAGCTCCTGTGTGGTCACTTATCCCTTCTCGAAGGCACAAGGAGCCTCCCCAGGCCAGGAAACACATGAACAAGGTATTGCTGAGCACCAAGCTCCCTTACCTGGCAAAGTACCACTCGGGGAAGTAAATCAAGCTAGCCGAAGAATAATTTACTGGCTGCTTTCTAGGTCTCAACGTTTGTATTTCTTCTGAACAGGAATGAAAACAAAACTTTCTGAATGTGACTTTTGGGGCTGCTCACCCATTGGAAATATCCAGCTGTCATTGAAAAAAAAAAAAACCAAAGTCATGTTTTCTTTTAGGGAAATTCTACTTAGTCAGAGGAGACATAGGGCTCTTAATCTAAATCAGAGCCAGAGTGAAAACTGGACTGAAAGCGTTGTACCACTGCAGAATATTTCCGCTTCGGCTTATTTCAAGGAAATTACATTGAGTCAAAACTGCCCAGATTAGCTCTAGGCAGAAGAAGCCAGGCCAAAGCCAGGGAAATCCCAAGGCTGCTCCAGCTTGATTCAGCCAGGATCCAGGGTGGTGGGCTGCAACCACAAAGGTTTACAGCTCTCTTTGCGCTCCCATCCTGAGCTCCAGCTAAAGCAGCTCAGATGCAGCCCAGGATCAGCGCCTATTCTCTCCTTCTTTCCCCTCCCTTTCTCTTTCTCTCTCAGTAAATCCCAGAAGGCACATTTCCGTGCCAGAATAAGCCTCTTTGTGAGGAGCGAAGGGAATGAACAGAGCCGTTAATGAGAACAGAACTGGAAAGCGAATTCCCGGCTTGGGGAGAGAGAGAACCTTCCTCCCGCATCCTCACCGGGAGCCGGGCGGCACCCTCGGGCCCGGCCCGGGGGAGGGAGGGCTCGGCCGTGGGTGCTCCCCGGCCTGCCCCCGTTCCAACTTCCCTGCCTTTTGAAGGCAGGCTGCAGAAAAGGCAGCAGAACAGCCTTTATCATGCAAATAACAAGAGTAAATGGGCAAATTCCCCGGTGGGCACTTGAGTGAAATGCAGAGCTTCTGGCAGAGGGGAAGAGGNCTGTTCTAATTTAACTGCAATGGCAGCTAAAGGAGACACCAGGGACCTGCTCTCATCCTCGGCACTTCCCGCCGCCTGCCAGGGCCACGGGCAGGGAGCGGGAACGGGGGAAGGACGGGGAGAGGTACCGGGGCAAAGCCGCCGGGGAGACTCCCGGGGCCGAGGCGCCCTAAAGCCCGACTGATGCCCTCCTTCGCCGGGCACCTCCGTGCTCCCGAAGAAATCGTGGTAAAAAATGCAGGGAGGAGCGTGAGCGAAGGCTCTGGGGGAGACACCTTTGATCCGCCCCTTCCCAAAGCTCCAGGGAGAATCCCGGCTCCATTCTTGCCCCTTACGCTGGTACCGGAGCATCCAGGTACCTGCAGACACGCATCCTGGCAAGGGATGGATCAGGAGCCACCTCCTCATGGCAACAGAAGATAGAAACTAAAAAATCAGTGCTTCCTGCCTGCACCATCCTTGGGTGCCCACCCTAGCCAAGCAGCCAGCTGGACCACAGGATGACAGAGTCAATTATCCTTGTATCCAGGGACCATACAGCTGATAACCAGTGCTGGTAACACCACAACCAGCTTCTGGCTTCACCAGAGGGAGAACTGTGTATTGAATCCCTTCTTCTCTGGGCTGGGAGCAGAGAAGACCGATGGCCCCAGACCTTTGTGCTGTGATCCCTTCTGCACTATGGGAATAGTAGCCCTTAGGCAGCTTCATATGGGCTGGGTGGGTAGCGTGATCCCTGCTGGTTATACTGGAAAAAAAAACCACCTTTGGGAGGACACCAGAGTCCTCAGAGAATGGTGAAGGGGAGACAACTCCCCTGCAGAAAAGAAGAATCAAAGGTAAGGGACAGCAGATGAATGCAAATGAAAAAGAGCTGATGTAGTCACAGGAGAGAGAGGACGTTAGGGATGACCCACCACAACTTTCTGAGCTTCTCCTACAGCTTAAAAACTCTGTGATCAGAGTCAAACTCTAAATCATCCCTCAGTTGTTCTCAAAGGATGTTTGGGATATATCCAGCCCATCAACTTGCAAAGCTCAAAGCCTGAGAAGCATATCCACTTTTCCAAAGCTTGGAAACGGTGATCCCCTTTCCCATCCCAGTTTTCATCACAACCTGCTCTGCTCAGACCAAGGATCTCAAAACATTTTGCACCAATTCTCAGTGTGAACCTTGCAGCTGCCCGGGGATGGAGGGGAAAATGCCTTTCTGTCCTTCAGACAACATGAGAAACTGAGACAGGCAGAAGCTGTGTGACTCAGCCATGACAATGTGACACATCAGTGGCAGAGCCAAAGCTAAAAGGTGGATTTCCACGCGTGAAGCCATCCCCTTTGTGATCCAAGCCACAAAACTCTTCTTTCTTAAGCCCTGGGACCTAACCTTCTCCCTCCCCTCACTATATCCAAAAAACCAAAACAGGGGATCCACCCATCCTGCACGGAGCACTTCCCAGTTCCAGGGGCTTGCCAGAGCTGTCACACTCGGGAGCGGGTGAGGATGCCCAGCTGGGTCCCTCTGAGCAGCCTCAGCTGAGACCCAGGGTCCCGCTCGCTGGCCTCGGGGAGCGCAGGGGACAAGGCGGCAGCCACGACTCATTTGGCATTCCGAGAGGCTGGTGCGCAGCATCCCCATGCCGGCAGGGGGTAAATGAGAGCTCAGACATGAGTTATTGGAGCACTTACGTTCCCAGATTCTCCCAAACGTCGGGGAAAAGGACAAACTGTTTAGTTGTAAAGAGCCTGGGGGGTGCGAACAGGGGAGGAGGAGAAGGA
>VXBJ01003652.1:138904-219885 GCA_013400055.1 Nycticryphes semicollaris
TTCTGGAGCTGAGGGGCCCAGAACTGGACACAGTATTCAGAAATACATTTCCCTCAGCTTCACTGACCAACTCTTTAGACTCACTGAGGATTTTGGTGAATGGGGTTTTTTTCCCCAAACTATAAGCCATGAGGATGCTGATGTGTTAGGAAAAATGACTTGTCAAAAAGCACACACAATTGTCATTCTGACTTCTCCAGTAGAGCCAGGATAGATACCACCTCAGCATAGCACCACCGTATCACATCACCTTCATTCTCTTGAGGACCACATCCGAGTCACTGAGGTAGCATCCTTTGGAAGCTGCCTCCTCTATGCTCCCCTTGGCACATGCAAAGGAAGATCCCCATCTCTCTGGTGGGACTCTCTCTAGTCCATGGAGGTACCCTGGATATGCCTGGTCACTGTCTCACTGTCTACCAGGCAAACGTAGGCTCCTCAACCTTTGCAAGATCACACCTTGCTGAAAAAACAGCCAAAGGGAAGGTCCAGCCTTCTCCCAGCTTGGGGAAAAGCTAGGCTGCAGAAAGCAATTCCACAGCCAGAATGTCCTGCCAGATGCTACTACAATTTCTGGTGACAATAAAGTCATCTGCCATGGGAACTTGGTCCTCATCTTCCTGTTGCCTTTCTCAAGATACTGCACTGGTAACAGCAGAGGAGAACCCAGTTTCATCTGGTACATGTCTCATGACTTTGTTCCTGGGCCCTTTGAAGAATCCAGTCAAAAAAGCTGTTCTTTTGGTTTCACACTTTTTTTTCACCCTATGTGTGTGGATTAGATTTGAATGTACTTCCTAAAAACCTGCTACTATCTCCACCTTGCCCACTGGTGGCATCTCTTCTCTCCCTTCCTTAGCATCATTCCCTTTATTTTTTAATGTATTTTTCTCTCAAATTCTTTCCTCCTAACAAATTCCCCGTTTCATCTCTTAGATGTGATATTTTTTTGAGCATCTTGCTTCTTTTTGTTCCAGCCCTCCCTTCCCCATTTCAAGTCCCTCTCTAACCCCCAATTCCACCTCCTAAGAACCCTCCCCCGGCCGCACCTTCAAATCCTCCTCTTCCCACACATGCACCCCACCCTGCTTGCTCATTCATTTTCCATCTGCATCTCTCTCCTCCCGGATTCTTCCCTAAGTCTCGGTGATAAAAGTGCCAGATTGGAGTCGCTGTGTAAAGAGGGTTCATTTGCCATTTGCCACCATATGGGCCCAAAAGCAAAATCGTCAGCTAAGCGATTAAATCAAGTATGTCGAACAAAATGTTATGAACTGACATTATGGGTATATAATTTTATGCCATTTGTTGCCATCTGTTTATCTAAACAGCCCCCGTTCCACACAAACACACAGAAGTCTCTGCCACGCTCACAAGGCTTCGGCGCAGGGGTCGCAGTGCCTCCCCCTTTTCCTCTTTTCTCTTCTTCTCTCCTCACATCCTCTCTGTCCGTCCGCATTCGCCGGGGGACTTGGTCTTGGAGCCTGGCCATTGACAGATCTTCCACCGCACTCCAGCAGAGATTGAAAGGAAACCACCCTACAATAATCAAGGAGGTTGCCACAGAGAACGAGGCGCGCTCTCTCGCCGTCACACTCTGCCTGAGTTCATTTCTCTACCAAAAATATTAAGAAAGTGTTGGGGCAGAAGAAGGGGAAGGAGAGAAAGAGATGGGGGAACAAGTGGTGGTCAGCAGATGGGTGTTACCACTTGGGTCCTCAGCTGGGACAGAGCAGGGGTGAGAATAGAACAGGGTCTGCCAGTCCTTCGATCAGTTGAGCTTTCTCTTCGCTTCATATTAATTTTTCCTGTGTCTCCAAGTGGATCCCAGTCTGTTTCAAGGTTAGGCAGACGTGGTGGCTGTGACAGGCTGCAGAGTGACCCAGTGACCCCTCAGCCACCCTGCTCTCTGTGAGAATGCAAAGGCACCAATTAAAAGTTCCTCCTTACTTCTCTAGCAAACGTTTAGCAAGTGTAGCACACGGTGAAACCGTAAGAAGCTCCCCATCCTGTGGACTGAATTTATTCCTTGGTTTTAAGGTTGTTCTGAGGAAGTGAGAGACAAATACCAAAGAGATTGCATGGAGAGAGAGTTTAACTTGTTCAAAATGGGAGAAACTACTTGTTCTACCGATTCAGTCAGGAACAGAAGATCCAGCATGATGGTTTGTCTCAACTCCTTGCAAAGAGAATTCCCACATTGGCACCACCCAGTTTTCCCTCATCCACATCCCTGGTTATGCAGATGATGCACTGGGTCTTCCTGACAACCACTGAGGAGACCAGGCCTGAGCCAAGAGTAGATCAACCTTATCAAGTCTGTTCTCAAGGGCTACCTCATGAGTGAAAGACAATATTGGCAGTCAAGCAAGGAAAATATCTTCAACCACTTACCAGCGCCTCTGGCTGATGGTTTTGAAGAACTTTAGTGCTACCTTTTTCATCTAACGGGGTGTCCTTCCTTTCTGGATGTCCTTAGTATTTGGGGGAAATGCCAGGTCAGCAATTGCCTCTGTAGTTCTGGATGTGACGGGTGGGTGGGGACATTTAGTTTGCTCCTTCTGGAACAAAACCCAGCCTGTAAGACAGTCAGCTCCTTCTCTCTGAACCCCTCTTTCTCCTTCACATAATTTCAACAAGTTTGAAGGTTCTTTGGGGCGTAGTTTGTTAGAAGAGGAAAATACAAACCTCTCTCAGCCTCTCAGTTTCCCATCCTCATTCACAGGGCTACCGAACTGAGCATATGTCCCTCAGCACGGTGTAAATGGGAAGGGATTATGCCTCCATCACTAATGAAAAACAGTGGCCAGACGTTTTTTCAAGCATCTGGAGAGTAGGTTTTGCTCAGAGGCCAGCACTTGGCCTCAAAAGTTTATGTATTTCCTAGGCAGTGGGTAGGTTTAGCTACAAAGTGATTTGGCTGCGAGATATCCCTTTATCTTGGTTGCATTCACCACTGACTGCTATATTTAACAGCTCCTGGCCATCTGACCAGTGTGTGCTGGAGGTACCCTGGCACACAGCAAGGGTCAGCTCTGCAGCCACACACAGGAACATGCAAAGCTTCTCCCCAGGGAAAGCTCCTTCACACAGGGAAAACTGTAAACCTATTTTCAAATGCTCAAGAGATTCCTACGGTTCCAGCAGATTTTGGAAGGCTGGGAGGTCGCAAATAATTATAGAGCAAGCCCACACTAATAAAGAGGAGCTCCTTTCTTTCCAAGGCTGATGCTGGTCCCGTCTCACTCCTCAGCTGAGGAAGTACAGCTCCATGGCACTACCAAGGAGGTTCTCAGCACTTTGGCAGCATCAGGTCCTCTACGCCCAGCTGCTGTGCTGGAAGCACAGTGTTCTGCTATGTTCAGGCCAGCTCCAGGCTGATCACAGGCAGCTGGCTGCCTAGCTGGTTAATGCAGCTTTGCGCTGCGTGGGCACGGCTGTATTCCCTCCCTGCTAGGAGAGAAACAGGGGAACACCTCAAAGACCCCCGGAGAGCCTCAGCTAGTCCAGAGACAGCAATTCACCTGCTTAGAAGAGCAAGCTGGCAGAAGTACAGCCCACCTGTCCTCCGGGTACCGTACCGGCTTCCCATCTGCTCCCAAGTGCATCTGAAGGTGGGCATTTTAATCTAATAAGCATTTGATTACTTTTTTTAAGAGGCCACCTCTCTGCCAGCACATCCCAAACTACTGCCCTCACCGGATGGGCCCCTGCTTACAGTTTTTATGTCTGCTGGGTAGGGCTGTCAGCAGAGGTGTAGGAGTCAGCTAACGCAGGCAGCGACACCGCTCTCTGTCCAGAAGTTTGATTTCCAAGGAGGGTTAGAAAGTGAGACAACAGTGAATGGCAGAGCAGCCTGTCACCACCCAGTAAAAGAAGCCAGAGTTTTGCTGTGCTGTTAAACAGCTGTGATCACTCCACTGCTGCGATGGAATTCTCTCAGCCCTACTTTCCTGCAGGTGACACCCAGCCTTGTCCCCAAAGGGCAGTTTGGGTCAGAGTTCTGGCTACCTGCAGTAATGCAGAACCATCGCGTGGCTCCGGATCAGTCCTTGCAGCAGAGAAAGCAGCCACCAGGAACAGGCAGGGAGAGGAGAGCACCACCAGAGCACCACACCCCTCCAAGGTGGTATGGACACCGTGACATTTAAGATGAATGCATTACCAGCTTGAGAACAATTGAGACATTTAGTAATCTTCAGCTGGATACCTGGGCTTAAGCCAACGTGTTGTCAAACCCACTATAAATAACTCCTTTTAAAAGCCAGAATAAGAGAGGGGGGAGAAAAAGTGAAGGCAAGATCATACAGAAGAATCACAAATTGGAAGGGATACAATTTTCAGTACCAATTGTAATCGTGTCAGGAAATAGTATACTGGACAAAAAAGTATGTTTTGTCCTGAATACCATCAAGTAATGTATTCCCTGGAGAGCCAGGAAGGGAAAGCGACCCAAGAAGAGTCAAAGATGTATCATGAGGAGTCGGAATGAACACAGAACGAAAGACAAGTGGAAAAACCAAGCTGTTTTAGATCCTTCGACTGCTAAAGCAAAAGAGAAAATAAACTGGGAATCACAGTGTAAACAGAAGAATCATCCAAAATGAGGAAACTCCTCGACTACTGTGGGAAAGGGATGAAGAGTCTTTTACTAATGTACAGAGCTCAAAGGTAACTAACAACGTAAAAAGGAACATATTTTATTGTCTATAAGAAGGCAAATATTGGAGAAAGACTGCCAAATCTTTTTTTCTACAGTGGGTACATCAGCAGGATTCAACCAACCAGCGCTCTCATTTGTACAGACTGCACTCTCCTTTAGAGAAATGCTGTTTCTGCAGACTGCCATTTGGGTTGTTACTAGAACAACAAACTGTTGATGGGATGGATACAGATGGCATTTTAAGCTGGGGTAAAACAGCAGAAGAAAATGATCAAAGGCTCAAGGCGATTGTGAAGAGAGCAAAAGCTGCTGGGCTGAATGGGCATGAAATATGTAAATCCCATTTAAGAGGGATAACGTCCCCTGCAGCAAAAGCAGCAAAACACACAGGTAGGTCATGATAAAGTCGAAATCACCATCAATATCCATCCTTTAACATACAAAGGGGACCAATGTACCTTGAAAGGGTAAACTGTGGGAGGAATACATGCCCAAACCAGCTGTACTGGCCAGTGACCCTACAGCATCACCCTGCAGAAGCCTCCAAAGGGCACAGGATGGAAATCTCAACAAAACCAGTGAGAAACCAGAAGAGCTAAAGGAGAGGCATTAGGACAGTAAGCAGAGAATGAATCTGCCAGTGGACATTTCAAAGAGGGTAGTGACTTCATCCCTGTAAAACGAGCAACAATTCAACATTGAAAGGAGCAGCATCTGCCTCTTCAGCGTCAACAGGAACTAGATGGATGCAACAAGGAGGCACTGGGACAGGGAGCACTCTTGCATCCTTCCCCCCCTTTTTTTTTTACTCTTTTTCATTATAACTGTGTCTTCTCTGACGTAACCAATAGTTCCATTTTGTCATTGCTCAGAAAAGCCTTTAAAAATAAAGGCATTCTTTCAAATGAACACAGTGGGGAGTTCTGCTGACCACTGAACTGAGCTCCAGGGCGTTTCACAGAAGTCCAGGAAATGAAAGTCCAGAGCTTAATTGTGTGCAGATCAGTCTCATTTTAAAATCAATAATTTGGGCAGTGTTTCCCAGGAGGAAAGGCTGAATTTTGACTGAGATGATTACCACAGTTTGGGAAAGCAGACTTCCAACCACTAGCACGGTTTAGTTTAAGGTGAAACACTTCCAGCTCCATTCAAATGGAAGTTCTGTTCAAGAAGTTCCATTCAAATATGAGGAAAAACTTCTTTAGGGTGAGGGTGTCAGAGCCCTGGCAGAGGCTGCCCAGGGAGGGTGTGGAGTCCCCTTCTCTGGAAACCTTCAAGTCCCTCCTGGATGCAGCCCTGAGTGATGTGCTCTGGGCAACCCTGCTTTAGCAGGGGAGTGGGACTGGGTGATCTCAAGAGGTCCCTTCCAACTCTGAGAATTCCCCAATTCCATAATTCTAGCACTAGAGGGAATTCTCTACAAATGGTAATTCAAGACACTGCGTTGACTTTACAGTGTCAGAACTGTATTTTGGTCATTTGGAAACTGAGAAATCTTAAAGGCATCTCTGGGTGAAGAAAAACAACGAGCTATGACAAGCAGACGCGCTCACGTGCACGACACAGAATACCCTGACCCTCTTGAAAAAGTATTATGGATTTGAAGCCAAGCACTTCCAGTTCCCCAGCTCAGCTTTATGAGAACGTACCAAAGCTAAACATGCACGTCCTAAGTAATATTTCTAATCCTGGTGTACCTGCCATGGTAACATCTGACGGGCAGCTGGCTCTCACCGAGGAGGGATTACAACAATTCAAGCACGATGCAGTAAAACACCAGGCAAGTTACACAATGCAGAGTCCTCCTCAACCCCGGTCCAGTCCCAGGACACTGGGAAATAAGCTCAGGTTAATCAAGTGCCTGTTGAAAAAGACTGAAGAGCCAGACACCAGCCTGTATTTAACTTTGCTTTGTTACTGGGTGGCACTGGTAAAAACACTCTCATTTTATCTCCTGCCATTTTATGCAGAAGGAAGCCTTAAGAAAAGGAGCGATGAAATTGATACTCCAGGACCTCAGAATCACAGCTGTGTGAAATACATATATATAATTAATCTGAAACCCAGTACAATTTCCAGGGAGATGGTTTTCATTAAATGAAAATTTTTATAATTTCAAAGCAGTTGCAATAATAATTTCAGTCCAAATGTGAACAACAGCTCCCACTAAAACTGCTGATAGTATTGGCAGCGCCTTGTGAAATGCATTGGTTTTGTTAAGCCAGCAGTTGAAAAAAAAAAAAATAATAAAATCAATAAATGGGAAGTTTGATGGACACAATCAGATGTCTTCTTCAGACAAACAGCAGATCACAACAAATACCAGCCCATACCCAGTGGGTTTTAGGATTCTAGCCCAGGCAGACAAATAAGGACAACTTCTCTTCATTATTTGCTACTTCAGATCTTTGGAGAAAGCCCAGTTAACGGGAAAGAATTGATCACACACTTACAGGGACTTTTCCCCAGACACAGCACTTCAGCTCTACGCTCCCCGAGACAAGGCTATTTTGCTTCTATACGTTACTGGTCATAGGAAAGCCATGGCCAAGGCTCAACAAGCCAATTAGCCTTTCATGGAAGCGTAAGTGAGAACGCATTTGAAGACTCACCAAAGCCCCCTCTTCTCTACACAGCATCCAAATCACTCCTGTTGACTTGTAGAGACCCAAATTCCTTTCTCCAAATTCCTCCTCTCCTTCCTGATGCAACGTGACTCAGACACCTTGACCTCCACCACCAGTGAGCAGAAAACCCCCTTCAATATCTACCAGGGTTCTGATAAAGTCCATCAGATGGGACAGTAAGTGTCACATCCTTCCCAATACAGTCTGGATTTTCCTTACATTCCACCTTTACCAGGAAATTCAAGTGGAATTCTTCGCATCTGATACCAGGCAGCACCTGGGAATACAAACCCCTGGGACACAGGGTGGGGACAGATACCCTGAGCTCCACTCTTAGAGCCATTTCCAAGCTAAGCAACCAGCTGGTAGCTCTCAAAGTCTTCCTTCTAATTCAAGCTTAGAAATAACTGTAAGGACTAAAACTCAGATCCCAAGTTGTAATTTGACATCAAATTAGAATGAAATGACCGGAAGCGAAGCTTAGGAACCAGGGAAAAAAAATCACCTGCCACCCTGTGACAGAGAAGCTGTTAGAGGTCTTCTTGTCTGCCCATTCCAGAAGGGAATGCTGTCCAGAAAAACTGACACTCTTGGAAATTAGAAAGAATTGAGGTGTGAATCTAGATGCATTTTATCCCTTGGAAAATGACACTAAGACTGCTAAGCATTTGATTTCACTGCAATATCACCTGTTAGTCTGCTTTCTGCATATGGGAGTACAGATTCGTCACTCAAACCATCCCTGATTTCAGCAAGAACTGATTATTCTGGCCCTGTATTTCCTTCTCTGGCACTGGCTGATACTGGGAAAACGAACCATGCTGCAAAGGACTATGTATTAGTCGTCCCATCAATGCCACGGGGGTGGTGCAAAGAGCCTGGCTTGACATCTCACAGAAAGCAGGGGCTCTCTGTTTACGCAGCAGCAGCTGAAAAATATTTGCTGCACGCAGAGACAACAAAATAAGGGAAATTAAGTCAGTACCCAGATGGTGCCTAAGCAACTACAACTGACAGGATTAGGTCTTAACACAAGAAGAGTAAACAGATCTAGAGTGAGCGTTGCTTAAATCCACAAACAAAGTCTTAGCGATGCGAGTTGCAAGCGAGGCAGAGAGTCACAGAATGGTTTGGGTTGGAAGGGACCTTCAAGATCACCCAGTTCCAACCCCCTGCCCTGGGCAGGGACACCTCCCACCAGAGCAGGTTGCTCCAAGCCCCATCCAGCCTGGCCTTGAACCCCTCCAGGGATGGGGCAGCCACAGCTTCTCTGGGCAACCTCTTCCAGGCTCTCACCACCCTCACAGCAAATAGTTTCTTTGTGAGATCTCATCTAAATTTCCCTTCTTTCAATTTAAAACCACTGCTCCTCATCTTCTCACTCCACTCCCTGATCAAGAGTCCCTCCCAATCTCTCCTGGAGCCCCTTTAGGGACTGGAAGGGGCTCTAAGGTCTCCCTGGAGCCTTCTCTTCTCCAGGCTGAACAGCCCCAACTCTCTCAGCCTGTCCTCACAGCAGAGGGGCTCCAGCCCTCCCAGCATTTTCATGCCCCTCCACTGGACCCATTGCAACAGGTCCATATCCTTCCTGTGCTGAGGACTCCAGGACGCCTTTCAAAGATGAAGCCTCGCTCCTCCAGCTCAGCAGAAGAAAGAATCCTACCCCTTTGCCTTCCTCCAGGTAAGGAAGCAACTCCATCATTGCTCTCCAGATGCCAAATAAATGCCTCATGCATTTGTCCCTCTCTTTCTAGTAGGAACAGAACTGCATCCTAGCACTGTAGGAACTCTAAGGTGGGAAGAAGAGAGGATCTAGTGGGACAGATGGATGAGCAGAGATGTAATTCCAGAGGAAAGCTGCTGTCATCCCATTAAAGATGAGGTTAAAGGTAGCAGCAATGAAAGAGTGGGAGATATTTCACTGGGGGAAATGGAGTGGCACCGAGCTTTGAAATTGCACTGCGTGAGAATATTAATAAAAAAGTTAATGACGCAATGTGCTTTTTGCTCCACATTAATTACACTTTTACATTCCAGTTTTTAATGCATTTTGCACTAGACTTTATTTTACGTTCCAGGAAGGGGAAAATATAATTGCGGCTTTAATTTCTATAGCCAAACCCTGATAAGATCACAGCTGTGAAAATCTCATAAAAAGCTTTAAATTAAGTTGAAAAAACAGTTCCCTTTCCTCCTCCCCCTGTTTCTCTTCCTGCCCGAGGTGCCATCAGCAGAGATGGGGAAACTATTGGTTCAAGGTAACATTGTTCCCTGGCCTGGAGACCTGTTCTGAAGTCAGCACCAGTTATGAGGACTGGCTTTGTCATGTGTGAGAAAGCATCTCTTCCAATGTCATGTCAGCATTCCTAAATTCGTGGATCCCCACCTCAAGATCCTTAACACAAGCTACAGTATGATAAGAGTGAGAGATGAGACAATCCATCCTCCTGCCCTTGAAAGGATCACTTCCACAAACATCTTCCTTGACATGTATTCCTACATGGACCCAAGTCCCTTCCTTGTTAGAAGTCTGTGACCTTGCTGAACCCCTTCTCCTTGGATTTTGACCTGGATATCCTTGATTTTTCTTTCCTGAATCCGAACCTGATCCTCCAATTAGACCGGTCTTTGTATTATTGACGCCTGTTCTCGTGATTTTATTGGAGAGAGAAGAAATCACATCCGTGAGAGAGTTTCTGCAGTAAAAGGAGTAGACAGAATACCTCATTCCAAAACCCTGTGCAGGCTGACAACAAGAGGTAAAGAAAGGTTCACTTCTCCATCAAGGTTTTTTTGAACCTCTTGAGCTCCTTCTCCAGGATAAGTTCCCAATTTACACCTCTGTAAACAAAAGCAGAATCCATCACTCACAGCCATATTATTTTCCTTGATTGTTCCCTACATGCAAAAAGCAGAAAAGGAATGTGTTTGCACAAGTGAAAGAGAGAGAGAAGAAAATAGAAGAGATTGAGAGAAAGGAAGAGAGAGAGGCTCTAAAACCTCATTTTCCTGGTAATTTACTCTTCTATTCAGTTGAGTCCTGCTGCTCGTAAGCCTATTCCTGTTACAATATTAGATATAAACAAGTAAACTGTGTAATGGATCACATTAAGCAGGCCCTGCATCTTGAGGCAGGATTTAATTTGCATGGCAGATTATCTTGTCTGCAGTAGGAGAGGCACCCTGGGGCACTGACTGCATTAATAGGATCTAGTCTCTTAAAATCCATTAAGTCAATTGAGTGGACCAGTCTATAATCTCATTTCAAATCCAGCGTGAAAATGCTTAAACACTAGCCCTGTGACACTGACAGCGGAGAAGTGACTAAAGGGACATTGGAGACCGCACTGTGCCATATTGCCTGCCTGCTGGGAGTGGGGAAGGGAGGGGAAAAGGGTAGGGCTCATTCTCTTTCAGCAAACTCCATTCAGAAAGATGCTGTCAGCAGGAGCGAGGTGAGAAGAGGAGGCAGGAGCTGTGGAAGGGGAAAGACTGCGGATCTTTATGCCAAGTAATGACAGTGGGTTTGTTAAACAACCTGAACTGGCTGATGAAGTTCTGGGTACCTTATTGCTCTGCCACAGTCAGAACTGGACTGTGCAAAGGATGTGACTTTACAGGGATGTTCTGCTACGTGTCACTGAGAATAGGAATTTTCAAACTGTACAGAAAATGAGTCTGGGAAACACGATGCAGCAATTAAAATATAAGGGTAGGATATGAGAATGTCACAGCTGTGGAAACCCAGGCTTGTGGCCTCTCTGCTCTGGACTGCCACCAGCAGGCAACGTTCTTGAACCTGGACAAGTTTGCTTGGCCCAGCTGATCAGAGGAAACTTTTCTCCTTTGCCTCACAGGAGAACACTAGATAAAGGCTCAATTTGTCTTAAAAAGCCTGGCCACGAGCTCCCCGAGGTAAGAACTGGGTTTGGTTTGGATAGATGTTAAATATTTAGCATAAAGGGTCTCCAGTCTGGGCAGCTCGACCACATTACACTGACCCTGTAACCACAAAGAGCAATAACAGTAATAGAGAACAAACACAGCCAGATATATTAAAAGCAGACATATAGAAACTCAAAAGGAAGAAAAAAAAAAGACATAATAGCGTAACCTAACAACTTAAATAGTAAGAAACCTCCAGGACCAGATGGCATTTATGCAAATACTCTAAAGAAATCAAAGTATAAAGAAGTTACTAACAAAAATATTCCATTCTCCCACCAGGCTGGAGGGGAGCCAACACTCTGAGCTCCTTTTAAAAGAGGTGCTAAGGGCAATCAAGGGAATTATAGACCTCAGTGAGCCTTACGCCAGTACCAGGAAAAATAGCTGAGAAAATCATTAAAGACAGAGTTATAAAGCACCGGGACTAGGTGAGAGTCATGTGGTGAAGAAGCAGCTCAGCTTCTCCAAGGCTGACTTTCTGACCTTCTACTGTTCCTTGGAAACGTCAGCAGCTCCGAAGAAGCACCGATAAGTAGGAGTCCCCTGCCCATTAAGGATTTCACAATAAAAAAATAAATAAATCAAAAATTGTAGGCCTCCACTCCCACTAAATATGCATAACCCCAACGGTGCATTTTACAGCACAACACTGATTTGAAAAGAAGAATGAAAGTGGTACTAAGTTCTTTTAAGAATTACTTTCCCCATAAAGTGTGGCAATGTCTCAAATTTAGGCACTAAAGCCCAAAAAGATGGGCCTCTCCCACTTGGGAGATGGCTCAGCCCAGCTGAGCTCTAACAGGCTGCTAAAGTGTTCGGTTCCTGGGGCATGTGCAGGACCATCTGTCCCATACACCTGTGAAGGACATCAGATGTCCATGGCATTTAGATGAGATACTGGGAAGAAATTTTGTACTGTGAAGGTGGTGAGACACTGGAAGAGGTTGCCCAGAGAAGCTGTGGCTGCCCCATCCCTGGAGGGGTTCAAGGCCAGGCTGGATGGGGCTTGGAGCAACCTGGTCTGGTGGGAGGTGTCCCTGCCCAGGGCAGGGGGTTGGAACTGGATGATCTTGAAGGTCCCTTCCAACCCAAACTATTCTATGATTCTAAATCACCCGCTTCCAGTTGCACACTGGTGTGCCTTTGCTCTGATGTATTTACAGCACCTTGAATGTCATTGATTTACAAACTTCTGCTTCTCCTTATTCCTCCCCAGCTGGAGATCTCCCACCTCGCCGTGCTGTGCAGCACTCGCACTGTTGCAGGTCCAAGCACCAGCCTCTCCTCCACCACCACCACACAACTTCTCCTTCCCAGATCTTAAAATGCTGCCAGACCTGCTGCCCAAGGCAGTCGTGTCCTGAGAGCCCCAGGGACTGCTATTAACCTTAACGAGCCCAGTACAGTCTCCATTTCAAGAAATCTCTCAACTCCAATCGCTCCATGTTAGAGAGATCACTATATTCCCATCCTCTTCTTATTCCCTTCCTTAAATATTCCCTTTGTAGGCAGGCAGTATCCCACGGAAGATGGATCTTTGGTTTGGTTGAGTGCACTGGATTTTATATGCTGAGCCCTGGCCTCTTGGACACTGGAGTTTTCCCAAATTTGCAGTGGTACAAGCACAGCCCCACTCTTTTCCTTCAGAGCTGCCACCCTCCCCAAACAGACACCAACGTTCAACACCGCGGTTTCTGCCCAAACTCAACATTTTTCTCAGGCATCCTCACCCAAACTGCTCAACGTAACCCTCCGGGGTGACAAGGGCTCAGAGCAGCCACGCTCCTTTGAACTCTAAAACCGCACCAGGCAGCGTGATCACCACAGAAAACTATCCCTTCTACAGACAAGTTGATAGAGAATTGAGAGCACTTTTCCCTGGGGTGAACAACTACTACATGCCCTGGAGAGACACAAGGAAATTCTCAGCTCAGAAGGGTTTTATTGCTGGGTTTGGGCTGTTCCCTGCTGCCCCTAAAGGAGGTTTGTGGCTTAAAGACGCAACCAAGGCTGTCACCTTTTCTTAAACATAGACCATGACACAAATGAACCGCAACCTGCAGAGCAAACCCCATCACCCTGCCCACTCCCAATCCTGCGTTATCCCAGATCGACACTATTCTTTTTCTTTGAAGGAAAGACAGAGCCATCAGCTGTTTTTCAAACCACAGCATCACCTACCTCTCCCACACAAACCACAGATCAAAGGCCTCCCCTTTCCAAACCACAGAGAGGTCCCAGGGGCCCCAAGAAGCAGATGTCTGGCAGTTCCCTCATATCCGCCTGTAGGGAGGCACGGGAGAAACTGGGGAGAGCAGGGGATGGAGAAGTATTATTTCTTAATTTTTAATATTATTATTATTTGCTTATTGTTACACAGAACTAGTAATAGCTCCATCACAGAGCACCAGTTTGTGAATGGAGTACCAACAGCAGAGCAAGGATGAGAAGTTTGCTTCTGTAACTCGAAAAGCAAGACCCAAAGTAGAGCAGGACACACCGGGAACCGTTCTCCCACCACCCCTTCCGCTCTTCGACTTCAGCTTCCACTTCACAATCAAGCAGCTCCCCTCTTCCCCGAGCATATAGGAAAAATGGAGTGTGTACCCTTCCTGAAGCCATCGGTATCTGCTCGAGTCTCACAAGATACTGAAACAACAGTTCCCAGAAGCACAGGCTGCCCCATTCATCTCCCTCAGTGTCTCACTTACCTCCTGATGACAATCTACTAAATATCTCCACTTAATTAGTTTGCTGTTCCTTGAAGCAAGTAAGAATGCAATGTGACGATTGTGCTAGGACTATCTTTATATAAGCTCCTCAAAGAGACAGTTCATTTTGTTGAAAAGAGGACAGGCAGTTTTGGGAGATGCCTCAACTTCTCTTTCCCTCATCAAGAATGACTCGGATTCAACAGGCCCGAAAAGACACCAAGACAGACAAGCAAAAGGAAAAGAAAAGGTTCTTCAAGGTGGTGCCTGGAGCCCACAGTGGGACCGAGTGGATGCTGTGGGCATCCAGTGTGTTTTGGAGAAGGGTCTGTCTGCATCTGGGGGTAAGAAAAGTCCCAAATTGCACTTTAGTGAGGATGGAAAGGGAAACACACAGTCTCAGGAGATGAGCATTAGAGAAGACTTGGAGAAGCAAGGAACAGAGAACAAAGCAAAGCTGGTCTCTCTGGTCAATGTAAGTATGTATCCCTAAAGAGAAGGAAATAAAACAGAGGATAGATAGAAGAAGAAATCTTTGAAAATAAGTCAAATAATACGTCAGCACGAGAACTTTACCCAGGACTGGCAAGTATGGTGCAAGTGTGAGAACAGACAGCACAATTTGGCATCCACGACGGGAGCTTTATTTAAGGTGAAAAGAAAGACGGGTTTCCATGGGCCTCAGCAGGTCAGAGATGAGAGAGGAGCTTCCATCCAATAATGAATTAATTAATTTTCCTTATTACACGTGCTGAGCCAAGACAAATCCCCCATGTGGGAAAAACTAGAAGCTGACATCTCCCAGAGTGTCACTGGGTGAGCTGCAGGCAGTCACTAAAGCCTGACAAGGGTGTATCTGCTGAAGGTGAAGGACTGAGCGATCAGAAATCCAACCCTCTCTTTGACAGCCCGCCTGTGCTTCCAAAAACCACCTGTGAAAGCTGAAGTGTACGGGCCAAACCCATCCATGGGTAAGTCCACAGAACTCAACTGACAAGCAGCCAATCAGCCAGACCAAATGGCTTTGGTCTAACACCTCCATGACAGTCAAAAATGGTCTATAACAAGCTTTGGCTCAGTCCTTGAATGGAGATCATCTAGAGTGCCTGTAACTAAAATTGAACATGAAGATTAGCAGCTCGCAGGGAGTGCAGAAAATAGAGCCTCCAGCCAGAAGGAGAAGGAAAAGGTCACTTGCAACCCATCCTTCATGTCCTGGATGGTGGCAGTTTTTTTTTTCCCCTATCACCACAACATTGGTTCTTCCCAAGTATATGCTACAGCACCACTAACAGATTGCCCACTCATAGGGACACATTTCCTCACCTCCTGTCCCAAAGTGGACAGCCTCTATACCCTCCAAGCATATAGAAAGCCAAACTTCCATCGTGGACATTTCATTTCAAAGAGAGTGTTCTGCTAGAAACTTCTCTTTCCATGCAAAATGGCCTAGAAAGATAAGATAACATAAAAGCAACACAGCTTGGTTTTATTTGCTTGGTCATGCTGACATTTTAGCACATATTAAGACATTTCTGTAGTCCCAAGCTCAAGCAGGGAAGTCTACAGGGGCATGATGTTCTAGACTAGGATGTCCTCACTCAAAAGCACAAGCCCTTCTGGGCCTGTCGCTGGGAAGGATGCAGGGCCTGTACCTCCCAAGGGATCCAGGCACCAGGCTACAAAGCAAGGAAGACAAAAGCAAACCTTGGTAAACAGCTGGTGAGGGAATCCCACTCATTCCTTCCCCTAGGAGCGGTGTCTATCTTCCTATTCTATAGTCTCTATAATGCCTGTGTACATCTGAAGCCTTTCTTCTTCCCTAACCACAGGCCTACAGACCTTGGTGGTCCCAGATTCCCAGGAAAAAGGACTTTCAGCATGTGGCAAGGCAGGAGCTGAAGGTGGTTTAAGATGTTTGTCTCCGTAGCGCTGTAGTAATTTCCCAGCTGATTTCTGAACTCCAGAAGAAAGGACAAGGACGGCGGGGAGGAGGGGAAGCAGAGGAAACGACGACTTCATCATTCAACAAGAGTTTGTGAGAAAGAAGGTTACACTGGGGGACCACCAAACGCGACGTCTTTCATTGCCCCACCTCCCACAATGCCAAGGTGCAGAGTTACCTCCTCTCCCACCCCCCTCCACCTCATCTACCCCCGGCCAAAGTATTCCCGAACTCACCATATAATGCAGTTTTTCATGGCGTGCCTGCTTATCAGAGCTCTGAAACTATGTGAGACACGCACTGCAGACAATGGGCCTGTCTCTCAGCCACCGAGGGCTCTGAAGGGATCCCTTTCAGCGCTCACAGATTGCTCTGTGTTCCCTTAATTGACAGACCCGGCCAAGTCTGACAGCAGCGGCGTGCAGCTGGGGCGGCCGCTCGCTCTCAGGTAGGCCACCTTTCAGCAGGGAAATTGCTTTTGATTGGTTTTATTGGAAGAAGCTTCTCCTGTTCAGCTGGCAAAAGCCTCTCGTTATTTTAATGGCTGACAGTTTAGGACCAAACTCTCTTTTCCCAGAAGGGTTACCTCTTTTCCCCATTTCCAAAGTCTCTTGGACATAAATGAGCTATCTTGGAAAGGACTGGACCTCAAACAGAAGGAACAACTCCAGCTGGTCAGAACTGCTAAGGATCTGGGACTTTCTGGATCCCAGTTCCTTTTACCTCTCAAATCTCCAAGATTTTGGCTAGAGCCTGCAAAAACTAACATCATAAAGCAGGAACAACAGAGGAGCTGACAAATGCTAATAGAAGTTCTTGACTGAAGTTCATACCCTGGAGCTTGTGTGTGAGATCCTGGGCTACGACTTTCCAGAAGGAGCTGGTCTCTGCCGTCTAGAAGTCAGTGGAGGCTGGAGATGAAATTCCACTCAGGCTACTGAGGCATCAGTTACTTACTAAGAGTCTTTAATGTGCAAAAAAAATTAGGGTGATGAGACTGGTATGCTCATCTTTAAACTGGTAGCCTGAACCAGGCTATCCTGTCTCTTCCTCCACTCTCTGTTACGCTAATCATATGCTTCATGGGCTACCAATGCAGTCCCTAGTTCTTTTCAGCATTCCCAATATCCCAGCTGGGAGAACGGAATAAGGCTTCAGCTTTACCAAGGGAAAGAGTAAAAGTAATTTCCAATGCCTTCCACAGCCTTTTCTCTTCCAAAGTTTTGTTGGCCTTAAGATTTATTTTTATTTTTAAATGCCTGCACTTGGCTTTTCTCAGCATTTTATTACAGCCCTTCTGCCAGGCTTTGCTTAATAACATATAGAACCAGGTGCAATTTTTAGTGGTCATTAGTAAAGACTACTTAGAGCACCCACTCAGAAACCTGGAAAAATTAAACTAAACTACTTGGGCACTCAATGAGCTATGCTTCTCCACAAACGATGACTCAAATGACCCAACCAACCAGCTCTTCATTCAAGAGAGAAAAAGAGAAGAACTGGAAAGAAAAACATGAGTTCAAATAATTACCAACTGCACCTTTCTCAGAGAAAAGCAAGAAGAATTTAAAGCTCTTCTCTCCCATTTCCTGGGGCAGCAAGTTGCTTCCTACTACCTGCATTAGCACACAATCTCCCATGTTTGTGTCAGCTCTCAGGACTCTGTCCTCTGCTCTCCCAGGTAGTAAGGTGGCACCAGGTGGCAGCTATAGGACATGCTGCCACCCAGCCACCCCAGCCCACTTCTCCCACCCATTCCTCCTTCCCCAGCTGCTCTCGTTAGCCACCATCCCCACCAGCCACTGCTCTTCTCATCAGTTGCTTTCTCTGCCTCCTCATTCACGTGATATCTGTGCTTTAACAGGACATACCATAACACACACTCCACAAAGTATCTGTATTGGCTGATAAAAACCCATTTAAAATAGCTTCTTTCCTTAAATACAAAGCTTTTGCATTCCACAGTGGTAGAGTATCCACTCCCATAAGGCACCCTCAGGCAACTGCTTTGTCCAGCTTGGCACACAGTGTTGCAGCTACATAATTTCCCCCCAATTATGACAGCATCTTGTTAACCAGAAACAATGCAAATACAAGAAAACATAAAAGCAGGTTAAAGCTGTGCCAGACTGGCACAAAGATCCCCTTCCTTCCCCTCTGGCACATGACAACAGGATGTTCCTGTTCTTCAGGGCTCCGTTCTTCCATCTCTGTCTAGGAAATATTTCTTCTCTTGAGGCATCAAACTGTTAGAAATGGGATCCCTAAAGGTCCCGCCTGTTCAAGAGATGGTGTTGACTCCAGAGTCATTTCCCGCCTTATCCAGCTGTGCCACCTCTGCTAAAACCTCTGGCAAATGGTCAGGACAGACAAAGGACCGAGGGAACTGGCATCCACCATCAGATACAGTGACTGCACGTTCACTGGTCTCACCCTGTCCAGGTCTAGGCTGAGACACCCAAGAAAAAGGAAGCTTGTTACGTGATCAAAGCACTGGACTAGGGTTTGGGGAATCTAAATTCCCTTTTAACAGCAACACAAGATGCTCTAAATTGCTTTTCAAAATTTCCATGGATTTCCCTGAAAAGCACAGACCACATTTCCTACAGGGCTTCAAGTTTCTGGTGCTGCTTCTCATCTCTGTAGTGTATTTCAGAACAAAGGTGTTTAAGCCTTTACATATTATTGATAAAGAATAGGAATTTCTAGCAGAAGGTTCACACATTAAACTATCAGAAATATCAGTGTTGTGCAAAACATCATCACAAGTTGCTCCTATAAATAAGAACCTACCAGCACCTCCCAGCACAGCATCTGGGCATCTTCTGTGTGACACCAGTGAAACACTCCTCTCTTTTCTGCGTACATCTCTGCATGACACGTTGCTTCTCAGTGCTTGCCCATTTGTTTTATGCTGGTCTGTACTTCCCTTTGCTTAAGGGTATTTAGAGTGGTTTAGAAAGGCATGTGAAATCACAGGGAGGTTGGGTGTTTTTTTTCTCCACAGAAGACTGTCTTGTAGAATTTCCTAAACCAAATTCATCTGCTCCCCAAAGTCTGATGTCCTTTCCAAGGAAAAATTTGTTCCATCTCACCTCGAGCATGTTCTGTCTCCGTCAGCTGCAATATACGAGTTGCCAGATGAAAATCTGACCTTTGAGGTAGATAAGGCTTATCCCTTAAGAACAAATCACTCTGGCTGAGATCTTCTCAGCTGAAAACAGTGTGGATTTGACTGTGTACACATACACCAACAGGGCAGGCTACAGGTTCTATCACACACCATGGAAGCGCAGGGAAAGACGGTACAGGTCCTGCATGGGATGTGCCCTCACCGTTAGGGAACTCAGCTCGGTGTGCGCTGCGTGAGACACAGAAGGAAGCAGAGTTTCTGCTGGGCATGAACTGTTGAGTCTGATGTTCCTGGGGTTTTTTTTCAGGCAGAGAAGAACTCAGACTTTTGCCAGGTGGACTGACATGCTACGTGTCAGGATAGACAACACAGGCAAACCTGGACTGTCACAGACAACGTTATCCTGATACTTAACATCACCCCTTTGGCAACCACGGGCTTGTATTTTGATTTATAACCCAGTAATCTTTCCCAGTGGCTCATACCACTCTTTCAATACCTGACAGCATGTTCTGTCAGGTCCAGAGAAGACCCTTTCTCTAGTTCTATTGGGACAAACTAAAAAAGTGTGGTCACAAAAGCACTGAGAAAGAGACGAGAGGGGCACAAATTCCCGTTGAAGGGGGATTGATCTGCGAGGCTTTCTTTTTCCCATGTGAAAACGTTTCACTGGGAAAGTCTCCAAGCCAAAAGAGGGGAGGCCCAGAGGGAGGGAAGAGCAAGAGGCCCCGAGGGCAGCCAGGGAAAAGTGCTTCTGACTCTGCTAGGTGACATCTGGATTAATAGCAAATGCTGTCATCTCCTGATGCTACCTGGGCTAGGGAGGTGACCAACCACTAAGGGCCTGAAAGGCCTTCAAGTCCAAGACATTCATCGTGACCACTCCAGGGGGAGTCTGATCACAAACACGTTGAGTAACTGCTCATAGCCCCACGTAAGGCTTTGCTAAGCTCCCAGGGCTGGCTACCCCAAGCGAGGGCAGGAGATCCAAGGGACACAGCCCACGAGGCAGAGGCTCTGAGGCTCTCCCAGTCCCTGGGGTGACAGAAGGGGACAGGCTGTGAAGGACAGGAGCACAGGGGGTGGCAGGGAAGAGAGACGTTCCAGGGCTGTGTGTAATGACTGCTATGGGGCCAATCACACAGCCAAGGCTCTCAAGCAACACTTGCAGGGTAATGTCTGTCATTTCCAGTGGTGGGGGAGGCGAGGAAGAGAGGTAGGAGAGTAGCTCAGCTGCAGCAAAGGCACACAAAGTTGGTCTGTTCGGCTGCCTTTGTGGCACTGTTGTATTTATTGAAGGCAGCAGCAGTTTGTTCTGTCCTTTCAGTTACTGTACGGGACCCGATCAGGGTGCAGATGGGACTACAAAGCAGCCCTTGTTGTCAGTAATGTGACTCACATGTCAGGCTCTTATTTGCTGTCAGTGGCTTTATTAAAGTCTACAGTTTCAGACCCTAGACCCTTGCCTATTGTATCCCCTGGCCCCAGAGATTCTCTTAGGGAGCGCTCACAATTACCAACTCTCTCACAAGAGCACACAAACACACTGAGCTGGCATAGCAACTGTGCACTCAGGGGTGATGCCCAGGCTAAAGACAAGCTGGGAGCTTTTCATCTTTAAAGCTAATCCACGCACAGAAATGGACAGGACAGAGCAGAGACCGTGGCTGGAACGGGATCTCTCCCTCTAAGACCACCTGGTGACATACACGCTCCCTCATGGTCATTTATTCCTATGTTCTGCACTTAGAGATATGTTCATAGACTCACACTCACATTTGCACATTCATGGCTCTATTCTCCCCCACGGCAACATAAGTCCTCACTTACATGTTTGCACACAAGTGCTTGTGCACTCACAAGAGATCTACAGACGGACACAGCACACACCACACACAGCTGTGTGTCCCAGCACCCCCCACGGGTGCTCACAGCCCCCAGTGTCACAGGTACACACACTCTCATGCTGACACCCACCTACACACATTGTACTCTCACCTTCATCTACGTATTTCCACAGTCTCGGCAGGGAAACACAGATGAGAATTCCCACAAAGGCACTCTCATCCCTTCGCTTACAATTGCTTCTAATAGAAAAAAAATCCCATTTCAGATACTCAGCTGAAGGTAAAGACTGTTTCCTAGGCAAATCTCACTGTAAAAGGCTCAGGCTCTGACCTCTTTATAAGTGAAAAGCAATTCCCCCAGCTTTACTGGATGCTAGCTTTGCTGAGAGGAGAATCTTCACTTCCTTCTGATATGAAATTACCTTTCAATGCCATGGTTCTTCCCCTCTGCCAAAGGGTTCTCCTTCTAACCTTAAACTAGGAAGCAAAAGACTCACCACCAACCCTGCTGCAGTACACAGAATCTATCCCCCCTAAATCAGCCATTTACAGGAGAAATCAAGAGGCAGGATAGCAGGACTACTAAAAACTGTTAGAACAAGAATAGAGAAAAAAAGGACAGAAGCAGTCAGGAAAAGATCTTGCAGAAAGAGGGGTGGGGGGGGGGGGGGGGAACCAACCAAAAAAACCCACAAACCAATAAAAAATATGAACAGAAAGTTGTTTCTGTTTTACCTCAAACCAGGTACAAGCACCCAGCACAAGTTTGGGAACGAGAAGGCAAATGCTGTGATACCAAAAGGAGGACTGGCTTGGGCACCCTGGGGTGTCAGCGAGAATCCTTCCACACACTTGTGTGTTGGCTTGGCCACGGTGCAACGAAACACCCATCACACATACATGTTGTATGGACCCCAAAGTCAGAAATGTCACATAAGCCCACGCTAACTCTCTTTTCTGCTCTAAAAGAGCTTTTATATATATGCTTAGCACTAACAAGAAGCTAACTTTGATGAGAATCAAAGTCCACGATTCCACAGGAGGCACAAACCTCCTGTGATCCAAGACAATTCTCTCGTATTATGAAAGGACCAGTAGATCAACGCAATTGGTTTTTCCTCCAGGTCACTGAACAGTCCTTCCCAGTCCTCTTCGAGTGGCTTAAGCCCAAAACCAGTCTCCATTCTACACAAGCCTCAGTCCCACATAACCATGACAAAACTTGGGGGCTCTGGTCTGCAACGGAAACTTGACCATCTGTGGGCTTCACGGACCTTGGATCGGGACGTTGGAGATTCGGATCCTTCACACTCCAGCATAAACCACATTCACCGGTCACTTCAGTAGCTCTGAATGATTCACTGGCTTCAGTATTTCTTTATTGCCTGCTGTTCAGTTTCTGTATTGGTGTGCACTGGTATACAACTGGTTTATTCTGCCCAAAGAAAGGGGAATTTCAACGATCAAGTGATGCCAGAAGTGCTTCAGATGTGAATGAAAGCCATCGTTTAAAAAAATGCTCGTTAATGCATGTCATTGCCATCATTGCTGGAGCTTTAATCTCGTAGGAGAAATCCTTTTCCTGCAGAACTCACATAGGTTATCTCAACCCAAAGTGCTCTATATTTATAACTCTGGAAATATGAAGAAAATAGGTCCCAAAGAATAGTTATATTGATTAGTAAGGGCTCTGGATCTGCAGATTTATTTCTGCATTTTATTTTATACATCTAGACAATTATTCTGAAACCAAACTAAGCACACACCCAAAAATATATCTTTTCAGGATTGGAGCCAATAAATATATACCAGGGACCTGATGTTTCAGAGAAGTCTGTTTCTAAAAGAATCCAAGTTTGAGTTTCTAAATGATACAAATCTTGTTCCAAAAGTAAGCTTTAAAATAGGGAATATGGGAGAACAGAACTGCACCAAAACTCAAGGTAAACCACCTTCAGTTGCTTAAAGCCTATTGATTTGCTATTTAACATCACATGGAGAGAACCACCCAGATTGCACTATTATAAAACACATGGATACTTTAAAATTACCTACCTACAGAAAAACATCTGTATATCTGACTCCTGTATATATATATAAATATGTATTTATTTGATCTCATTCTGACAATACAACGGCTGGACTTTCTGTTTCTGTCTGGAATTCTTACATGCTTCAAAACCACCTTACTTTTAGTCCCAAGGCCAGCTGCACGGGAGCGGGTCTGGACTGGCAGGAATGATGAGGTGTTTGTGCCAGCATTAAGGAGAACGCTGTATAATATTTATAAAATGAGATCAAGGCTGGTGATAAGTATAAAATATCAATTAAAACAACACAGGTGTCCAATTGTACTATTGCACTGGTTCTGTCAGAGGATCCCAAACTGCTTTGCAAATTATTAATGGTCTGCTATTGCTGCATGTAGTAATCCCAGTGGACTTGGTCAGAAACCAGTATCTTCCCAGTCTGGGCGGTTTCCTTCCCCTATACTCCACAGCCAGAGAAGGTTATAATCCAAACATGCTAGGACCTGCTTGAAAAATGTAGTATACAAAACCATAGTTGATCCAGGGATGCTTCATGTTGACTTGCTTACTAGTATGCTTTTACCCCTGACTAAATAGTTTGATTACAAGCTTCTATGGAAAGACTTGTTAAGATCACTTTGACCCTACTTAGTTGACTTAAATTTCAAGTTCTGGACTACGCAGATCATATCCAAGTCAAACCAAATTATAGGAGCAGCTAAAACCAGAGTATAAAGGCAGAACCTCTAGATGATCCAAGATGTAGATATAACTAAGCAGTCCCCATAACCACTACACTTCATAACCATGGTCTCTCTGGCCTGGGAACTTGCTGTTCCCTTCTGCTGTGCTACTGCACGGCTGCCCTCTCTTTGTACCTCTCCAAAAGCTGCTTCTTCACCACGGCATCCCAAAGCTTCTTCTTCACCATGGCAGCCAAAAGCTTCTTCTTCACCATGGCAGCCAAAAGCTTCTTCAACACAGCTGCCCAAAGCTTCTTCTCCTCCTTCTCAAGGGCTTTCACAGCTACCTGTACTCTTAACATCTCTTGTCTTGGGCAAGAGAGCCCCACTTCACACCCACTGTCAATTGTTGGATCTCCAGATCAGGGCCCTTGTGCCTCCTCCCAGGTTGCCTTTTATGAAGGAACAGAGCTCCTTATAAATCCCCCTTGATCATTTTCCTGGTCTCCATCAAAATCCCACCTGTAAGTTCCTTTATAACGACATTTCCAAAAACCTTCATCCCATTTGGTTCTACTGCTCTGGCTACCTCGGAGAATCTCCACACATTTCCCAAGCCGTGTCTTATTCTCATCACCAGTTGTCTTTTATCTTACAGTTTCTTTCTGAATCTCCAGAGCAAAGACTGCCGTTTCATCTCCCACTTTTCAGCAACTATTCAAGCAAAAGCCATCGAGGGTTTAGGGAATGAACTTGGAAATGTGGGTCCTTCAGTTGGTTTCTGACTCTTAGTAACCTGTTTTCACTGGGTAAGCTGTGTCTTTGCTTCCCTCCTGAGTAAAAGGTCTGCTTACCTCTGAGAGTACTTGCCACACATGCAAAATATTATGAATTAAAGATCGAGTCCCACAGGTCTCAGCCAGTTTATACTCAAGCAAAAATTCAGCAGACAACACCCCAGTGTGTGATTTATCACACCTAAATTATTACTCCAGAGAATCAGGCTGTCCTATATGGATTCTTATAACTCCGCTGTCACCAGACAGTCAGACCAGACCAGCAAACTGTAGATGCTGGTTGTAACTCACAGCCCCTTTGGGTAACTGTCTGACCATCTCTGGTGGTAACTGGGCAAAACACTAAAGGCCATCAGCTTGTTACAACCTCTACTAAAAATCTCCATCTTCTAGCTCCATCAATTAAAAGATCCAAGACTGAACTCGGTGTGGCATTGTATCAGCTGCATTCAGTTGGGTTTGTGGAAGTGCAAGGACTGTGGGATATTGAAGTGACTGGGAAAATGTAACAGCATTTCCCAGAATTCAGGCACACGGCCCAATCCTGTAGATATTTCGCCTTAAGGGTTTTTATCTACTGACATAGCTTAGGACTGTGCTGGCTCTCTCTTCAACTTTCTATCTCCCAGCCCTGCTTGCTAGATAAATAGCTACACTCATATAGAAAAACCTGCACTAATAAAAACGTAGACAGCCAGAAATCTGCTGCCAACAAGCAAAATATCCTATATTTCACTGCTCTGCCATGGGAGAGTCGTATCTCACCGAACAAATATTCATTCCCAAACACTGTGCTAATGCATAAAAGACTCTCCAACATATCTTGGAAAAATGACCGAAAAATAAGGCAGCCTGAGCTTCAGATTCTCTCTGCTTTGTTTTGCCTCTCCTCTTTCCTCCCCAAATTCTTGGAGGACCATTTGAAGAGAAGATGACTTTAGAATTTTTTCCCGTGTGCTTTTGTTCTTTAACTCTTTCCTCCCTCCAAATAAGTCAAGTGGAAGAGTGCTTTAGCCTGGTTTGCTGTGGGTTTTTTAACTGAGTTCAATCAGAAGCAAAAGCACTGGCTTCCTCGGTGTCAGTTAGAATCATCTGATCAAGTCCTAATCTTGGGTCTTGGATTGCCAGGGCTTCAGAGCAAGGAATCAGCTCTGGTTTGTTCTTTGTGTTGCCCAGCACAGAGATGACTTCGTAGGCAATAGGGATCCCTTGGTGTTCCAGCAATACAAACAGCAAACCCCAGGAAGCGAGGCCTGCAGCGGCGGGTGGGGTGGGCAGCTTCCCTGATTTAGATCAGCAAAATCAAAAACAGGTTATTTGTCCCCGAGTCACACGTGGGACTCGACGCTCTTTGGGACCACGTTTTGTGACTGCAAGGCCATTAAGCAGAAGGAGGTCCCTCAGTATAAATGGGAACAATTCAGCTTCTGGATTGCCAAGAATCAAGAGGCCGACTCTACCAATTAAGTAATAAAGCCATGCGCTTACTTAATTTTTATAGCTTAGGGCAAGCAAAGACTTTCTCTTTAGAGTGACTAAGTTGCAAGGCAACTATCTTTCTAAATTCCTTTTCTGATTTATAACAAATAGGAAAGTCTTCTCTGCTTGCTTGTGTAATTCTGATGCACACTCTTAAGCGACTTCCACCTCCTAGGCCAGCAGAGGCTACATTTCTTAAGAAAACTCTCAGTATTTACTGGTGACACAGCCATGTAATTGTGTTTGCTCTCCCAACTCAGCAGGACTGTGTGCTTTGAGATCCTTCTGAACGGCAGGCACTACAATGTTAACGTTAATCAGTTGTTATATGACAGACAGGCTGCTTTTTGGAAAGATACTGACCCAAACACAGCCTCTTATAAAACACACACAGCCCTGCACAAGGCAAAGAAAGGAAGCCAAATATTTCTCAATAAAGCAACTGTTACCTACTCTCTTGCATTCAAAGCTCAGGCTCCTGGCTGCAAAGAGTTTTGGTAGGTGTCATTATGGTAAGTAATTATTTTAAGAACAACAAAAAAACCAAACAAACAAAAAAAAGAGCATCCACAGAACTGCTGGGTTTCCAAGAGAAAGAGGAGGAATGTTGCACTGCCAGGATTAGAAGAGGATACACAGACACACACATCCCTTCCCTGGACCTGCCTCAGCTCCCCACCAGGACCCTACAGAGCTCAAGCTCAAGCACAGCAGTCAGAGACCGCTGGAACACAGACACGGCCTCTCTGGAACTACTCCTTGTCTTCCCCTTGGAACTACTCCTTGTCTTCCCCTTGGAACTACTCCTTGTCTTCCCCTGGAACTGCTCCTTGTCTCACCTTGGAACTGCTCCTTGTCTTCCCCTTGAACTGCTCCTTGTCTCCCCTTCGAACTGCTCCTTGTCTTCCCCTGGAACTGCTCCTTGTCTNCATGCGCTTACTTAATTTTTATAGCTTAGGGCAAGCAAAGACTTTCTCTTTAGAGTGACTAAGTTGCAAGGCAACTATCTTTCTAAATTCCTTTTCTGATTTATAACAAATAGGAAAGTCTTCTCTGCTTGCTTGTGTAATTCTGATGCACACTCTTAAGCGACTTCCACCTCCTAGGCCAGCAGAGGCTACATTTCTTAAGAAAACTCTCAGTATTTACTGGTGACACAGCCATGTAATTGTGTTTGCTCTCCCAACTCAGCAGGACTGTGTGCTTTGAGATCCTTCTGAACGGCAGGCACTACAATGTTAACGTTAATCAGTTGTTATATGACAGACAGGCTGCTTTTTGGAAAGATACTGACCCAAACACAGCCTCTTATAAAACACACACAGCCCTGCACAAGGCAAAGAAAGGAAGCCAAATATTTCTCAATAAAGCAACTGTTACCTACTCTCTTGCATTCAAAGCTCAGGCTCCTGGCTGCAAAGAGTTTTGGTAGGTGTCATTATGGTAAGTAATTATTTTAAGAACAACAAAAAAACCAAACAAACAAAAAAAAGAGCATCCACAGAACTGCTGGGTTTCCAAGAGAAAGAGGAGGAATGTTGCACTGCCAGGATTAGAAGAGGATACACAGACACACACATCCCTTCCCTGGACCTGCCTCAGCTCCCCACCAGGACCCTACAGAGCTCAAGCTCAAGCACAGCAGTCAGAGACCGCTGGAACACAGACACGGCCTCTCTGGAACTGCTCCTTGTCTTCCCCTTGGAACTACTCCTTGTCTTCCCCTTGGAACTACTCCTTGTCTTCCCCTGGAACTGCTCCTTGTCTTCCCCTTGGAACTACTCCTTGTCTTCCCCTGGAACTACTCCTTGTCTTCCCCTTGGAACTACTCCTTGTCTTCCCTCCCCCCAGCCTTGACAGATTGACATTTATATATTTTATGCAGCGTTAGGAAGGTTGATTGTAACTTCTGCACCTACACGTGGATGGCAGACAGCAGTATAGGGACTCATCTGGGATACATTAGAAGTAGTATCAAAAATACCATTGCTGGGAAAGAATCAACAAGTTCCTTTCCACAACCCAGTTTTTCCAGTTGGAGTTAAGGATGAAAATCAAGTTCTCTTCCAGTCCAAAACATAATTCCACTAAGAAACACGTTTCACATCAACAAACGCTAATAGAAAATGTTCCCCACTGCTCACATGAAACTGTTATGCAGATGAAACATGTTTTCTGCCAATAACGACAAGTTACCTGCGGTTAAAACAGCAGCTAATCAGCTTTACTCACCATTAACGTGAAATGAACACGACGCTAAGACTACAGAAACGTTGGCTCAAAACAGCCATGGCGGCGGGTTGGCGATGCCAAGGGAGAAGCCCGTAGCGTGTTCTCCAAGCACTGCACGAGCACAAGGATGTGTTTTGTTCCACCAAGGCATCACCGGTGGAAGACATGGGCAGGGGAAGCGTGGCTTTCACGTGCTCTCCGACTTCACGTGTATTTCCCTTTATTTTACCTCCCAGTAACACCAGCTGCTCACAGGGTTGCCCTCTCCGGAACACACTGGTGACCAACAGCCTCCCCACTTGAAAAAACAAAGCTGAAGGCATTTCACTCCCCAAAAGCAAAGAAGCAAATGAATGTCCAGTTCTGGTTTTCAGCTCAACTTTTTTACCCAAACAAAATGATCACAAATATCACATGCATCAGGCAGCATTTTGTCAAGAAAGATGACATTTAATCACAAAAAAGTGACAGTAGGAGTTTTCCGTAAAAATCTAACTCCAGTGTCCCAGGTTCCAGACTACAGCCATTTGTGTCACAAATGTCATTAGCAGCACTGGAACAGGGTAGGATCAGACCTGAGTGTCAATGCCATTATATTTGATATGGAATTACAAAAATAAAGAGATTTGCAGTTGTTCTGTCAACTCCTCCAAGCGCTACCACTCTCACCACGTTCTCCAGATGCTATTCCCACATGGCAGCTCACACCTTCTGGCCAGAGTAAAGCATATACAGGCCTAGCAGAGGCACAGGGCTATAGCTAAGAGCATATATTGTTTATAATTCTGTCTCACTTTTTCCTCACTCCACACACACTCTGGGATCCTTTAGCCCCGATAGAAAAGCAGCATTAGGCACTTTGTGTCGTAAAGATCCATATGCACCAGACCATATCCATCAGCTGGCATAAATCAGCATGGCTTCCCTCAAATGCAAAGAACTTATAGTATTTATTCACCACTTAAAGGCTGAAATCACTTCTTTTTGGAAAGCTGAATCACTGAATACACAGATTATCCGTGCCAGAGGCACTCAGACAGCTCGGGTTAAGCAGGGTCATATCTCAGGTGCAAGGCTCTCCCTCGCCCACGCAAACACAGCGCTCTGGTGTCAGTAGACTCAAATGTCTTATTCCCAAGTTTTGAAGCCAGGGAAAAAGTAAAGGCTGGGAGTTTTGTTAGGAACGGGATTAAAGAGATGTGGACAGAGAGCTGGATATTCACTGAATTCTGCAAGGTAAGATAAGGCAAGCACAAATGAATTCGCGTTGTCTGGTGGCAACGTGAGCACAGCGTATAATGCTGGTACGTTTGGGATTTGAGTTAAAATTAGGGACAGCAGGATCCGAAGAGTCAAATTTAATACTGACCTCTGTCAGACCTGTAGAGGAAAGCCAAGGTCTGATACCACTAGATGAGAATGCCAAATTCTGGGTTTCTAAGCTGTGGTCAAAAATAGGATTAGAGTTGAGGATAGAGCCTGGAACAAGAGAGATTAGAGGGGTAAATTAATTGTCTAAATCTTTAAGACTCACAAAACTGGATGAAAGTTGGTGTCGCTACAGTCAAATATTTATTCTTCATTTTCCACTGATGGCAAGTGTCTGGGCAGAGGTCAAGGCAGGGTTAGGATTACAATTAGGCTCTAGCTTAGCATTCCAGAAATGAGGCTCTGCTAAACAATTTGTGTTGCTCAATTCTGCCAAACCTGCTCAGGGATAAGTAGATTAAAATGTATCATTTTTAATTGTCAGACAGAATGGGGTTACTGAGCCATGAGCAACGCTGGAGCCGGAATGGCATCATTGCTTGAGGTAAGATAAGTGGTAAAAAAAAAAAATCAGTATCAGCTTATTTAAACATCTTCTGATTAACTTTTAGCCATGACTGAATTTCTAGGCCATCAGCCACGCCAGGAATAAAGTGAGGACTAAGACTAAAGACGTAGAGTTCCATGCAGTCAGGTTTAGTGGTGAAGGCCCAGCCTGCCTCGGCGGATGCGAAGTTCTCATAATTAATGTTCATCAGATCAACAGGTTCTTTAGGAGCTCACATTTAGGGCTTGGGCCAGCATCCTACCTCCATTGCAGAACTCTCTTATCTCCATGATAAGATTCAAAAGCTGATAGCCTCAACCAGTTGGTGTTTCATTTCCAGGCAGCACTATGTCCGTGCGGTACAATGAGCAGTAAGGTTACGGCTTGGCTTGGTCTCAGGATTCATAACGGGAGGTTTGGGTGCTTAGTTTTATCTGGTTCTTAAAGAAAAATTAAGGGCAGCTGCCAGAAGGTTCAAATAGGTTAAGCTGAGTTATTAGGAAGCCATGGATACCTCGGGTCTGAACAGCCCTAGGCTTAGAGATGGCATTAGGGTTTGGATCTGGAGTTGAGATTGGATTTAGGAAAATGTAGTAATAAACCTTAGATAAAAGAGAAGCACCAAGTATCAGCAAATTCATAGGCCTCATCCCTAAGTTACAGCCACAGCTGAATTCCCACACTATTACGGGATCACAGAATCATTTAGCTTTAAGATCATCGAGTCCTGCCGACTCTTATCAGACACCAGTGTTTGGGAAAGCTTCAGCAGGGGGCTTCGGAGAGGCAGGTACGTGAAACGAGTCTCGTGACAGGAGCTCCAGCAGTGTCCTGCTTCAGGACCTGAAGAAGTCAAAATGAGCAGCGATGTCAGCAGATTTCACTGTCTCAATTTCTAAGCCAGGCAGACTATGACCAACACTACAGCCTGGTTCCTGGGGATCACTATTTGGGACAGGACACAGCAGCGCACAGGAAATCCTGCCTCAGCTGCTAAGGCAATTTCACAGCAAAATATGGAAATCTGACTTAAAAAAAAACCACCACAAACCAAACCAAACAATAACAACCAACCTCAAACAGCCCAAAATCTGCCTTTTCCTGTCTTCAACGTGAAAAACAGGTCTTGCCAATCATTTTGTTGTATTTGCCAAAATTTCTAGCGTTTTCTTTGGAGATGGGTTTCTGTTTGCCCATTTCATCTGTGTCTCAGCAATCACAAAAACACTTCCCTTCATGACACAAACCACACGTTCGTGCCTCTGTATTCTCTTCTTCAGCTGTTGCATTTCACACTTTGTGAAGGTCTTGTGAAGGTTTCACACATTTCACTGTGATGAGGCATTAGAGGACAGATCTATGCAGGGATCAATAGCAGTCTGGCTTACCGCTAGTTCAGACCTTGTTGTCTTGTTGAGACATATATCTCATCTTTATCTCACATCCTAAAGCTTTGTTGGGTTTGGGGTTAGGCGTTTCTTCCTGAGCAACTTGGATGTGATGTAGTATAGAGCAGGGGATTACGAGCCAGGGTGGGTTTAGGGTCTGAGCAGGGAACACACACTTCTCCAGCTGAGACGGCTCCAAAATCCTCACCCATATCCCTGCGTGAAGGGGAAAACCACCCTCTGGCCACCGGGCGGTCTGCACTCCGGGGGGGGTTTACCCCACCGCCTCGCAGCGAAACAGAGCCCCCACCGCACCCTTGGGTCGCCGAAAGGCGAGCAGCTCCCTCCGGGAGGGACGGAGCAGCGTCCACAGTGGGACCAGGCGGCCGAGAGGCGAGCACCCCAGCGGAGGGAGAGGGTGAGGGCGAGCATCCCACCCGAGGGAGAGGGCGAGCATCCCACCCGAGGGAGAGGGCGAGCATCCCACCCGAGGGAGAAGGCGAGCATCCCACCCGAGGGAGAGGGCGAGCAGCCCCCGCCCCGCCGCTCGCCGCAAAAGACGGCCTGGGGCGCCCCCTGCTGGCCGTCCAGTCCCGCACCCCGCCCCCGCCTCTTCCCACACACACACACACCCCCCGCAGCCTGTGGCTCCGTTCGCCCCCACCCTGGTCGCCAAGGAGAGATCTATACTCTCTGCCGAGAAGCCCCTACATGAAAAAGGTCCAGGACCACNTGGCCCCATTTCACCAGATGCACATTCATTTCTATTCCTTTTCATTCTTCACAGAACGTGTTATAATCTTTGATCATCATTTGTTTAAATTGTATAAGTAATCTGCCCAGTTTTAATAGGATTTTTCTATGAATCGGCAACAAACCATGAAATGTGATATTTTCACCATGACCGACCCAGGAAATTAGTCAACTTTGTCCTTGATTTACATGGGACCCGGCCAACTTCTCACACACTGGGGTGGCGGGAGCTCCCTCCCTTGCTCCCTCCACATTTTCCATTCCTTCCTTCATTTCCTTCCTCTCTCGAAGCAGGGCGATAGGTACCACGGATGCTCAGACCCCGCCATCCATAAACCCAGCCCGAAGTCAGCGCCGTCTCTCCCCGGCTGCTGAAACAGCCCAAATTAACGAGCAAGGCCCCAGAAAACGGAGGTTGGAGAAAAGCACCGGAGATTTATCATTGTTATCGTTGTTTTCAGCCTCTGTTCCTGATCCTTTTGAGGGCAAACAGGGCCGTTCCTTCCACGTTGTACCCCGCAGGTATACAAAAAGCAAGCTTTCTTAAAAAAAAGCTAATATTCTTATATATAAGGCCTCATTCTAGGAGCTGGGGTATATAGGAAAAAATTAATTGCTGTGGTATTCAAAATGAAATGGCCAGATTTGGAAATGTTCAGCCACTTCTAGGGCAGATACAAATAGAGCTGTTTGAGCCAATCCTTCTGTCCATCCATCTACCCAAGTGTTTCGCTTTATTTTAAATAATGTCCCATTTCTTTCCTTGCTCAGACGAAAATCCCTTTGATTTCATCACGGTTTCAGGTTTGGGGCTTGTTGCTTCACCTCATCATTTGATGGTGGGCTACGAGCAACACCACAGTAGGGTTCGTGGGGATCACTGTTTGGGATGGGAGGCCTTTTTACAGAAAGTGATGGGTTTTTACTGGAAGTGAAGCAGCAAGGCAGTAATTTGGCACTGAGACCGTGAGGCAAGAACACCCAGCACGGTCCCTACCTGGGTGACAAGTCCCTCAGTTTGGGCATGTGAGTTCAAGGCCTCGCCAGGGTGAAGGGTTCCCAGCTCCCATGCAATTCTGCTCTGCTGGAAACGAGGGCTGTGCAGGGAAAGGTGTTCTTCCAAACGCTCAAGGCTCATGAGCAACTTTCTAAAGAACACCAAGGCCCACTGCTGCCATGTAAACGGGTGGGAGAAAGAACAAATCGGTCCTTCAGCTGCTTCCCTAGGCAAGCAGCAAGACAGACAGCACATCTATATGGAAAGAACGTGTGGACACGTTGCCACTTACACTCAGGAAAGCTCAGCTTCCACCTATCCCACCCCAAGAGTCACCCTGCCTGAACATGCAAATACTAAGAGTGTCACCAGCTGCAACTGGTGAATATTCATAGAATGGTTCAGGTTGGAAGGGACCTTAAAGATCATCCAGTTCCAACCCCACTGCCCTGGGCAGGGACACCTCCCACCAGACCAGGTTGCTCCAAGCCCCATCCAGCCTGGCCTTGAACCCCTCCAGGGATGGGGCAGCCACAGCTTCTCTGGGCAACCTCTTCCAGTGTCTCACCACCCTCACAGCAAAGAATTTCTGCTTAATACCTAACCTAAATCTCCCTTCTTTCAGTTTAAAACCATTATCCCTTGTCCTATGGCTCCACTCCCTGATAAAGAGTCCCTCCCCACCTTCTGACCTTACATTGGCCATCTTGCCCCACTGCCAATTTGGGGTTAAAATCTCTTGCAGACAGGGCTGTCTCTCACTGCACGCAGGTTTGTTGCACTGCAGGGCAGAGACCAGCCATCAGCCAGCTCTTGGGGTGCTGCTCTTGTCTCTTAAGCAATACAGCTTCTTGTCTCACCCAGAAAAGCCACCACGCTCCTCACCACAGAGCTAAACCAGCAGAGCTGCGGCCCTTTCCTTCCCATACCCAACCTCAGCTCCTCGGGGCAGCCACATTCCCTGGCAGGATTTACACCCGGACTTTCCAATCCAGGCCTCCCTGCCCCCACGTCCCCTGTGCTCCCCAATACGTCACCCCGCTCCCCGGCCTGTGAACAGCCCCTAAAGGTTAGGTTTTATATTTCTTACCCGCTGGCCCCTCCACTCCCACCAAGTCAAACTTCAACCAAACAAAAAAGAAAACAGAGGGAGAGAAAGGAAGAAAGAAAGGCCCCAAGAGGCTCCCGGTCGTTCCAATCAGGTCACTGTTTCCATACCAATTAGGACAGATGCAAAGCACATTATTAAAAATAGGTCTGCAGACCCATCTATGTTGATTATTGTCCTCCGTTTCCGTCCCCAGCCAACTCCGTTAATTAATAAAGAAACTGCCAGGGAAGGAGGGGGAGAAAGGGTGGCAGGGATTCCCCTGACTGGAGCCTCCTGTTCAGAGAGTTCAAGAGAGAAATTGGACACTTGAGCCCCTCTGCCATTTTCCATTGTGTGTGTTTTTCCTAATGAACGGTTTAGTGATGCAGGGCTGGAAGTCAGCTTTACCCCACCCCCACTAACTACCATCCATCATTAAGTGACCCAGTAAGAGGCATTTAGTACTTAACCCTCTCTAGAAGAAGTCAGGTTGTTGTCAGGCTGGCTTTTCCTTCTCCAACCAACCCTCCAACTCCTCAGCAGTCTGTCTGCCTCCAAAACCACCGCAGCGTTTTTCGGGAGGCGATGGTTCTTCCCAAGAGGAGCCCTAGAAAAAGGCAGCAGGAGCCACCCCATAACCAGCCTTTGGGCACCAAGAGGAAGCACTCGCGTGGTGGGAAACCAGGGATGAGATCCTGGCTTTGTTGATGGTGGTGGGCCCAGGATTTCGCTCTTGCAGCCACAAAACCATCCGCCTCCGAGAGGGCCACGAAGTTGATGGAGAGATTGACCCTGTGGTCTGCGGGAGGGATATTGCTGATCAATACACACCTTGGTGATTTGCAAGAGGAGCAGGAATACAGAGTCAGGAAAAGTCAAGGAGGGCTGTGAGAAACATAAGTGATAGATAATACTTGCAGTAGAGACCGTGCTCACCTCCTAGTTCTGCTAGCCCTGCAGGACTCTTCTCTGGCCAAAACTAATTTATCTTCATAACCCTTCCTCAAAAAGCAGGACAGTGTTATTAGTCCCGTTTTGACAGTGGGGAAACTGAGTCAAGGACAAACTAACCTGACCAAATCATTAAATGAGTCAGAGGGAGCTAAAAATGGAACTGTGCAGTCCGAGGTTTCTCAGCCAGTGCCTTTGCTTTAAAGTGGAAGTTAGGGGGAGGCAGAGAGGTTAAACGAACCATTATCATAATTAGACTTGATGAAAGCAAATCTGGGGTTGGGCCCAAGATGGCAGATCACGTTTACCTTAAATGAATGTATGTCCCTGCGTCTCCTAAAAAGTCTCTATTAAAATGCCCTCCCGAGCTCTGAACCTGTGAGGTGGAAGCCCCAGATATAATTCAGAGCGCAAAAAGCCCTGCGTGATCTTGGTCACATCACTTGATCTCTAATGACCTCTAAAGGCTCTCTCCATCTCTAAAACAAGGGCTGTCACACCCATTTGGACAGCAAGATATTTTTCCAGGGTCTGCTTCTTACTAATACACTTTTACAACGCTCATTTATGTGATATTATTGGGAACTGCTGATACTTCTGGAATAAGAACAGCCACAAATCCCAGCCATCTCTGAGCTGACAGGCAGAACACATTCACAGGCACAAGCAGGAAGGAGAACTGTAAAGCATAAGCAAAACACCCACCTGCAGATGCCAGCAAGGCTGTTCATCTGCAGACTGACTGCAATTTCCAATTAAATACCAAGCTACTTTCACACAGCCCCGTTCTTTCGTTAAGACTGAAGGGTTTTGTTTTCCTTTTCCTGAGTCACTCTTTACTAGAGACTTTCCACACCACGTGTTTTATTTTTCGCAAGGGCTCTAATGCTCCACATAATAAAAACTCGTGCCATGAGTCCAGAAAATCCACTGCAGGCTTCAAAAAGACACCAAAAAAAAAAAAAATAAAAAGAAAGAAAGAAAGAAAAACAAACAAAAAAAAAGATATTTGGATAGAAACGAGGTTTGGGGTTTTTCTTTTTCCAGCCTAATCATTTTTATGACATTCCCCGCCCAGCAAATTGAATTGCTGAAAACTTCAGATGATTGATTTGATGCTGAGGTGCAGTAACGTGCTGTCCTACCCATCAGAACTGAGCTTCTTCTGCAGCATCAGGTCTACTCTCACAGAGGAAGGAGATCACAGAAGACTGCTTAGTCTGATATCCCCCATTTCTGGTTAATAACTCAGGACGCCGATAATCAACAGCCAGCATGGATACATTTCAAGTTCACCTGAAAAACACACATATACAATGAGAAATGAGGTACCCCTAGAAATCCAGAGCATCACCGAGATGCCCACAGAGGTGGAAGAGGTCTGGGAACTGAGCGCTACAACGAGCTGGAAGTGAAATCCCCCTGTGTATGATGAGACACTTCTGTGTACATAGAGGATAAATTGCAATCAATCACCCACTCACAGAATCAAAACCTACAGAGGTCTGCATGTGGCAAGAAGCAGTCTTTTGATCCTACCATACTAAGAACTTGGTATATTTATCATTTTGGTTTCTGCAGAGTACAAAAATACACGTCAGACTGGCTACTGCATCTTCAATAACTACTCTGGAAATACACCAGCTTGGCCTGCACGCCTGTGGACACCTAGAATTAGAAATAGGACCTGTATTGTTCATGGGTCAAGTCCAGAGAGAGAAAAAAAAATAGATAAAAAAATAAATCTTTAACATGCCAAGGGACCACAAAAACATGAATTCTTCTCTGTCCCACCTGAAACACACCCCAGGATTAGGCAAGCACCTTTCACTCCTCCGAAACTTTGAATCTGGCCACTGGCAGCAAAGAATGTGTGCCCATCCCTCATCCACGGGTCGCTGTACCATGCCAAGGGAGAGCTCTCTGAATACCCTTTTCCTTTTTCTCCTTCCCACAAGTAAAACCCTTGTCCTGCGAGTGGGACTCTCAGGTAACCTTTCCTTGGCTGTCCACGAGCTGCACGACTGGCAGAACCATGGGACACTCGTCTTCCTTGGGAAAACCTTTCCTTCATATTATTTTTTTCCTGTGCTGAGGCCCAGAGTAGCCAAAATCCGACCCTTAAATGAGTCAGTGGGACACCCCATCAGCTGGGGAAACGCCATCATCCAGCCTTACATTAATCTTGCGGAGCCAGTTTCAGAGGCACTTCATTTCTGAAGCACTTTTAGGCCCTGGTACAATTTACGCAGGGCACACTCTTCTCTCCAGCTAAGCAAACATTGTTTTGTTTTCTTTAGCCCTTGAGAGCTCTTGCCTCCAGCGTCCCCCCAAGGGGAAAGGAGCAGAGCCTCTTGTGTCGGTTGAGTGCTCACACGAGAGCTGGTAAAGCAAGTGGTTCCTCTCGGCTCCCGCACAGAGGAAACACAACCCCGTAACGCAGTACGAGATGCGGAGCTTATCCTGGACCCGCTCGCTGTCTGTTTGCTCCCTTCCTCCTTTCCCAATGTGCGAGCAAGTCTCTGACCCGATTGGAACCAAGCCCTCAGCAGATGTTTCCCCAAACTTCCCGAGAGGCACGTTGGTGGCTCCTTGTTGGAGAGCCCTTAGGTCAGGCTGAGAGCAGCCAAGTGAGTCTAAAGCATGCAGGAGGGCCCTTCAACCCCAGAGAGCTCAGCCACCCTCCAGCTGCTAAATAAATATAAGCAGCAGCCCCAGAAACCCAGCACTCCACAAAATTGTTATGGGATTTGCCAGGAAAAAAAACTTAATACCAGCAAGAGGGGGGAAGAGACTATTAATAAAGGGGAAGGAAATGCTGGGGGTGAGAAATGCTACTGCCGAGAGGCAAGTCAGTGCTGAAGGGGCAAAAGTTGGCATAAGCAGAGATAATAACAGTGAATTTGCCTGTTCTCTGTCAGCAATTTGTATAGCAGCCACCAAAGAAATACTGATGACAGGAAGTAGTGACAGAGAGCTAAAACCAAGAAGTCAACACAAGCAGAGACTATCCAGACTTCACCTCAGGTAGATCTGGTTAGTGCTGCATTCCCAAACCAGAGCAGGAAAAAAGCCAAGGTAAAGAAACCAGTCAGCATTTAATGCAGTGAGTGGCACCACCACAACGACAACAGACATGTTCAGGCCCAACTCAAGATACATCTGAACTGGCTTTTGGAGGGATATGGGTAGAACTGAAGATGCCTGCATTCCCCAGGTGCTGTTTGCTCAGCACACAGAAGAGGAGATGACCAAACGTAGACTCCATTATCCACTACGTAACGTCTAAATCCTCACTATTCATCAGAGATTTCTCCTCTTCTGTGAGTTTGCCCTTCCCTCAGCCCAGCAACTTCTACAGCCTTTGGCCTACAGTGCAAGTCTACTGCTCTCACGTCCAGAATATTTGATTTATATATAAAAGAATTGGAAGATCTTCACCAGAAACAACTTCAGAAGCCTCTCCATGGAAAAATTCAACAGCTTAGCATTTGTGGTTTGCATCCAGCTTTGAGTCCTGTATTCACACAGGGAGAACACACCCAAACAGAGAGATATTCACAGGTAGGAACATCATGTGAAATCATTTCTCTCTCTCTGGGCAAGAGGCCTGACTCCCAGACTATACATCCTACCCAGCGTTTCTCACCCGCTCGCTTACACAGCTCCCAGTTCCCATTACATCCCAGTTCCTTACATCTGCACGTACCCGCAATTCCATTCAGATGTCTGAATTACACTGCAAACAAGCTTCCCAAAAAAAAAAAACCCAAACCCAAGCAGCACGAGGTCTAAGCTCTTTTGTGGATGCTGCCCCTTAAACTTTGTGTTGTTTCCCCGTCTCCGAAATGGAAGCAGCAGCAAACAAAAATCAGTGAAGCGTTCAGGTCCCATCATAATGCAATGAAACTCAGTAACCGAGCTACCAAGCTTAAGGAAGGGAAAATTAAAATCTCTGTAGAAGTCATCAAGAGGGAAGGTATTTCCTGGTTCTTCAACCACACCACAGCCTTTGGAGTTTACTGGCACATCCCAGTTGGATCCTCTCCAGGACTGCTTCTGCCACACGCAAGAACCACCCGGTTCCCCACGTTACTCCAGTGAAATTCCAGTGATAGCACAAAATAGATGGAAAACCAAAGGTTTTATTGAATGAAATATTACGGCATTGACTCGTGACTCATTTTTGTACTCCAGTCCATAGAAAGCTCTGAAGGCAGCTGCTTTCCCGACATATTCATCTTTTCACAGAACCCAATGCTTTCTGATGCCCCCTGCAAGGGCTGTCCTGCGTGTCAAGCTTCTCAGCACAGTTTGCAAAATCCAATCTCTTTCTCTTTATTCTGCACGTATGAACAAGAAATGTATAAGCAATATTGACCTTGTAGTTACGTCCTGGGTAGGATTTTACTTCAGAGCCTTAGATTCAGACACCCTGTGTAATAGCAGGCAGACGATCATGTTACAAAGCTCAAGAGTTAACAGACATCCTTCTATTATTACAGTGGGTTTTGAATGAGACTCTTAAGAGGGGTTTTTTTTCCACTCAATATGAATTGTGTATTTACACTGTAAGCTCCCTGAAGCAGAGACTGTCTCTCATTTAACTGCGCCTTTTGGCACAACTGGAATTTAAGTGACACTTAGCAATTACGTCTGGTCCTGCTGCACGACACTGACTTGGGGACTGGGAAGGGACCAGAAGGGGGCCATCATCTTCAGCACATTCCCTGCTTTGACTTGTATAGCCTTATTTTTTATTTTGTAACTGATTAAACAAACACCAGAGAAACAAGCTTCAAAATGAGAGGCAGAAGTTCAGTGCTTTAAGATCTTATTTCTGTTTCTCAGGCCATTAGATTCAACAACTCCCTAAAAGAAATCTAGGCTTGGCATTGCTGCTCAGACCCTCAGGAAAGGCTTGCAAGTTTTGACACAGACACAAGAATACAATGGTCTTCGATTACTGTTGATTAGAATGCTGATTCACTGCTCAAACTACATTCCACTGGAGGAAAACACTGTTTTTCCCTGTATCTGCATCTTTCCTTGCTGCTCTTGCCAAAAACCATGTGCACTATCCAAGGAGAAATTGCTCCAGTGCACATCACCACCACTAAGTTTATTTATGTTAAAGTAAACATGATTTTTCTTCCTTCCTCCCAATGCTTTTCTCCCGAATTTTCCCCGTGTTCCTGCTCTCCTTCCCCCCAAAGCCCCCATAAGCACAACTCACAGTGCTGCCAGGAGACATGAGGCTCAGCAAAGCCCCAGAATGACTCCTAGGCTTCATCTCACCATCCTTTGCCCCTGTGGCCCTAGCAAAGCTGGTGACATAACAGCTGGAACATCCTCCAAATCTTCACTAATTATCCCCACAGACTTCAATGTCCTCCAGAACCATTTGGAGGATCTTCCTAATTACTAGCCAGATAATGGAGAGCACAGTTGGGTCCCTAGGATCCTCCAGTCTTGCCAGTCCCAGCCATCCAAGGTCCTATTTGGCCTCTGGGGCTGACTGCTCCACATGGAGACCTCCACCACCCCATACTCCCCCACTTCCATCTTCATCCCGCTCCCTCCCTCCCTGCCCCCATCAACCACCACCCCCAGCATGTGGATTTTATGAATGAAACTTTCTGACAGTTAAGGGGTTGGCAGAGGGCTATTCAGCAAGCTGGGGAATGTGTGAACATCAGGCTTCATTAGAGACTTCTCCCAGTCAGCTGATAGCTCATTAACTTAAAGTGGCCTCTTGTTTTAAAACCTCAGAGACCAGGAGGTGGGATGTAGAGAAGGGGGGGGGATGGTTCTCATTGTTCTTCTTGCCTCTCTCCCCCTCTGCCCCCTGTGAGATTAGGCGCCCTTGGAGGGGAGAGAGAGAGGCTAAAACAACTTTAATTAGTTATTTTCAAAGATTTTCTCCCCCTTTCTTCCTTTTTTTGTGTGTGTGGGGAGCAGGGGGGGTCTCTCAGCTGGGTTTTTCTGCATGGAGGAGCTCACGTCATTATGCTTAAATCCAGCTCCTCCGTCCTTTGTCTCCTGGCCAACAATAGAAGAGGGCTTGTAAAAAGCTCCTTCCAAAACTCCTGGAGACTGTCTGAAAAGGAAGATGGGGTGAGGACTCCTCTCTTTCCTCCCCTCGGGCACACAAGTGACAGTCTGGTGCCTGTGCCAACAGCCTTCCTGTGTTAGAAGCCAGTCCCAGGGTAAGTAGGGCAAACAGAGTGCCGATTCCTAAACTCTTGTCAGATGAAAAGTGGAGCCCAGACTCACATCACAAAGTGTCTGGTAACTGTTCTCTGTGTGGATTTAAGGTCAGGCTGGAGCTCTGGTCTTCGAGGTCAGTCTTAGGACTTTATCCCAAGCCCTGACCCTCCTCTGTCCTTTAAAGAGATCACAAAATAAGAGCAGCAACAGGACAAATCTTCCTTCGTGACCCCACTTGGGAAGAACCTGAAATAAACAACTGAACTACTTATTACTGTCACCCATGGGGCTGCCTGAGGAAACGGGCTGAGACCAGCACGTTTATATCATACAGGCAACCAGGCTACAAACCACAGCACCTTTCAGCAACTCAAGCTAGATGGAGTTTAGCATTAAAAATTCTTATTAGAAAAAAGAAACAAGCATTTGTACCTTGTTAGCACCAAAGCCCAGAACACCACCCTAAAGCAGCAGTTGCTACAGTCCCGCACAGAAACATTTGTTTTCATAAATTCTCTTCAGGCCCATCCACAAGAGGCCTCCAGAACACAAACACCACAAAAGGCCTCCATAAAAAAAAAAAAGATATCAATGTAAGTTTCAGTGAGTAGATGAATTCATGAGCGAGGCAGAAAAATCAACCATGAATTGTGATCTAATCAGGACATTTATACACTCTGTAATACAAATACATTTAACACCACCTCCTTTGCCTCTTTAAATTAAGAGTTCCCAAGCACTTGGGCTAACAGACCGATAGCTCACAAACTTTATTCTTACATTGCAGCACAGACACAAGAACTGATGAGCTGCTGGGACGTTGCAGTGGAAGGGGACACCAAGGAGTAGGTACAGATTGTCTACCACGGCTTCACAAATTGGATGCGAACCCAACAGTTTGGACTCCAGGCTTTTCAGGGTACAGATTTCTCCTGCAGTTTTGGGTACTCAGTACCCAATTTGGACAGCTTTCTTACATGAAACTAAACAACTTTCACAAGCCCTCAAACAAGGGCCACCGCTCCCTTGCGCCCGCTGCAGAAACAGGCCATAAACCCGTCCCCTTCCGAGTCAAGGCCATTCATTTATTACCTTTCTGGGGAAACAGAGGGCAGGATTTTGCCCCTGTTTAGACATCTACAGGCCAAGCAGAGTGGTTTGGAGTAATCTGTGCTGTCAGTTCTCCTAAGCAAAGTAAGACTGGTTGTCTCACCGCTTCCAAGTCCCCCGAAGAGCTATGCCAGGGACAGCAGTGCTGCTACGGCAGTGAGCCGCTGTCTCCAGTTGGTGGCAAGAGGCACCACGCTGCAGGATTTAAAGACTTTCCACCCAGATTATAAACCAGAGGTTCTTGCAATATTTTTTTGTGGTGAGATTTCACAAGACTTCTTTTTGGCATGGGTTCTAAGGATGACGACTCCTTCCCTCTGTTGTATCCCCCCCACTCCTTCTGTTTTTCCTGTCTCAATGTGCTCCCACGGTTTGTGATGATTTAAGTATCCAACATCCCATCCCAGAAGGGGCTGTATTTTAAAAGTAGTAAACATGATTCTTGTGTACTAGTCAGAGGCAGAATTGTGTTCTATCATCAGTTGTCTAACGAGCGCCTGGCATCTTTGAATTAAATAAACTCTGCAAATATTACTTTTTATTGTGCTTTCATTAAAGCAAAGAAGTTTCCTCCCTTTCTGACTGCAAGGGTTTTAAACCACAGATTCACTTGTGTCGGTGGGAATTTCTAATTCTCTGCCCTCTGCATGAAAAAAAAAAACCATACTACATTTTGTATTGAGTCACATCAATTTGCACTTGCCATGAACTGGTACATTCAAATGTTTCCAGGCAAGGCCACTGCCCAGATTTTGTTCCATCACTGTTGAATTTCAAACAACAAAGCCTTCAGCTCTTCAATGCAATTACTACCAGAAACAGCTGTACTCATCAAAATACTGGATTTTTTTTCCCCAGCAGGAAAGCTTAAGGGTTACTCACAGGACAGTTACCAGTAGAATAAAATCCAATTTATAATAAGAGGAAAGCAAAGGTAGTAGCAGCATAAATGTGAAAAGGAAGGAGGGTGGTACAACAGTGCATTTTGTTTATCCCTCAGTGATACAGAATCCTACCAACATCAGCACGCACCAAGTACTACGCGTATGTGATTAACAGATAAACCAAAATGATGTTTGAATATGGGTAGGGTTTGATCCTTGGGATCTAAATCCACGCAGCCTGCACAAAAAGAAGCCTAACCGAGACAAGAACAGGTCATCAGCCCAGGCTGGTGCTCAATGACCAGCAAGGGATGCTGTGCTGGGCAAGTCCAGGTTAGATGAGGGGAAGAAGGCAAGGAGTCGTCGTTCCTCTTCCTCGCTTTACGTTTAGGTAACACAAAGGCAGAGTGTGTCTTCTTGTGATCAAAACACATATTTGTAACAGAACCAGGAGCTACATTGCCTGACCACCACCCCACAGACATAGTTTGAATAACAATATTAAAACCTTGTAATGGGACAAGGTAAAAATAAAGCCTGTTATTTAGACCCATGGATATACTGACATTATTTCAACCTAGAAACTCCATCTATACTCCGTATCTTCAGAGCACGACTGCATCAAACAACTGTTTCACTGACAAACTGCATTCATCACTTCTTTTGGAACGTTTTCCATAGCAAAATGGAAGCTGGGCAGAATCTGTGGAGCGATATGACAGCTCCTATGAGGCTAACAGTTAGAAAAGGCTGAGCCAAAGATGGGCCAGAGCACACCAACCAGTGGGCAGCAGAAGTTCCGTGCATAGCGGTGGCATTCAAATAAGAATTGTCTGAAGACATACAGCTCTGACGTTTTAAACTTCTTTTCCCAGCATGAAAGGCTGCATCATGACATGATCCAAATTTAACCTCGATAGGCTCTACGCTGTCACAGCTGGGATGCTTCCAGTACCCAAGTAGCTAATGCAGGCTTTGCTGAATTGATTTTATTTCTTGGCACCAGTCAGAAGCCCAAAGCACCTTCTACGTTTCAGTCTAACGCAGAATTCCTGCCCTACAGAGGCACAGGTTGTTGTATTACTGTAGTCCCAAGAGACTTCAGCCAAGATGAAGACCATCTCCCTAGGAAGAGACACACCTTCCTCAAGAAGTTTGAGAGACGAGTGGACTAAACAGGAAAAGTCTAGACAAACAAAGAGATGAAATGACTTGCTGAGCTCACAGGACAGGCCAATGTTATATCTAGGACAGGGCTTAGTTGCCTGGCGCTTCCATATTACGGTACCCACAAACTACTCACTGCCTTGAAGATCTTTTTTCCCTAGGAATGGATCCACATGACAGAACAGTGCGGCACAAACTTCAGGATTAGCACGGGATAATCACTGCAGCATCACAGGCTGCGTGTTATTGCTGTGCTCTGCCAGATAAGGCACTTAGGTACCCATAGCTTCCTTAAGACATGCACAGTAAAAAGACGCTAAAAATCTCCTACCAGTATCTCCCAGTGCACTAGAATCCTCTTCATTATGAGCACTTTGGTTGTTTTTTTTGCCCCCAAGCATTTTTCCATTTCAAATCCCCAGTCACAGGATATGAAGAAGGGAAGGCAAACTTAACAGCCGAATCAAAACGAGTGTTCTTGTATGAGCTGTTAACTGCCCTGACACTTGCTAAGGCTGCAGGTATTCTACTTCAGTTCTCTCCTTTCACTGGGGCTCTGGAAGTGCACCAGCAGGTACTGCTCTTAGGTTTGCAGACACTGTCCCACTCATCTAACTAGGAGTTTTGAGGCACTGAGTATCCCAGCTGCCTTTTTTTCTTTTATACCAAGATGTAACACATCCTCAGAATCCTTCTGTATCAGACACTGCGATGCATTCACATTCCCTGAAGATGAGAAAGTATGCCTCATCCAAAAACAGGCCGGAGGAGGAGGGTACTCTGGTCAGTGGAGCATCTCCTGGCTGGTGGGAAGCAGCACGCATTCCCTCTACTCAAAACTACATGAGGATGAACTTTTGACTTCAACCCCTGCCAAGTCTGAAGAACTTGAAACTTCTTTGTCTTGTCTCCTTGTAAAACAATCCCTTTTTGCTGTGATGTCTGTGTGAAGGTGGCAACTGAGGCTCAGCCTTCTGTCATGGCCCATATCTTTCCAGATTTAGCCTGACATCATCAAAGCTCGTGCTGAACTGCCAACTTCTCTCCTTGTTTTCATCAATTTGATGCTTTTTTTCTAAACATATCCATATGTCACAACTCTGACGGCATGCCTTTCCTAGCTGTCTTTTCCTCCTCCGCTGTCACTATTTCATTTATGTATACAAAGATTCCTAGATCAAATACAGATCACTCAACATCCTGACATTCTCAAGAGCTGGCTACGAACCCTGATTATCACGGAAAATTTCTCCTAAAACAAGTACCAGAGGGAGTCTATTTTCTCTTCTCAGTGAGACCTCAGCCAGCGTAATCCTGACACGTGGAACCTCCACGCTCTCAGCCACTGCACAAATACTATGGCATAAGGAGACGGTGAGTCATTGCCCAGAGCTGCAGGTTTCTGCAGGTGCGCTGAACCGGCAGGGGAAGATGAAGTCATAGCAGAGAAGGATTACAAAACTCAGCATCGGCAGTAAAATGCAAACCAATGATGTGTCCTGGCTCCCCAAAAAATGCTTTGGGAGAGCTCAGAACATCCCAGGGGACAGGACACCCCAACAGTGCAGCGCTTTGAGTACAGAACTGGTGGCAAGTGCACAATGAATATCCAACCACTGCTGTATCCCCTCGGCTAACATGCAGATAAGAGTGGAATGAGGTTTTTTTGCTAGCCCAGATCAGGCAGGCTCTCACAACATACGGTTAGTTAGGAAATTCTACTAGGCAAAAGGAAAAAAAAATCCCAGTAATGAGTCTGTCACCAACCACAGGATAAGAAAAAGAAAGGTTGCCATGAGGGGGCACTGAAAGACGGCGCTAGCGCTGCACTAGGAAGAGGATCCTTGCAAAAATACCAGTTTGAGGGATGAGGAGGAAAAGGCCATCTACTTGGCGCCTGTTCCAAAGGATGCAGTGTCATCAAGGAAGAAAGCAGAGAAGGAAAGAAAGAAATAAATCAATACAAAGTTCTTTCAGGAATGCAATGAACACAGGGGGTGGCTCTGTTTGGCAGCCCCAGGACACTCACAGCCCTGGCTCGGATTGTGTGGATATGTTTTTGACTTGTCCCGGTCAGCAGATTAATGGCATTAACGAAGTTTCCATTAGCATCGGAGATTGGGGAGGAGGGTGAAGAGACAGAGGCGTCCAAGCGGAAAGCCACATGACTGCAGAATTGATAAGGCTAAAGATGAAACGGAGCTTCATTGGCAGGAGAGAGGCCAGGAAATGCCACTACAAATTAGCCCCAGGCCTCATTTCTTTTCCCTTCATTATCCAAACCCCTTCAGGAGAAGAATGGAGGAGGTTATGACCCTCTCCCAACACACACATACACAGATATTGAGTGAGTCTCTCTCAATGAACATAGACGTGGGTATATCTGTGTGTGCCTAAGGGTCTGTGTGTGTGGTATATTTGTGTCTAGGCAAATCTGTATTAGTAGGTTAAGCAAAAAAACCCCAAACCTATATTTGCATCAAAATATATATCTGTATATGCACGGGTATGTGTTCTCATATCTGCAGTCTCTGCAGTTAAACCATGTCATTTTTTTGGGTTTTTTTTTTTTCATATTAGTGAACTTTTACTGAAAGCAAAGACCTGGCACAATTCAGTGAAAGTTCCAGCACCTGAAAATGCTCTAAGTGTCCACATTAACTTACAGGTGACTTACAGAGTTACTGGCCATATATAAGTTCTCCTGAAGACTTAACCTTGTACCTGCTTCTGAAGATCTACATAAAGGGCATTCTCTGGGAGTACCTACACTCTTCCACGTGTATATATATTTTTTTTTCCTTCTCTGTGTGTGTATCCTCTCTGGGTGCTTCCATAGAATTACGTGGTTGCTTGTCTCTGCCCCAGCTGTGGCTCTTCTGTGCATGAGTGCCTTTTTCACAAGCCTGCATACTTTACATAGGTTCTGCTCTGTGTACGTGCTCCGGTGTGTCTTCCTGCCTCTGTGTCTCAGAATATAAGTGCATGGGAACACAAGTGTCTGGAGTTTACAGAAAAATCTTCACAAATACACGTAAACTATTCTGTGTAAATGTGTGGACAAGTTTTGCTGCCCGTCCCTGCGCGTATCTTTCTTGAGTATGTATAAAAAAAATATCTATTTGTTGCTATTGACTCATTATTGCACCTAAAAACTAATGAAAACAAGTAAATAGAATAGCGAATACTGAGAAGTATTTGTCATAAGAAGCACATAAATTCCATTATACAGGTATAAGAACTAGCTAAGGAGAATGGAGCAGAGGATCTCTCTTTTAGCTAGTCATTCAGAATCAGCAAATTCAGGGAGAGGAAGATAGTTTTCTGGACAGATTAAAAAAAATAACATTTCTCCAAGTTTAATAACATCTACATGTTGTTAGTAAGAAAGGTAAGTTCTCTTCAAAGACACTGTTAAGCCATGGGCTACTAACATGAGAGACAACCTCGCCTAGGGGTAAACAAGAAAACAACCCCCTTCTGCGTTTGGAAAACAAAAAGAGGAGAGGCAAAAAGCCGGGGAAGGATGTGTAAATGGAGCTTTGTGCAATGGTGCTCTGTTATGTGAGCTGTATGTGACAATAGCCCTGAAACCCTATGCGAGCAAACTCATAAAAGAGGTCACTGTCTCTTTAATTAAAGCTCCCTGGTTTGAGGTTAAAAACAAACCCAGTGTTTTATGACCAGGTGTGCGTGTGAAAGAGATGGGAACCCGATCCCAGCCCAGTGGCACAGCAGCAGAGAGGAGATAAGGGAGGAAAGCTTTTTATTAAGGTGTCGCTTGAATGCTGCACCAGGCAAGGCAAACGCTAGAGAGGCAGAACACACAAGCCCCCAGGGACCAAGGCTGCAACAGGGCAGCACCAGGCAAGGGGGAACGTTGGAGAGGCAGGACAAGCCCCCAGGACCAAGCCTTCCAAACCATCAGGAGCAGGAGAAGGAGATCTAGGAGTATCAGCTGAAGAGCGAACAGGAAAAGCACTGAGAAGCTATGGAGAAAATGGCAATGGTTACCATCTCTAAGACATACAGGGGCAATGAGGACAGTGATCCTGGGATATCTCAGCTGGCAAATAACTGGGGAGCAACAGCAACTACAGAGCCCTTGTTGGTATGGTTTGAGAGGGGCCAACCCTTCCCAAAGCCGTCTGCAGGCAAGAGCCTCATGTCATTTGCGGGAACAACAGGGACGAGCTCAATCCCAGCATCTAATAAAATGCCAAACCAAGATAAGGAGGGGTTGCATCCTCTTCCTGAGCCTTCCCTGTCAGTGAGGTATATATCGCTCAAGACATTCATGCCCACGACACCACTGCTGACAGCAAATCACACTTGGAAACTGGGGCTTCCATTTGCTGTATTATCTGCTCCTTAGATCTCACTTCTAGAGGTACCTGTCACTATAATATCGACCTCTAACGAAGGGCCTGTATCCCATGGGTCCATTTGGTTACGGGTCCTTTCTCTAGAGAGCCTCCAGCTGTCAGTCCCTGTCCCTAAACCTTATCAACAAGAAAAACATCAGTCAGAGCTTGCTTTAATACTGGCACCGAGAGCTACAAGTGCTCAACTTGAAAGAGGAGACGATCCAGAACCACATCCCTGGGTTGAAGGCCACAGTCCCTCTTAGGTGGAAACATGACGAAACACGGCACTTGAAACCACGTGTTTTGGAGCTCACATTTTGTGTCTCAACTTCAGCATCGCCATGAATCCCCCAAAAGTTGAAATGACACAGCTAGAAGATCCTCAGCAGACAGATTTGCTACGGTAATTATTAAAAGAAAGCTGAAATGTAAGATGGAACAAAAAAAAAAACCCCTACTCATGAACCTCCCATCTCATTAATCTCGTTACACAGCTACTTAAATAACAGCAACAAAACACTTTCAAGTGCTGTATTATGAAAAATTAAAGCATAACTTGGCATTGTCTCTATTCAAATGTACACTATTTTCTCTAAAATGGTTTTAATTTGTATTTTTCTTTAAGAAAGTGTAGATAAAAATCTTAGTAGCTACAGTCAGCAGACAGTAGAAGGTCAGCCCATCATTTGCTGCATTCAGTGAAAATATCGGAGACTATGGACAGGAAAAGCAAAATCAGAAATGCATAAGAACAAAAAGGATAGAGGAGAACACTGACTACAATCAGAGTGACATTTTGCTCAAATTTATCAGCCTTCTGCTGTGATTTTAAGTTTATTTCTGGATCAGATCCAGCATCCAATCTCCAAGCTATAGGCAGGGAAATTAAGGCACAGAGAAGACATTTAACTGCCACAGAATTTGGAACAGGACCAATATCTCAGCCTTGTCCAAGAAAAAGAACAACTTCCCGCTCCAGCAAACTTCCAACAGCGCTTCCTCCATTTCCTGAGACCTTTCACTGCAGAAAGTTGCCTCCTTTCAAGACATACCAGTTAACTAGGTTTGTTTCTGAAGAACTGGGTGAGATTCTGCAGCCTGTGGTATGCAGCAGACCACGGGATACAAGCTGATAGTCCTTCTGGGCCTGAAGACTATGAAAACTGAAGATTAACTTAATCCCTGGTGTAAACCCACTGCAATTATTTGAATTTTGCCAGGAATGGGTTTAAACCAGTTATAGTAAACTGTATAGTTAGAGTAAACTGTTTGCTAATAGAAGACAGACAAATTCTGTCTTCTTTATTATTATTATTAATCTTCTTTATTACAGAACTACAGTTCTGTAATTTTTATTCCCTTGTAATGCACACAATTCTCCCACATGAGATTTCCAGTCATGACTGCCCATCATCTTTTTTTACACCCACTATTGAGCCTGACTCCTAATTTCCAAAGCGGTGGGGCAAATTCAACAACGGTGTAACTCTCTTACCATCACTGAAGTCAAACTACAACTGAATTTACCCCTTCCCAGTTTCACAATCTGTCGTTATTCAACAGTCTGGACATCACAGCCCAAGCTGACAAGTATTCTGTGTATGAAACAGCTCAGAAATAAGAACACAGAAGGTGTAGAACAACGATTTGTTTGTCTAAGATGGAGTGATTGAGAGAGCACTTCAACTGCGGATTTACATCAACTGCAAATTTCGTTCAGAATTGTCCGTTTCAGCCTAGAGGAATTAATTTTCTGAAAATCCAAATAATTCCGTCCACTATTCTGAATATGACATGTATACCTCGTTAAACTCAAATCTGTAATGCTTTCTTAAAATTTAGCCCAATTTTACATTGTTGGGGTTTTTTTAAAAACCAACCAAAAACATGCTAAATGTAAACTTTTCAGGCCTAAGAAAACAATGCCTGTTTTAAACTTAAAGAACTGTCCTCCCACTTGCTCCACATTCTCCACCTTTCCACCTTTTTTTGGTGCTGCAAGCAAACCAAGAGCTGAGTTATTGGAAATATCCTACTGCAACAGCCAATAATAATCCACCTGGTTTTCCTTGGGCCGGATTTTCTAAGCTTTGCTCACTCCTCCCCTGCTACCCCAGACGCGGAAGCAAAGCAAGTGGAGCCTGTGTTCCCAGGAGCACTAGTTAAGAGGAGTAACCACCTCCATTTACTTTGTGCTTGTGTAAATAGTCACATAAAATGTGGGACTTGGGACATATGTTTATGGCCTCCTGCTGAGCAGGAGCGTTGCCAGCGTCTGCTCCGTGACTGAGGCTGGGTCTCTTCAAACAAGATTTCAGTGGTGAGGGCAAGTTACTTCTTTGTTGGGCTTGGGGTTGGGTTTGGTTTGGTTTTTTCCAGCTTCACTTCTTCCCCTTTCTGCCTTCCCTTCCCACATTTGAGGAAAATACCGTCTGCTGTCAGTACAACATATTAACTTATACATCATTTCTGTGCTTGTCTTGTTTTAGGAAAGAAAAAACAAAATGCAGTTTGGTGGCACAGCTTTGAGCACGTTTTCAGGCACACCTCACTGACCTCAGAGGAGCTACGCTGATTTACACCAACAGATTATCAAACTCTTTGAAAAGCTTGGTACAGGTCTTAATTTTTTCCCCTAAAAATTACTAAATTACTAAAAATCACATTACTGAAGTGATTGAAGCAGGAACGTAGGTCGTAAGAGACCTACCTACAAGAGATGTGGCTTCCCCATACCTTCTTTGACAGGAACTTTAGCTACTTCAATATTTAGACCTGTCTTTCAGGCTTAAGATGTAGATTCAGCACAACAATTTTTTTTTTTTCAGAGAACAACCACTTTTACAAACTACACTAATTAAAACATTTGACAAAAATCTATTTTTAAATTTTCATTAAAAATTCCAGTTTGCATATTCAGAATTATTCCTAGTACTAAGTATTTCTTAAAAAAAACCTTTTCATTTGAGATTCATTCCTTTTAAGATCATCAAAATCGTAAATTCTCTCCACAGACCCGAACCAATGCATGAGGTTTTCTGTCACTGTAGTTCCTAAAAGGCACTCACAATTATCATTTCTCATCCTTGCTCAGGAGGGAACAATTTCTCAGAAATTTATAGAGTTTTTCCACAGAACAAGAAGAGTGTTTCCCATCCAGATTTACCATAATTTTGTTGTACTACTTCACAAATACCATTATTGTCTTTGTGCCTCGGTTCTTTACCTGCAGAACTGGAATAATAACACCGCCCTCACTTACCCAGGCCCTAAAACCCAGGAAAGTTTCTTGAGCTGTTTAGGTATGATAGGCTTGGAGGCACAGAATTACTGTGAAGTTGTACCCAAAGTTAGAGTTAGCCAATCTTTAGCATTTAGGAATTAACAAAAACACAAGTCTACAAGTTTACTAATTAAATCAAAAGGACCCAATAGCGTGATGGGCTACAACTGAACTGGATACCTGAGACTGACAGTAAACAAACCATTTGCTTTCTTCCTCAATTTCCCTCACTTACCTCATTACTTTGTTTTTTATTCAGCCACCCCCAACCCTTTTCAATTGTTATGAAGATCTTGGCATGTGTTTCTCAAATCCAATACTCTGTGTTGGTATTGGGTCATTGAAGTAAAAAGGAGGAAGAGTAAGGTTTAGAAAAACGCACCTACACAGCCTCCTGAATCACAAAGAGCTATAAACTGGTATAGTCTGCTGGAAGAGGAGGGAAAAGAAACAAAAAGGAAAAGAAAGAGAGCAGAAACAGTGGTAAAACATAATATTAAAAAGAAAAAAAGAGGAAGAGAATGAAGAACAGGCTGACCATGAGCCTCATGTAAGAGCAAAAAAAAGTTTAGGTCTCCTACAGAATACCCCTAATCACGCACAGGTCTTGGAGAATTCCAGCTTGAGAATTCCTTTCATGCAAAGGTTCCCCCTCTCTTAATTGCAAACTCTGTTCACATCTAGGCACTGTGGGATCAAATGGTTGAAAAATCTGTTTTACTGCTTTCATATAGTTCACCAAACAATTTGTGGAAGTGCCAGGACAAAACAGCAGCAAAATATCCTTCTAATTGAGGGCGAGATAATGAAAGGAAGAAGTATTAGAGAAGACCCTTGCAGATAAACGGCGATACACCTGTGTGGATGTGGTTTGTTGTTTTTCCTACTCTGAAAGAGATGAAGATAAGAGGAAGAGAAGGTAGAAACTGCGTAAGAAACTAACACTTTCTTACAAACAGTTACGTAGCAGTGAAGTTCTGTTGGTTGGGATTACCCAAGGGAGATTCAGTGGAGAAAAAATAAACCCTCCAGGGAACTCCACATAGCCTGGAGAGGATAGCTAGAGTGCAAGACTGGCTGCATTTACTCTGAGCAAGGGGTCCCTGCTGCAACACCCCCCAGATGCCTCAGGGACCAGGCCGGTGTGTCCCACAGCTCCCTCCCTATTGCTCTGCCAATTTCTGGGTTCTCCAGCTTGCACATATCCATAGCAACCGAGACTGAGATGCAACAGAAGTGGCTCAGGGACATTTGTGGGAGAGGCCACAAATTAAACTGCCTTCTCCTTAAATGGTTCACACACACAAAAAAACCAAACACCAAAATACCAGCACCACTTTGCTGCTAGTAACTTCTGGTAACTTCATGCACTACCTATCAGTTCCAAACACACCAAATTCCCCTCTTCCCTGTTTTTCCCCTATAAATTAATATTAATATAGCCCCCCCCAGACTCTTCTTCTAAATGCCTGACACACCACCCCTTTTTTCCTCAAACCTTTTACCCTAGAAATGGTATTGCCAAAGTTCCCCTCTGTATTTTGTCCAAAAGTGAATTAAAGGAAAAGCAGGGACACCACCCCGAAATGACTGACATGCACCTACTCCATGCTACAGCTACTACACGCCACAGATACACTGAAATTCTTCAGAGCTAGATAAAGACCTGGAGAAGTCACTGTAGAGATGATCCTGTACTGCTTCCCTGCAAGGGAAAGGAGGGATGATCTAAGATTCCCTTTTATAGCTCTCATTCCCACTCCTTGCCTCATCCCATTTTTCCTCTGTTCTTTAAATTACTTGATTTCACAAACTCTGTATGAAACTGAGTGGGGCAACCACAAATAGAATTTAAAGGTAACGTTGCCTGAGACTTTAAAAGAGCCAGGCTTTCCTTCCCAGTGTCCACTACTGGCTTTTTGACAGTACTTGTACCTCAAACTACAGAGTAGAGGCTACCAGTTCTTACCCATGCTAATACAAGTCCTAACAACCCAGTCCCCCTCTTCCTACCTCTTTTTTCTTCTGCTGCAAAAAACCCCCAAAGAAGTGACCCTGGGTTTTGCTCATTCTTCCTCACATCTTTCCTCTGCTTCTCTTTCCCCTCTCCCCCATTTCCATTCCAAAAGTTCTCAGTTAAAAGCATTGCCTGGAGCAAGATCACATCTCCAATAAGAGAGGCAACTTCATTAGGGTTTAACATAAAAAGATCAGCTGATATCGATCCATAATTTGGACAAGTGCCATGCTATTGACAGGAAGACAAAATAAGTTAGAATGGCCATGTTTCAAAAATTCTGTATGTACACTCAATCACTAGAACAGAAATTGCAGCCGGGTATATAATAACACAGCCGTGTTCTCTATTTCCCCTGTAGATCAATGCTAATATGAGGAGGGCCACAGAAGATGGATGTTGCCGAGAGAAAACCTTGAAATTCCAGGTTAGGACTTGGGTGGCTTCATGGATAAAAGAGTGTGTGTGTGTGCAACGGCAGCGTCATTTAAATACGAAAGACCAAGCTCCTTCCTCAATACCTGAGAAAGCTCTACTTCAAAGTAGTCACTTCTGCATTTAAATTCAAGTTAGGGAGAACAGAAACTGCCCCAACATCCTGCCTTAGATAAGTACACATTAGTTCACACCTAGGGGACCCCAGATGGTCACCTCCATATACTCATAGATACACAGAAAAATACACGTGAGCTTTCTAAACATTAGTGAACAGTCTGCTAGAACGTGGTTTTTCCAGAAGGTGGGTAGTGGCAGGAGAGATGGAGTATTTCTCTTTGTTAGTTTTTTTTACTAGAAACTGTTTTGCCAGGGGACTAAAGTGCCACAGAATGTCTAGCCTGTGCTGGCTACATTTCACTAGTAAGGGTTATGGCCCCCACGTAACAGCTGGTTAAACTGGTCAGCAAGGAGCAAATACGGGAACTTCAGCACCAAAAATACAATCCTCTACCATCTGAGCTAACTCAAACAGGAATTTACTAGAACAGATATTTATTCACTGTACCAAGATCAATTGGTACAGAGAAGAAAACAGCCAGACAAAGCATTACAGTTGCACTTTGCCAAGAGCAATTCTTTTGGGTACTTAACTCTGTTAAGGTCAAATTGCCCCCATAACAAGGTTGGATCCAGTCACAGTTCACATTGGAGGGTTGCACAAGACCACAGGCCACCAAAGCAATGCTAGTGACCCCAGGAAGTTAGTTCTCCAAAAAAATAAAACCCCCAGCTGTGAGACATGTACCTCTACCATCCCTGCCTAAAGAACTCCTGTAGCTAATAGCAGCAAAGATCTTGTTTGCTCTCTAAGCCGGCTATTTGAGACCAACAGAACTCACTTAGCAATGCATCGCACGCTATTCCTGATTATGTAGGAATACCAAGTAATTGAAGAGAAATAATACGCATCAATGCCTAGGATTTTTACCGGGCTTTATCCCTTCCTGTTTCCTCCAGATTGACACGTATTCATCTTCAAGGCTGAGGACTACAAGCCACACAGTTAACTCAAAACTCTGATGTTGCACCGGTAAATCCTTCCATATAAATGGAGATATACATATATATTTATATATATACCTTTCTCTGCTTTCACTACCCCTATTCAGGAAGCTACTTCTGTACTTTGAAGGAACATGGTCACGTTACTAACTACGTTGGATGAAGAGAGAGTATATTTTTAAAAGAGGTATAGTCTGGGTCACTCACAGAAAGCGTTCACTTTCAATTTGTTCAGTTAAGGCAGACTTGCTTCCCAGAAAAGAAGCTGCCCCATCAAAACTTCAGTCCACATTTCAGCCTTGATCTGAATCCAAACTCCGTAACCAGCCTTTTACCTTGACAACAAGCCAAACTTTTCTTCAGATACTCCTACATTTTCTGAGCTGTGCAAAAGCCACGCTGAGGTTTGTGACTCGAGCCTAGTATTAGTTTAGTCACATTGTAGACAGTTTGGATGCCTAGTTCTCAGTAAAACGCTGCAATGTTTAGGATGTGTATGGGAATGGTGAAGGAGGGGGTAGTTAACCACATTTCTATTGATCTCAGACTTTTACAGACCTACCTGCAGAGACTGACTGTACCAGCAGAAACGCTGTAAGAGCCACAGATCTTCAGATCACCCTTCAACTCTCACGAAATCCCATCCACTGAGCTATAACTGCCCTTTCACCCTGCTCTTCCTCTTTCCTTCTGAGCCCATCTGGCTAACAGGTCAGAAGTGAGGACACCTGTGCACAAAGCCATTGAAGCCGGGGAGATTATTTGCTAACTCTGGAGGTTTCCTTCTCATCTGAAAGCACCTGCTGTCAGCCCTGACTCACACGGGGGCTGAATCCACTACCGGATGGCCCCTGATTCACCTTTTCGTTGTTTGTTCTGGTAGCGTCATTGAAGGGGTATGCAGGGAGCAGGGCCTGTGTCGTCGTCCCCCCCCGCCCCACACACAGGGGGCTCTCCGGAGGGATGCTGCCGAGCTCCTACCGCGGCCTCGGAGCGGCATCTAGTGCCCAGCTGCGACACTGCCCCTTCATCAGCGTCCTCGGCACCTCCTCTGCCATCCTCACCCGCTGCCCAAAACACCAGGGTCAGCGACTTGGTCTCCGACAAGAAGCCAAAAAATAACCGGGCCACCTCAGGGTAATGAAGTAGCAGCTCCAGACACCGTGGCCGGGTATAGATTGGTTTTGTGCAACTCATTGTAATCAGAGACGGAAAAAAAACCCCTTTGTTCCCCAATTATTTGGGGTTTTTTTCCCCGTCCTCAAAAATGCTCCCAAGTAACCCACTTTGAACTGTAGGATGAGGCACTTCTCTCAAAAGCTGCAAGATTAATTGGTTCCAAGCAGATCAGCAGTACAGTAAAATAAAATAAGATTTTTAAAAAAGGAGTAAACTTATCCTTCTGGTTAACCAGACCGTGCTGTATGAAGAGGATAATTTCTACACAGCCTAAAGTTGTACTTAACAACATTCACCCTCCACTATACACCTGTTACAGTAGGTTTTACTCATATGTACCTATGGAAACCTGACTGAAATTATTAAGCATTCCTTTGAAGGCCAGTTCTCAGATACTACACCTGTTGGTCACTGCTGCTCACAACAAATCTGTCTCCTAACCCCAGTTTTCCAAACTCATTTTTCCCCTTTTCCTATGTGCCAGTCAAATCTAAAAAGCAGAACCCTCCAAGAAGGACATCAGAGAAAAGAAAAGAAATAAAAAAGACAAGGAACTGGATGCACATCCAGGGAGCATTTTCCAGATACCAGAAATAACAGCCATCAGAATCCGAAAGACACAAATTGCCTGGAGCTCTTGAGTAAACTCCTGAAGGCAGCATCCTTCTTTTTTTCTTATTTTTATTATTACTACCAATTTTTTTATTACATGATTTACTCAAATATAATTTTCTGGTGTGTAATTTAATCAGAAAGCTCTGCAGGCAGGTACATTACCCCAGCTGAGTACGTTTCCTCTCTTCAGTCTGCCTGAGATGAAGTGGTTGGATATGTTAAAGAAAAGCTACATAATTAGAGAAGGGTGTAGCTTTTTAATACACTTTTCAATGACAGATCTCCAAGTGTTTTAAGAAAAAAAGGTCAAATATTGTTTGCTGTACTTCATCCATCTGTGAAATGAGGAAAATACTTAAAGACAGAAAGAAGGGAAGGATCAGTTTCCTGAGCTCTTTCTGGTAAGGAAATAGTTAGGTTTTTCCCATTACATCCAAACAAAAGAAATTAGAGATAGCAGTAAGACAGAGTGCTTAAATCATGTTCTGATCCTCTCCATATTTTAGTTCTGCCAACTGCAAAAAGTCAGGCATTTATTATGTAAATTCAGAGACGTGTTCAAATATAGCTAGATATGTAGCATAATTTTCCAGTTCTTAAAATTCCTCTAAGTTTGGGAAAGCCTTCACACTTCAATTCTGGCTGAGTTAGCTGCTACAAAAAATAGAAGACAAAAATGACTTTCACATATGAATGCAACAGAAGAACAGATCCTGTCAATATTTTATCTATAATACATATAACAAGCTAAGAAGCTTCCAGCAAATTAAAACAGTTAGGCCTTGGCCTGGCAAACTGTCCGAAATCTACATTGGCACATGGCTGAGAAGAAATATTCAAGGGTGAAAAAGTTCTTCTTGGCAGCAGGGCCTGCATTCACAGGTAAAATGCAAGAAATCACAACATTCTCCACGCTGCAAACATCAGTAGCTCCAGAAAACACAACATCCATCAGTAGCAGGCTGCTGTCCAAGGCTAGAAACAGTCCTGAGAAAGCTCTGCATCGCACTCGCCAAAAAGTAGAATAAAGTGTGTGTTGTGAGAGTCACACGCAGTGACTAAGACCCAGCTTATTACTGAACTCGAACTAGCTACACCTACAAGAAGCTCAGAAAAGCTGTCCCAACGTGGAGCACACAGCACTTACAAGACCTGCACCCAGGACACCATATCTGAATTATTTAGCAGTCTACAAGCTCCTGTGGGATCATCTGACATTGCCAGCTGGGGGGTTCTTTTTGCTGTAACTACCACCAACTCTAGAATTCTATTTTTTTTTTTCCACTGGCTTAACATACATCACCATCCTATATAGCACCATCAAAAGCTTCTTCGGGGCTCTTCAGTATCATCCTCTTACCGCTGCTTTACAGCTGGCCAAATTGGAATGAGCAGCTCCAGACACCGCGACCGCTCGTAGACCAGCTTTGTGTAATGCATCGTAATTAGAGATTGGGAAAAAAAACCCACCTTCATTCCCCAGTTATTTGTTTTTTCCCACCCTCAAAAAAAAATGCTCCTAAGTAGCACACTTCTAACTGTAGGATGAGTCAGGGAACACAAACTCCTTTTCATGGCTCCGCCACAGACTCATACTGAAGCTTTTGGAAAAACATGTCATCCTTCTGTGCTCCAACCCACTGTATATAAAATCCTACAGCCCACTGTATGGAAAATTTACAAATGTAAAGCACAGCGAGTTCCCTGACAGAAAAATGACAGACCAATTATTCATTTAGTTATTATTCATGTACTTTGCTATTTATTTTTAGATGAAATGCTCATTTCTCTGTCACCAAAAAAAAAGTTTCTATACCTATGAGCACTAGAAAGCTAAAAACGTCGCAATGCAGGAAGGGAACAGATTTGTTTGTCACAGACAACCTCCAAGTTGTCTGTTATTTGACTGCAAGACCTTTGTAATGTGCCAAGATGTACACGTAGCAGTAAATAAGAGGAGGCAACGAGTGACAAAAAGAACAAAGGAAATATTTGTGTCGAACTTTCCTGTTACCAAGGCAGAGTAAAGACAAAAAGGCTCCAATTAATCTAATTGTAAGCCTGACATGCAGATTAATTTACCTGTAAGACTCTGAAATGCTAACATGAGTTTTCCCAGGGGCAACGGACAGAAACATCTTTTGGATTTCAAATTAAGCACGTTTGTAATCAACTGCTCAAGACATAGGAGAGCGTGGCAACAGCATTTTCAGAGTTTAATGACTTACGCTTTGGGTTGTCTGTCTTCTATAATGCACCCAGCAGAGGGCTCCAGGACCCCATTCTTGCTTCTTGTCCTGAAAAGCCTCAATCTTCCGAAGTTCCTGCAAAAATTAGAACCGGAGAGTTAGAATCGCCTTCAGTTAGAGCAGAAAATCTGGGAGTAGTGTGCACTTTCCAAGGGGGGTACAGAGGTTGTTTAAGTTTCTGTAAGGTTATGAGACTGAATGCTGTTTAAAAACTAAAAAGGTGGAGGGTTGGGGTGGGGAATAACTTTCTTCTCAAAATACCCTCATTCTAAATTGCAAAAACTGGTCTCTGTAGAGGTCTGAAGATCAATCACAATTGAAATGCAGTTTGGTTTAGTAAGAACAAAAGCAGTGGACAAAAATTAAAGCTATGCACTGATATTCTAGCCTTAAGCAACAGGGAAAAATATTTTGAACAGTCTCAAGGACACATACGAGCATGTGATAGAATGAACTAAAAAAATAGGAAATAGAGCAAGAATATCAAGAAACACACCCCAGTACTGAGCTCCTTTCTTTGGAGTAAGGCCCACCACTGCAGCTTTTCAAAGCTAGAGTAGGCAAAAGCTGCAGGATAGCCATTGCAGGGAACATGCCTGCATTTAAGCAGGGGGCAAAACCAGGTGGAAAGGATGCTTTCTTTTGTTCTCTAATTTCAATTCAAATATAAAAGACAAACATGTGTAACAGTTAAAATTACAGACAAATACACTTCACCCCCGTATTAAAATGCCACAGAACAAACATTTCAAGTACATTATTCAACAAGGAGTTAATAATAAGCTGGAGAAGGAACAATTTTCCTCTGGCTTGATTCAACACACTCGCATTATTCATCAGGTTTGTGAAAGCATATGAATCCCATCAAATAATTAGATGGTGTGGTAAGCGCCCTGGTTTGCAGTAGTCAGTGACTGACAGAGGATTGTTCTCTCCAAGAACGATTTCCTGTGCTGTCACTCCCTTCCGCCTGGACCCTCCGTGAAGGGTGTGTTTTGTGTCTTTGTATAGGGAATCCCTGCGGAGTTTTGTTGAGCTTTAGGTCAAATCCCTCTGAGTTTAACTTTAAATTGGGGAGCTATTCAATGCCGTATTGGTATATCTATTACCAGTACTACAATGCTGGTGAGCTTCCATTAGCGTAATAATGAAGAAAAAAAAGGAATGTCCTCTTACAGCTTTTTGGGGTAGAGAAGGTGGAAAGGTGAAACATCAAATTGCAGTAAAGTATGCCAAAAGAGAGAAGTCTAAGTAGCTATACGGAAATTTCAGTGGCATTTTAACTTAGATTTTCTCACACCTCTTCTTTGAAGCTCAGCAGTTTTCTCCTTCTTTCGTTACCCCAGGATAGACTGCCCTGGTCCTCAGCCAGGTTGATGGTCAACTTTGAAGTATTTGCAGTAGAGAAAAAACACCACAAAAAACCAAACCAAACAGAGGTCCTGTCTGTTGTTGCTCTGAAATGTATAAATCACAAGATTTGTAACAATTTAGAGATTGTCTGAACTGATGGCATCTGCGAACTCTCAACATTTCTCATGGGCCTCAAGGTTTCCAAGGAAGTCAAGGAAACTACAAAGCAGGCTGAGAAAAGAAGTAAATCCTTAAATTCTCCTGACAATTAAGAGTGCCATGAACCTCCTGTGGAAAAAACTGGGAGAACCTCATATGCTCTCATACCATAAATTAGTTTAGGAAGTTTTGTTCTAGTTCAGCCAAGAATTGAGGAGGGAAACTAGGTCAGACAAAGTAACAGCAATTGTTTCTCTTAGCTTTAAAGACTGTTAATTTCTAGGGGCTTTACATGTGCTGCTTTATTTTCTTCCAAAATTCCCCTTCCACTTCACTGTGATGTAATCCGATTTCCACCATCTCCCCGCCCCTGGAGCAGCTGCATTTTCAGCATGTCCTTTTTACAGTGAGGGTCACACAAGTTGAAACGTATCCTAGAAATTGGAGGGTTGTTGGGGGATTTTCAAACTATTTCCCAAACTACGGTAAAACCACAGATGGTTGGACAGATAATGCAGCACAGTTGATTAGTTTCAGTTAATGTATGGATAAGAGCAGCAAAAAACAGCCAAAGGCAGAAGAATTCAAAGACAGCGAATACTCCAGCAATGAAGTATATTCATACGTCAAGGGAAGAACGTATATACATTTAAAGGGAAATAATGTAAACAGACTCAGCTCTTAATAACACTCCAGTGAGTGTGGAGTGATGTTCCCTACCCAGCTGGCATTACTCTGGAGTTTTCTTGGTACCACCAAAGGCAAAATCAGGCTCATTGATTTGGTATTTAGCAACATATCACTGAGGAGTGTGAGTCGGAGAGCAACCATGCCTCGCTGCTTTAGGATTTCATAGAATCATAGAATCATCTGGGCCAGAAGGGACCTTCAAAGGTAATCTAGTCCAGCCTCCCCACAGTCAGCAGGGACTCACACAACTAGACCAGGTTGCTCAGGGCCTCATCGAGCCTCCCCTTGAGTATCTCCAGGGAAGGGGCCTCAACCACCTCCCTGGGCAACCTGTTCCAGTGGTCCACTACCCTCATTGAAAAGAACTTACTCCTAAATTTCTAAATTCCTTATTTCTCTGAGGGAGAAGCACCTGGCATGACAGAATTACTTCAGGAAGCACCCACTGTCATCATCAGGACCGAGTAAATTGGGGGAGAGCTCACCTGGCTGGGGAAGGGGGCTGCAGCCGGCAAGGAGGGCAGAAGTCACCATCCTGTCCTACAGCATGGCCTCCTGTGGCTGTTCTCAGAGCCTGAGGCTGCCTTTAAGTGGGGCCATCCACCACATCGCCAGAATAAAGGAATAAGCAGCGGCTTGTCAAGTGTGGGATGGGGCAGGGAGGCTTTTTATAAAGCACAAGAGGAAACGGCGGTGGGAGACTCTGTGTGCAGCTCCCAACTTTAGCAAAGGCAGCAGGTTGAGGAACGTCCCTCAAGTGGTTCTTCTGCCCCACAAATGCTTCAGCGACCCGAGGAGCGGGGCGGCCATGCCCAAACACCACAAAACGTGCCGTTTTCCTTCAGGGAACACATCTCCCGCGCTCGGCAGGGAGGAGATTGTCACTCGGCCGCCCTCAGCGTGACCCCGAAGAGCGCGGCCGCCTCTCGGGGCCTCACAAAGGCGCTCCCGCCGTCGCCTGGGCCTGCGCGCGCGCGCGGCTGCCACCCTGTGCCCGCTTTTCTTCCCTCTCTGCCTTCTCTACCAGGCGCTACCCCTCTCCCCGCTCGCCTTAGGGCCCCAGCCCGGACACCGGCCGGGGCACAGCGACGCTTGAGTCCTCCGCGGCTCGGGGGGCAGGCGGGAGGCCGGGCGCGGCGCTAAGGAGAAGCCGCCAGGCGCCTCTTGCCCACAACCAAGATGGCGGCGCGGGGAGCCGCTCTGCCCTCGCGCGCCCGCCTCCGTGACTGAGCCTCAGCCGCGCTGGGAGGGAGGGAGTGAGGCCGCGGCGGCGGCGCGCGGGCCATCAGGTGACCCCTGACCCCGAGGGGACGGCGGGAGAGCGGAGGGACCCCTGGGTCGGCGGGGCCGGGACCCGGGGAGCAGCGGGGGCCTCTTCCGGGGCACCGTTGTGAGGAGCCAGTCCGCATCCCCCCGTGGCTGCCGCGGCGGCGGCCCTTCGGGGAGCGCGGGAACCGGAGGAATCCGGGCGTTCGGCTTAATCCCGGTGCCCGGCAAGTGCGGGGAGACGGACGGGGCGTCTGCCGTGTCGTTGGGGCTCAGAGGGGAGCATGGCGGTGATGGGGGTGGGGGCTCCGTCTGCCGGCTGAGTTTGCTTCGGGCGCCCCGTTGCCATATTCTCTCATCACCCTCTGAGGTAATTCTTGTCCGTTAGCGAGGGGGAACGGGGACAGCGGGAATAAATAATATCCCAGAGTCATTCAGCCCATCCTTGGGCATCGCCTCCAGGGAGGTGACTCTGTCCCTCTGATCTGCTCTGGTGAGCATTGTGTCTGTCCCTGGGGTCTCCAAGGGAGAAGGATGTGGACCACAAACACACTCAGAGGGCTGGAGCACCTCTGCTGTGAGAGAGGGAGATCTTAGAGCCCCTTCCAGTAACTTAAGGGGGCTGCAGGAGAGATGAGGAGGGACTCTTGATCCCTCTTGGGGAGGGAGTGGTGCCATAGGGTGAGGGGTAACAGATTTAAACTGAAAGAGGGGAGGTTTAGATTAGATCTTGGGAAGAAATTTTTGCTGTGAGGGTGGTGAGACACTGGAAGAGGTTGCCCAGAGAAGCTGTGGCTGCCCCATCCCTGTAGGGGTTCAAGGCCAGGCTGGATGGGGCTTGGAGCAACCTGGGCTGGTGGGAGGTGTCCCTGCCCAGGGCAGGGGTGTTTGAACTGGATGATCTTTAAGGTCTCTTCCAACCCAAACCATTCTATGATTCTAATGCTATAGCTCAGAATTAAAACCAGCTGTTTGCCCAACGTCGGGCTGGGCAGAGTGCTAGCTGTGGGGATGTGCCACAAGGACACCAAAGCTGCAGCAGGGAAACCCTGTGCTCGTGTTCTGGTCTGTCTCATTAAAGCCACCAGAAACAAGCTCTGCCTTACAGTGGCAATGAGACCACCAGTGCCTCTGGAATACGCCCATGATGTTCATACACCACTGCAGGCCTTGCTACAGAAACTGTAAACCTTGAAAAACATCCCAACGTAGCAGGAAATTGGAGGCTGACAAGTACACTGATCTGTCATCTCAGTTAGCTTTCCACGTGGTAGAAACAGTCACAAGTGACATAAGGCATAAAGACACTGATATACAGAGAATGTTTCTGTTCTGCACCAGCTAATTCAGTTTTCCTTTCCCATAAAGGGCTCCTCTATTCATGGCTTGGGCCGAGCAGTCATAGGATGGACCCTCAACTCTTCTGCAGGTGCCGAAGTGACTTGTGAACACCGGCAGAGGTCCGGGCACAGGAAATACCCCTGCTCAGGTAAGGGCCCCGTGCCAGCAGAGCAGCACCCAAGTCCAGCCTTCCAGCAGAGATCTGGAAGGGAGGGAAGAGTCTGGCCATTACTATCTTCTGTTACTGTAATTTAATGGCACTAAGTTACTACCAAAAGTCTTTTTTTAATGCTAGAGCATTAAGCAGTTAATTGTGTTATTGTGCACAATGACCTCAGCCCACTTTCCCATAGCAACCACACCGTGAAAGTCCTTTCAGGGACTTCTTTAGCAAGCAATACAAAAAATGAGAGCACTGAAATTACGTCTGTAAGGTGTTACTCAGCCTGGAAAGTTTTCTGTTAAGCCAGCAAAGTTTCAGGAGGTAAAGTAGTTCAGCGGAATATAGTCACTGCTCACTCTCTGTCCTGTAGTTGTGGCTTTTGAGAGATTTCTTCTGAGGCTGTATGTCACATGTTATGCTGAGAGCTCCTTTTCCCCAACCGCAGGCACACACACACACAAACTGTGCTTTTTCATATCAAATTTTCGGAGAGCCCACAGTGAACTATCCCTGTCCCATTACTTAAGAATAATTACTGAAACTTGAGCTGAAAGAACATTCTGAAGGTGGTTTAGTCAGTCCCTCAGCCAGATCAGATTTACTTAAACTTTCTCTAACCTGTTCTGAGAAACATCTAAGGCGTTAAAACACCCATCTCCTTCCACTTGCAGAAACCTCAGCTCATTGGGAGGCAAATTTATGATCTCATAAAAGTTGATATACATCCAAATGGCAGTTCCTCTTAGCTCAGAAGCGTTTTCCTAAATGGCTCTCCTCAAGTCTGGCTTGTTAACACAAAGTCCGAGGCACAGTCAATCATTCCCACCTCATCACGTTGAACATTTGAGAATGACTACTGAAATTTGAGTTGAAAGAGCCTTTGGAAACGATCTTGCTGCATGCAAACATTTCAGATTTTCACTCTTTTTTTCTTTTTTTTTTTCTTTTCTGTCATAGAAAGCAGATCCATATGAATTGTACAAAAAGAAGCCAAAGCGATAGGAATACCATTCCTTGACCATAGGTTTTAAAAAATAGATTCTGTGCAACTTGTTAAGCAGAGCCTGCATCATAATGACAAGAAATACAGAAGGCCTTACATAGTATGTTTGAATCAGCTGACAACTACTGAAGTGATCTTAAGATCCACATTGCAATTAATGGCTGGGACTTTTAAGTGATGTCAACGCCTTTTCAGTAAAATTGAGCTCTCAGCAGAGTGATTTCTCCTACCTTTGGGTTTTAGACCATTATGTGCATTACAAACCACTCCTCCACAGAACTGGGCACGTAGGATAAGACTCGTAGTAAGGCTGCCTCTTAAGTATTGCAGGTGACCACTGGAAAAGTGTCACATCTGAAGGTAGAGTACATGAGGTGGTTTGGTGTCCTGAGTTATTCTAACCTTGGCTGTGTGTGGAGGAACATGCAGCGACATTGGTTTGTTCCTTGAAGATTCTGTTTTAACTTGTTTGTACAAAGGTTTTTAATCAGTTCCTCTTATTTCAAGAAAATGCCCACCAAATTGGAAAGGCTGAAGGACCTTTGGGAGTTGTCTCCCACAAGCCTCGTTCGGCCAAGACCATTGTGGACTACAGATCCCCCAGATGTTTTCTAAGGAGACAGTCTCATTACTAGGTAATAAACTCTCTCCTCTGTGGCAAGAAATGATCAAATGCAAGTGCATTTATCTCTCTTGCTGCCCCTCGTTTTATAGGAGCAGAGGTGAGTTCTTCAGGTGAAACAGTGATGCCTGACCTTTGAAGAAACACTTGACCACCCAGCTGCTTCCTGTCCTCCAGCGTAAGACTACACTGGTGTCATTTAGAGGGTTTCCTTTCTTCAAAGGCAGGCTGAAGGTGGCAGCTTGTCTTCTCTCGTATGTAAACCTTAAACCCAAGTGTCCCGGTGGATGGATTTGTCTGAGATGCCAGAGATTTATTTATACCCAATGGTTAAAACCTGCTGCCTTCTTTCTGTTTACAGGCCCAAGGAAATAGCTTTTGTTCACATGCAGCACGGTAACTCTACGGGAAGATACCTGCATAGTTTCAAACACTTCACAGCAGCATTTCTTGTGGTTCTTGGAGGATGGGGAAAGGACTTAACCCCAGTTAGCAGCTGGCTGTAGTTATGATACTCCTGTTGCTGAATTATCTTTTTCTGTGTTTCTCTTGCCCCAGTCTGACACTTGCCTGCAAGTGCTTTTGATTAAGGAGATGAGTGACTTTGCCTGTTCTATTGATCAGAATAAATTACCGGCAGCTAATTTATGGACCTCACAAAAGTGCCTTTGACATGGTGAATTGTGCTCTGTTGTTCAGGTAATTGGGTTGTCAGGAAATGTTATTGGTTACTATACAGTTATCTCTTATAGAATATTGGCCTGTTTCATGGAAATGGACAAAATCTTTTAGGCTTTCAGTTCTCAGGATGTCATGAAGACTGAGGAAGAAGGAAATAAGCGTTCTTCTTGATAGTTTTGACTGTATTAGGAACATTTTGACTGCTTTATGTTGATTTCCATTGATTTCTGCCTAAAAGATGACTTTTCTTGTAGCTGCAAGTTCAGGGGACTTGGTGGTTGCCGGCATTTGTAGATTCAGCTTAAAGTGGGGGGAAAATGTGCTGCTTAGGACAGTATTCTTGCCAACAGCGAGGTTCAAAATCGTATCATTGGCTTTTTGATGTCTGAGAAGAGTAGAACAAAGCTCACCTTTTTTGCTGTGTGTGTTACAATGATGACAAAGATAAACCTGGTTCTGTCACACCACTACAGAACACGAACACACACACACACAAATGCACAGAAACAACAAATGGGCAGCGGGAAGGTGTTTTTACACATGGTTGTTTTTACATCCAGCTTCCACACTGCATGACAGCTGCAAAAGTGAGAAAAACACAAGCAAAGGATCCTGGTGAGGCTGGAAAATAAAAGCAGCTCCGGAGCTCTCTTTGGGTGTTTGCCTGGAGACCGCCTTTCTGAAAGAGTCTGGGATGTTGTTTTCCTCTAATTCTGTGAAATGGGAATTTTCTAATTGTAATTACAGGAGGCAAAGAAGTTTTTTAGCTTAAGGCAGAAACGGTAAAGAAATAATCCTTTCTGCTGATGCCTTCCTCTGGCTGTTTCTGCACATGCTGTGTTTGAATGCAATGGATGTTGGTGATACAGTGGTACAGCATTTTTAACTCGCTGTTCATTTCCTCAAGTGAGAGGCACGTGTAAAGAAGGGTTTGTTTCCTTCTTCAGTTACTGGATCTAGATCAATGGGAGGGTTGATCCTAACAGTAGCTGCAGGAAAGTTTAGGTGATAAGGCTTTTGTGTTTCAGATTTCGACACAGTGAAAACTGGGGCAGCTCTTCTATATTTCTCACTGGTTGTGTCCTGCTGCGGTGTGAGGTTCAGGGAAACAAATACAGAAAGAATGGCACTGACGCAGGGATTCAGTAAGAGGTGGTCCTTTAGGTAACAAAACCTGTTTGTTCGAAGCCCAGAAGAGCACAGACTGGAAATGTTTGATGGGGAATCACTGCAGAGAGGTGTAATGTAGGATGTAAACCCATTAGAGCACTTTTGGATAAGCCTGTGTCACAGCTTTCTCCATCAATATCGAAAGTCTTCAGGATCCTCAGAGTCTCAGTGTGGCTGTAGCCAGGGGCAGGTCTGGTTGGCTTGAGCACGCTCCCTGGGCCAGCCACAAACAGAGGCTGACTCCCTGGGTCAGCCAAAAACCTGCAGTGGTGGCCAAGTGCAGCGCAGAGCTTAAATGGGCCCCAAAATTGCAGATGGACCTGCTAACAGGCTGCTGGGCTTTGGTTCTTAGGTCCTGCCAAGAGCAGTGCTGAGTGTTATGGGGTGGTTTTGTTCATATCCTGCTCACTCTGAAAGCTTCATCTTGGGAAATGCCAAGCCTTTTTGATGCCCATGGGAACGTGGGAGCTGTCTCTCAATAACCCACACAACTGCTCCATCAGTTCTGCATCAGACAGACCTGCTCAGGTCCCGGTGTGTCTGGAACGAGGGAGCTGTACTGGTGGGACCTTTGGAAGCTCTCTAGCTGATGACCACATGGGTTTCTCGATGTGTAGGCCTAGTTTCCTTCCTCAGGAAAACTCTGTGCTTATACCAGGAGTTTCTCCACCCAGCAGCTTTATAGACCTCAGAGGGAAGGAATGGTTAAGGAATGACTTCTTTCCACCCAATTCAGTGCAGGCCCAGTACTGATGGCTGAAGGAGGGCTGTGGGCAACCCCCCTCTGCTATTGCTTCTGTAGGAGCTCTGTGATTCTTAGAACTCCCCTGAGTTTTGGGTTATCAAGCACCCCTTGTTGCAGCTGCATCAGCTGCAAAATGGCTCATTTACCAAGCAGAACAACGGGCTTCTGTATGGGCAGGATTCCACTGGGCGTCCATGCCTGACCTGCAGACCTTTGATATTTTGGCTGGCAGACTAGTTGTCTGTGCCCTGCTTGGTATTTCCCTGTAAAATAGGCGTTAGGTTGTCCTTTCTTTAGGAGACACTGCCCTTCCTCCCACTTGTTCCTGAGTCCAACCATCAACCGTGATTGCTCTTAGCTGGAAGGTCCACCCCTTATTGCACTGAGCACACAGACCCACTGCTTCCATGCTGGACAGCACAGCATTCCAGCTCAGGAGGTGTCTCTGAGGTCCTGCAGCTGGACACATCTGGATTTCCAGCTTTGCTTCCTGGAAGGGACATTTTAAACGTGCAGTACAGCTGCATACTGCCAGCATCAACACAAGCAGGAGAGGCCCGAGATACTGGGCTGCTTTGGGCTGGTATTTCCAGTGGATCCTCATAGTGCTGCTTTTTGCAGAGATCTTTGCCCACTTTTACCCAGGGATGACAAGACATTTTGGAGGCATTTGTGAAATGTTCTGATGGGGAAGAGCACACTTGCCTGTACCCTGCCTACCTTTTAATCTTGTTGATATTTTGATCTACTTCTTGCCTTTGAAATTACATGGAGTTTTCTTTTTCTTCCTTTTTATTATTTTTTTTTTTATTATTTAAAGAGAAAGGTTTAGAAAGACATGGAGCTTGAAAGAATCATTCGAGACACGCTGACATGCTTCATCCAGTCCCACATCCCTGCAGCAGACCTCAGGTATGTTGAGACAGGAAGATCCAGTAACTCGAACTCTGCATTAATTGTTCCTCTACACATTATATTGAACTCTGTAGTTTTCCCTGTGCTTTGTGTTGCTTTTTCTTAAGTCAGATCCAGGATGCAGGTAATTTGCACAGGCCCTGATGAGAATGCTTGAACAACTATTGTTTACCATCGTAATCTAGCAATGTCATTTCTTTGACGACCAGGATGATTAATTTCCTGTCCAGTAATACACATTCATATGGGATTCCCTTCATTCCACAGTGCTCCCAAAGGGCTTTCTGAGCAGCAAAATGCTTTGTCAGGGCTTCTCCCTATTTTGAACCCTGCCTGCGTGCAGAGATACAGCCACCTTGAGGCTGGAGCACAGCAGCTGGTGGCAGTGTTGACACCAGTGTGGAGAGCAGCAAGCGCAGAACTCTGTATCCCATAGAAATTGCAACTTGACAGAATAGGATGACACCCCCTGAAATGCCAGTCAGCACAGAAAAGTCAGAGTTTGAACATGTGGAATATTTTGCATAGCTCAGCTGAAGCACCTACAGGAGCACAGCCTCTGGGCACACACTGGAGCTTTCGTTCATTGCTGCCCATGCAGTATTTTATCCATAAATGCTTCCCACTCGACTACTGACCACCTGCTGCCTGGCTTTACTGGTGGCATCTTCCCGTAAGGTACAGTCCACACAGGTCCTTCTGCTGCTCTATTGGAAAGAAACAAGTTTAGGGGGAGTGGGGAGAAAGAGCAATTAAAAACAGGCCTGTTGACCCTGCTGCCACGTCCTGTGTTCTCTCTGTCTCCAGTGGGATGGATGATGTTTTCTTCTCTTACATCACGGGTGTCCTGGAAGAGCTGGGCTCACCAGAGTCCTCCGAGGAGACTTTTGACATGGACACCTTTGTGGAAATGATGGAGGCATATATCCCTGGTTTTGCAGAAATCCACAGGTATGTGAATGTTGCTGCTTTGTATGTGCATGCCATATGCTGGGGGACTGGACCCAAGCCCCTTAGTACCATAAACTCTTCTTTTATACCCAGTTGAAGATGTCTTATTACCATTATGATTAATCTTTGCCTGAATACACAGATGGTGATCCCAGTATAGTTTGCAAGTAGGTCCTTGGCCATCTGAACTACCAGTTTATGTTATTGGGCTTCCCATCAAATCTTGTCTTTCTATGAAGAGGTAGCCAAATAAGATGGGCTTACTGCTTTTGTTCCTCACACTAATTACACAGCTTCTGTCTCTTGCAGTGAGGATATTTGTGAAATGATGTTTGCCCTCTCAGAAAGGCTTGGTGAAGCTCGCAACAAAGGTGAGTTACACAGTTTCAGCCCAAGAGGGTATATTCTGTGCATGTTTTCAGTCTTAGTGTTTGGAGTTGAACAACGTCACAGGATAGAATAGAATCTTGTTTGCCTTAGTTAGGATCTCATGAGGTAGCCTGAGTTGGCTGATGATTTTATTTAATGTTCAGTCCGGTTTTTGATATCAACTCACGGGAGGTTTGAGTCGTATGGAATACTGTCCAAGACATACTGGGGTGAAAAACAGGCGATGAGATCTCAGGACACTTCTGCTGAGATCAACTCCATAGTAATAAGGAAGAAACAGCAGATACAGGGTTGCTTGTTGAAATTCTACTGTAGGTTAATTCTGAGGGTGGGGATTTCTGCCTGCCTCAGCCAAACCACTACTGCTGGGCACCCCACGTGTATCCCCAAATAGAGAATCCGGCTGATTACGCCTGCCTGTCGCTTCTAGACTTTAAGCATCCTGCAAGCTCACTTCCCATTTCACCCCTGAACCCTGACACAGATGCAAGATCAGCAACGATGTGCTCTGGCCTGCGCTACGCAGGGCTGCAGAGGACTGTACTATCCCAGTGGCCCTTTCTAACCTCAGCACTAGCAGATCAGCTGGATTGCTATATTAATCAGCCCCAAAAGTGTGTCTGGATATTAAACCTTTCAGGACACACCGATCTGGATTTTGCTTATCTAGTAACATCACTGCTGCCTTGCCAGAAGGCTACAGAACATAGAACAGACAGTCCTGTCTTTTACTTGATGCTTTCTTGAACCTGGTAAAATCTCTTCTAGTCCTCTGCATCCTACCCATTGAGGATCCTGATATAGCCAGAGTGTGGAAAGACAGCACTATCCCAATTTTAGAGAGGACAGAACAGAAGTGAAATGATTCTGCCTAAAGTGACACAGAAAGAGCCTGTAAAGAGTAACCTGATGACAGGATGTGCTGGCTCACGTACGGCCTGGGGCCTACCAGAGCATATTGCCAAATTTAAAATCAAACCCACACCTTAGTTCAAAGTTAGAGCAAACACCAGGGAATTCTAAGAAATGTAACACAAATACTGTAAGTATCCACAGCCAAAGCGCTCGAGAGCCTAGAACTGACAGGTAGAATTGAATTTGCCAACAGCCCACGTCCAGTAAGGGCTGGAAATGCAGCACTTGAGCACTGCAGCGTGCGCTTGCGCTGCCTTCCTGCAGGTCAGCGTGAGCAGATCTGCAGCTCTGCCCACCGAGGGCAGGAGGAACAGTAATGCTTCCCAGTCTTTTCTCTTAAGAAGGGATTTTGCTTTGGCCCATGATGCACTAGCAATCTATTGCCAACAGAAAGCACAGAGCTCTAGTGGGACTGTTCCTCAGGAGATATCACTGTGTCTTTAAGAAAAACCTGGCCAAAAGGCTGTGGAAAACAGGAGTGAAGCACCCTCTGAAGACCTGACCAAAGGCCAGGAGCCTGAAGCTGGAGCATGCAACAGGGAAAGGCTGTTTCCTCCAGCAGACGGAGCTGGGGCCCAGGTATGAGCAACACACAGAGGAGCAGGAGCACTGGGGACAGTCACCCAGCACTAGCCTACCAGCACCACCCGAGGGCATTTTCTGGCTCTGGAAGGAACCACAGCATAGGCTGTGACACAGCACGATCTCCATTGTATGGCCTGAGCAAGACTGTGTCATTAAGTGGAAAAAAAGAAAATTACATGCTGACAGAAGAGTATGAACCATCGCTCTTGTCTCATCCTTTCCAGCTGCTGGAAAGGATGAGACGAGAGCGATGGTTGAGGAAGCCTGTCCAATGCCCTCGGAGATCCCACAGCAGCACCATAGGGATGTCTCTGCAGCGCTAGCCAGGCTCCACCCTGCTTTACCCTGTTTCCCCAGCCTTACTCCACAGTTTGAGCTGCATCACTGTTTCTCTCCCCAGCTATCATGCCATATCTGCACAGCAAGCAGCCGCGTCTGGGTGTTGGTCCCGAAGGCGCCAGTCCCTCCCTGGGTGACCTTCTGTGCTGTGCACTCACTGAGTTATACAGCACTGAGTCATTGGCCCAGCAGTCCTGGTCCTGCAGCACCTGGGAGATGCTCCCAACTTCCTTTCCCCAGGTTCTACTCGCTGTTTCTCCAGCGCTGATCTTCCTACTCTACGGCACAATTATCCTGTGTCCAAATGCTGCTGCTGCTGCTGCTGCGCCGCCTTCTGATGCAGCCACAGGTGTCCGTGTTTAACGGTCCCTTCCCTTTCTGATCAAAGCACATACAACTTCACAAGGTGAGCGGGAGTTCAAGCATCCAGAAGGCTCACTCCTAAGGAGACTCGTAGTGTGGTCTCACAGATAAGCTGGCTCACAGCAGCCCTCCTTGAAAGAAAGTTGAAATACAGGGGGAGGAGATTAGGAAGAGCAATGCTTTGGCTTTGCAGAGAGACAGTCCCCCGTCAGCTTCAGGAATGGATTTTAGTCACACTTGTAACGAGAGAGAACCTTCAGCCAACGCCAAGCTGAATTTCCTGGCAACACAAAACCAGAGACACCCTTTTAAATAGCCCTCTCTTTACTGTATCCACAACTTACCTCTGTCTCTCGTTCCAACTAGGAAGGCGATGAACTGAAGGATGGGGTGGAGCTGCTCCTGGAGATGTTCCCAGCTTGTACCGTGAGCCAGGCAGAGAAGGCACTCGCCATGGCCTTGGGGAACTTGGAGGAGGCAGTGCAGTTAATTGTGGAGGAGAAGGTGGAAATTGGCCCAGCAGGTGCGAGTGTGAAGGTACTGTACTCTGAGCTGGGTGGCAGCGAGCCAAGGAGCAGGGCAGAGCTCAGGGACACACACGCATACAGGTGTCCCAGCTGTCCCCTTTGACCACAGGAACTTCCCACAGCAGAGCTGTGACTGGCACCCCACTTTCCCAGGGGGGGCTGGATTGCTGCACCTGAGCTAGCAAGGGGGGGAGCTGTGTGCCCCACATGTTGTGCTACTCACCCACCCGCCTTGTCTCCTCCCAGGAACTGGCACGGCCCCGCAGGGCGCCCAACCACGAGGAACTCAAACAGGTTATCCTAGAGAAGTAAGTACCTGGCAGCAAAGAACCCTTTATTCTGCTCCTGGAAAAGGAGGGGGTGGCAGTTTGGGGGAAGGTCAGAATGGCAACGTGGTCTGAAAAGAACTTGGGGTGTCATGAAGCTGATTTGGGTATAGCTGAACACATCTAAGTACAAATACAATCATCAGGTGGGGGGAAAAAAAAACAGGTTTGGGATTCTTTGAGAGCTCTGGCACAGAAAGAGGTTACCTGCCTGTCCCAGCTGGGTGACAGCCCTGGCTGTGTGAGGTTTCAGCCTCCTACAGATACAGTGTAAGCCCCTGTTAAAGGTTCAAGGCACAAACATCATGCTGCAGCTCAGGTGACATGTAGAACTACAGCACTTCATTCATACCTCCATCCTTGGAGACAGTCCAAACAAGGCTAAAGATATCTTTAAGAGACTACTTGTACAGCAACAGTGGGAAGATTAAATCTCAGTTGCTGAAGGTGTGAATTCAATGCATTTAAAGAAACCTCTCTGAAGTCCCCCTATGGACTTCTTGGGAATGAAAATGGCTTTAGATTGGTTTACCTCTTACTCATTTCCAAAAGCATTTAATTCTCAATAGAGCACACAGCGTGGTTTCATCGATCCACTTTAAGATCTCAGCTTTCACAAGCATCCTCCTGCGGGCATGCAGATTCCCTGTGTCTATCCATCCACGTCCTTCCCACCCACTTTACATCCTCCCCGGTGGCAGAACAAACAGACAATGGGCTTGGGAAGATAAAGCAAGGCAGAATGGCATCCAGGCAGAATTCACCATCCCTGTACTTGCCCATCTCCTGTGCAGGCTGGTTTCAGAATTAGATGAAGGGAACAAACAAACAAAAACCAACAAACCAAAAAGCACCAGCTGCTATATGTTTCTGGGAATTTTCCTTTAATGACATTTTGGCAACATCCTGTACTTTAAACATCACTCAAGCACAGGTACAGAGAGCAGGTCACCATAGCTGAAGATACACAGGAACGACTAGATTAGCTACTGAGGGAGAAGTCGTGGGCAGCTGTGCTGTCCCCCTTCAAAATCAGCACCAAAGTCTCAAGGGTAGTAACTCAGCAGTAGAGCAAGCGAAATGCTTGGGCCCTGACGTTTCAGTCACACAGGGAATGAGGTGATGCTTTTAGGAAGTTGCTTCCAGCACATATCTGTTTTGTAGTCAAGTAGTAGGTGGAGTGTGAAAGGAACACCATCTCCTCAGGGTGGGAGAAGCCAGTGTGGTCCTGCAGTCTCACCTCTGTCTCCTTTGGCTGCCATCACTCAGGCTGAGAAGGAGCAGAGCTGCCCCAGTGACAGAGCACCCCAGGCCTTGTCACCCCTCTCAGTTCTGCAGGGGCTTTCGACATTCTCAGCAGCCTGAGTTCCCAAATGCCCTGTGCATATGGCCAAAGGTGCCACTCCAGGAGAATCCTGCCGGATTCTCACCAGAAGGAGGACACACTTCTTGCCTGCTGGATCTAGAGGGGAATGTTAAGTGCTCCTAGCTGCCATCTAGGCAAGTAGGACATGTTGCACGGCCACAAGGCAGGCAGGGGAGAAAAAAGGACAGAGGGTGTGAATAGCCCCAGGCTGTGGTGTTCACTACAGGCTTCTTGTGTTCCAGGTACATGATGGTGGATAGCGCAGATGATCAGAAAACACATCGGCCGGCTCCACCCAAAGAGGTAAGAAGAGCAGTCCCAGCTCACCGGCACTTGGAATGTCCTTTGGTGACAAGGTTTAAAAAAAATCAGGCTGTAAGTCCAGAAAAAAAGAAAAGCACAGGGACAGGCTAAAGGCAAGGACCATTCCTGGAGCCCATCAGCCAGAAAAGAAGGAAAAGTAGCTTAAAGTGCTGCAGAATCTCTCAGTTCGTACCGTTTTTCACTAGCATGGCTCCTGCTCCTCCCCCATCAGACTGCTTCCTTCCCAGTTTTGGCCAAGATTCCAGCCCAGCTCAGTCTTTCTCCACCCACCCCCTGGAGCACAGCTCTGCTTCTGCTTCTCCCCTCCCTTTCCCGAGCAGCGCGGCTGTCCGTCCACTTGGTGTTCCTGTCTTTCCAGGCTCCCAAGAAGTTGATCCGCTACATCGACAACCAGGTGGTGAGTACGAAGGGAGAGAGGTACAAAGACATCAAGAAGCCTGAGAGCGAGGAGATGAAGAGAACCTACATCAGCCTCAAACCAGCCAGGAAGTACAAGTTCCACTGACAGCCAGGTCCTCTGCTCTTCAACCTCCACCTCACCAGCCAGGCAGGGCAGGATGGACACGTGGTACTAGGGATGAGGGGGGGGGACTCCTCCACCTGCCACTAACTGGAACTAACCTGGGAGCCAGCACACCGCTTTCAGCTTCCTCAACTAACCTGGGTGACAAGGAGGAGCCTTCTCTCCTTGCATAGCTGTCCCTCTGCCCCCAGAGGCACACCGCAGCGGCTCTTTGGGGCCTGGGTGCTCTCTGCTATTCCTTGCATGGGACATTTTTAGATCCAAGGTGTGGCTTGTGCTTTTGCAGCAAGCTTTTTACAAGTCTGTGTGCACTGTTGCTTTAAATTGAGTGCCAGTGTTAATAAAGATGATGTGAGTTTGTGTGTAAGTTCAGGCCAGAGCATGCACATGCTTTAAGGACGTCACCTGCCATCCCTCCTGCGGACAAAGAGAGGAGCTGGCTCATCCTGTCTTCCCCTAATTACTCTCTTTATCACATTCACCACAAGATGTGGCTGCTCTTTGGTTAACCACCTAGTGGATACAAGGGCTGAGGCTGAGCTCCACACCAGAACCAGGCTCTCCTTTGCCAACACGACCTGCAGCACTTCACAAACTCCAGCTGACGGCACAGCCAGGGCTGCTGTCACTTGTCACCAGTGTCGAATGCCAAAGCTCCAACCACACGACACGGAGCAGGACATACCATCAGGCCCTGGGCGCTACCGAGACATTAAGTCAGAAGCTGGAAGAAACAAATGGCAATAACCAACTGCTTTCGGTGATGGCACAGTCAGTTTTGGTGTTTTCTGCCAGTCAAACTGCAGTTAGGAGCGTGTTCCCCCAGAAAAAAACAACTCCCACCTTGCACCAGCCTAAACCAGCACCCTAAGCCTGGACAGACACACTGCCTGTGCCAGGGATATGGTACTCCTTTGGCCTCAAGCTGGAGCTAGGCTTGCTCTGCCCTCCTCCCAGAGCCCAGAGGGGCCTGCCCTCTCCCAAGAGGAGGGCTAGAGGCCTTTCTCATTTCTGCTCTAGCTGGCCTGGTTTGTTGCACAACCCTGCTGGCATGTCCTGCACACTCACCCCCAGGGGACAGTCCTCACAACACACTCTCCTGCTCTCTGGACAACTGCCACTCAGAGATTTAAAATATAACAAATAATAAATCCTATCTATGAGCTGGGCTGGCCAAGGCCTGTTCAGCACCATGGTGTTCCTGCAAGTCACTCTCTCCAGGCCACTGCAGAGGGAGTTACTTTCTCTGGAGACACCAACGAAGCTCTCTCACAAACACCCAACGGCTGCTAAAACAGCCCCAGGGTAAAGAGTGAGCCCCACTTGGGCCAGCCTCACCAATGGGACCAACCTCTCCCTCTGCACGTCTCCGCAGCAGCCGGTTCCGGCATCCTCCCGGGATCCCAGCGTCACATCAGTCCCCCACCCTGTCCCCAGCAGCAGCAGTTCTAGATCTGGAGATTGATGAAAGGAGCGAAGCCAACCACGTCCTGCAGGAGAACGAGAGCCCTCTGCAGCGGAGGCTCCACGTCCAGCTCCACCCCACGGCTTCGGAGGATGCTCAGGCTGGACTCGGCCACGTTGTGGCAATGCTTCACCTTCAGCGAGCGCAGTTTGGGACAATACTCAGCCAGGACCCTGCCAAGAAAGAGAGCATGTGCAGGTTGCAAGCCAGGACTCCCGAGTGCCCCACGTACCCTCTTCTCTACTCCCAGCAGCCCAGTGCTCACAACTCTGCCACACACACAACACCCTGGAGGAGAAACACCCTGGTGGTCTGAGAGACACTCAAGGGACACAGTCGGATCCCAGACATACCCTCAGTGACATCCTGGGCAATTCACTCTTAGTAGTACACGGTGCCTCTCTTGAAAGCCCTACCAGTGGCTTCTCCCCCAGACTGAGCTCTCATTCTTTCCAGAATGAGGAAATCTGACTTTTCCTCTCCCAACCCCAGATACCTGCTTTCCCTACCCCAGCTCCCCACGTCGCTCAGTACCTGATGGAGTCATTCTTGACTCGCAGACACCCCGTGAGGTCCAGGTGCTCCAGCTCGGGGCAGCACTTGGCAATCTCCTCAACCGCCACGTCACCCACGTTGGCGTTGACTGCCAACGACAGGGACTTGAGCCTGCTGCACTTCTGCACCAGGTAGCAGATGGCCTCATCCTTCAGCTGGCGACAGGCCGTCAGGTCCACGGCCTCCAGCACCTTGCAGTGGTCGGCCAGGCTGCGCAGGGACAGGCTGTCCACCCACTCGCAGTGAGCCAGGGAGAGGCGGCGCAGGTTGGGACAACTCAACGAGATGGCCACCAGGGCATGGCGACTGAGCTGGGCACAGCCCTTCAGCTGGATGTGGTGGAGGTGGTGGTTCTGCCCGATGACCGGGAGCAGCTCCCTGTCCGTCAGCCAGTCGGAGCAGTTCTGGAGCACCAGCTGCTGCAGCACCTCGTTGTCCTTCAGCAAGTTAACGAAAGCAGCTCTAGGGATGGCAGGTCCGATCTGCGTGAGGAACCCAGGAAGAATGAGGCATCCCCCAGGGTTTCAGAGCAGCCTGGCTCAGCCTGATCCTCACCAGAGACTCTCTTCCCCTCCTCTTGCCCACTGTGACAGAGGTGACCGAAGCCACACTCTTCTCATCCCAGGGCAAACCCTGCTGTCAGACCCTCCTCCCCTCATGCCAAAGGTATTGCCACAAACTAGAAGATGCTCTGGCCTTGCCGTCCCCCCATCATCACCTCTGTACTCCTGAGGAGCTCCACACCTCTGCTCTCCTAAGACTCTTTGCTAGACCACTCTGTACCCTCACAGAACAGCAGATCCTCCTGTCTTTCCAAGCCCTAAGAGGGCCTGCACAAGCTTTTCCCCAAACCAGGCACAGAGCTGTCTCTCATCAGACCCACCCTGTTGCATAACCTCCATGAAGACCGACACACCATGCCACTCTGGAGCTGGCTTGTGTTTCTGCCAGCTGGTGCCCCATAATGGCCAAGGTGGAGCTTCCAGGCTCACTCCTCCCAAGGCTTCTTGCTAAAGACAGTAGCATTGCTGGGCCCTGAATCACCACCTCTCCTCCCTGTCCACTCTGACACCCAAGCTCCTGAGCAGAAACCATCCTCCTTGCCAGGAACTTCTCCCCACATAGTCAGATGTTCCCCTCTTATCTCCAGAGCAGTAGGACATCTGTGTCTCCCCCAGCCTCAGAGCCATCCAATACCTGGCTTGAGTCAAAGCAGCGCATGTTGGCCAGGTAGAGCTGGATGAGAGACTGGAACGACTTGCTGACCCTCTGCAGGCTCAGGAGCTGCTGCAGTGGCAGATGACAGAGGATATGTGGAACCAAGATGTCTTCCCAGGGCAGGTCCAGGAGGCATCCCCGGGAGGGGGTCAGACTCATCATCAGACTCCAGGGAGCCAGGCTACGGTGAAAGCCAGGCTAGATCACCTCACACCTACTGCCGGGTGCCTCTAGGAGGAACAGCCAGAAAGAAAGACTCAGCCACGTCTCCCATAGTCAGCCCACAAGGTAATACCCTTTGGCTAGCCCTCAGCAGGACACGCACTTGCCACCTGCGTCACCTCCTCCCCAGCTTGGGATGCTCATTGCTCAGGCATCCCAGTCCACCCAGGAGAGCTGGGGTGGAACTTTCCACCAGCTCCTTAAGGAGCTCTTGTCCCTCATGGTGGCTGTGCCCAGCCTTCCTGCCTAAGCATCACCCTACCCGGCAGCTGGTCCCCTGCATCCAGAGCTGAGCCACCCGGGCCCCGTGCGAGGGTGAGCGGGAAGGCACCGGCCCCTTCCCAAGGTGGGGAGGAACAGGGCTCCGGGCTCCCCCACCAGGGACGCGGAATCTCCACGGAGATGAGGCCGCAACCCCGGCCGGCCCGGGGAAGGAGCAGCGGGGTTCCGGTGGCCCCGGAGCTCCCCGAGCCGCGGCTGGAGGCAGCGGTGAGACTCGGCCCCGGTAGAACCGGCAGCTAGAGGCAGGGAGGGGGGGCGGCCTCGCCCGCGGCCTCTTCCGCCCCAGCCCCAGAGCCACCCCCGGGCCCGGTTCCTGGGCTGCTCCACAGAGACACCCCCCTCCTACAAGCCCCCGTGACGAGACAGCGACCCCAAGCCCCCGTACCCCGGCCCCGGCCCANGCGGAGATGAGGCCGCAACCCCTGCCGGCCCGAGGAAGGAGCAGCGGGGCTCCGGTGGCCTCGGAGCTCCCCGAGCCGCGGCTGGAGGCAGCGGTGAGACTCGGCCCCGGTAGAACCGGCAGCTAGAGGCAGGGAGGGGGGGCGGCCTCGCCCGCGGCCTCTTCCGCCCCAGCCCCAGAGCCNCGCCCCAGCCCCGCCTCTGCCCGCCCGGTCCCGCAGCCTTACCTCGCCCTGGCGGCAGCGGGCGCGTTACCGGGGACCGGGGTGGAGGTGCGGGAGCTCCCGGGCAACGACAGCCCTCGGGGCGGCGCGGAGGGCCGCCGGCGCTGCGGGCGGGCCAGCGGGACCGGCTGTCACAGGTCCCACGGGTGGCTCAGCGGCCCCCGCTAGCTGCTCCCAGCGGCGCGGCGCTCATGCCGGTCCCGGTACACCAGCTCCCCGTGCGCACCG
>VXBJ01003652.1:230645-257021 GCA_013400055.1 Nycticryphes semicollaris
GGGGGGGGAGGAAGGAAGGGTAGACTCAGCCCCATCTTGGCGTGGGGGGGGCACATCCCCCTCCCCGACAGCCCCTCGGGAAGGGGTCCCTTCTTGGTCCCACAGTCTGGTTTCCCCCATTCCCCGCCAGCGCTGCTGACAGCCGGTGTGAATTCAGTCCCCAGCCCCGCAGCTCTTGCTTCCCTCCCATCCCTGTCCCGTTCTTTGCCCCTTCCTCTCGCATCCTCCCCCAGCTCCTGCGCGCTGTCCCCGCACACCCCCGCGGTGGTGGGTACGCTTTTCCCCCGCAGCGTGAGCAGTGCCTGCTGTCTGCTGCCTTCACTCCGCATCGCCCCCCCGGCTCAGCCGTGCAAGCGCCGGCACCGGGAGGAACCGTCCCCTGTTGCACCGGGTACAGCCCAAAGCAAGGCCCTGGAAAAATCCCAGGGCATCCCTTCGGACTGCCAGGAGGAGCAAGTTTCTCGTATGTATGAGATGTTTTATTGAAAAAATGAAATCCCCTCCCTGATGTGCAGCTCCCGGCTACCCCGCTGCAGCTCCCGAGTTTTTTCTCTTTGAACGTGTGCCCTGGGGTAAGTTTTCCTTCCCAGGACTTTTCCTGCCTTCAGGCAGTGGGACCAGTAAGGCTCCCTCCAGCCCAACCCATTCATCACGGTGATTTAAAGCGCCTCAATTTGATTCCCGATTCAAACCAGCAAGCAGGAAGCTTGAGCTCCCATCGCTGATTTTTTTTCATCTTTCTCACATCTGTGCTTTTTTTACCTTTCATTATTAAAGAGGAGCTCACTCCGCTGGACGGTGTAACCATCTGGCTTTGGTGGCTCGCAGGCGGGCACGGCCTTTACTCTGAATTTGATAATTCTCCTTTGATAACCAGGAGGACACACTGTGCTTATCCCATTTATTTTAGCAATAACTCACATGCGTGGAGATAGGCTGGTTTTTATAGATTTGTTATGTTACAGCGAATGCCAGCTATTCCTAGTGATAACTTCTTTTCCTTGGCATGTGTGTCAGCCTGCGTGGAGATAAAAAGTGGAATTTAATTTTTATGAGTTAACGTCAGCAACCTTGAATGTGAACACAAGCATAACAGGGGAGAAAGACTGTAAAAACAGTAACTTACATTAAACAGGAGAGTGTAGTTTGTGGTGAGTGAATTACAGATTGCTACCGCTCAGCCGGAGCCAGATTTTTTTAGCAGTGTGATAGTGCAGATATTTGGGCGCCTGCCCCAGGGGGCTGATTTGGGCTGTTTTATTAAGAGTTATGTCTCTGCATCTCCGGAGCCTAAACACCGTTGAAAATCCAACCCGACATCCTTCAGGAATTTAGTCCTGTCTGGTTTGTGTACTCGGGAACGGGGTGTAGAAATCGTCCTTTCCTCCGTTTGCAACTGGCGTTTGGTTTCTCGCTTTCAAATGATGAGATGTAAATGAGGGACTCAGTGTCTTGGCATCTGTCAGAAGGCAAAAGCAGCCAAAGCGGAGTCTTCCCTGCACACCAGGAATCCGGAGAGACTCGAGGATGGATGAGTACAAGTTTTAGCTCCGCTGTGAGAGAGAAAAATGTCAGCAGCCCTGCCAGCGGCGCCGACGGGGGCTCCGTGTCCTGCCTTCCCCCCGCAGCTGCCCGCTGCTGTTGGGGTCTCACCCTCAAATAAACGGGCTCTGGGCAGAGGCAGGCGGGCGAGCTGCTTGCAGGGCGGGCGAGCTCTGTTCCCTCAGGGCAGGATAGTCATAACCACTGGTTTTTTGGGATCTGCGGGGTGTTGACAGCTCTGTCTGTGCCACCGATAGCGGCTGCGGCATGTGCTGGTGTGACACACTTTATACCCAGGCTGACCTCCAAAGAAAGAGGCTTCCTGCCCGTGCTGCTCCTGTTAAACCCCTTGAGCAAGTGAAACTGGAGGATGTCTCAGTGATCCAGTATATAATTTTCCCCCCCCACACCCTTTACTGAAGTGATTTTAGTAGGCTGTGGGTAGTAAATATATTCAACCCACAGCAGGATGAATGAAACCCATTTTTGAAGTGCACAGCTTGCTCTCCCGCTGTGTCTGGAGTCCTGCTCTATGGCGGGAAGTTCCTGAGCATCCTGGCACCCCGGGAAGGAAGCAAAGACCCCAGGGTGTCTGGGGACTGAGCAAAGGGCTGCCGGTGTCCCCGCGGTGGTGCTGGTGTGATGCCTGCAATGAACCTGCTTTTTTTTTAGCAGGAGGGGATTTGATGGGGACTGTCTCACCTGGAGCATCTCTTTCTCCTGCTGCAAGGGCAGGGCACCTTTTGCCTGCCCTCCCTGTGGCCCCGGGTGGCTTCTTGTGTCCTCCCTCCCTCCCTCCCCTAACCAGCTCTCCTCGCCCTTGTTTCAGGGCTGCCTGAGGATGCGTCGCCCCTCGACCTGGCCACCATCTCAGGGGTGCTGGGAACCCACCTCGCCATCCCTCTGCTACCCTGCCGGGCTCTGGACCTGACCCCTCCGTGGTCTCCTCCAGCAGGATGGCCCAGGCGGGGGGACCCATTCGCTTCCACCCTGAGGAGGGCTGCGCCGCCTCCCCCCCAACGTTTGCCCGCGGGCTGGACCGGAGGCCATGGATGGCAGGGGGGAGCCCGGAGGCAGGAAGGCACAGCCCCCCACGCTGCCTCACCCCCAACCTCAATGCTGGCCGCCTCCACCTCCTGCGCAAGGGCCTGGCCCCCGATACCCGCCGTTGCCCCCTTGGCCTCTACAACAGCACCGGCTCCTTGGCCCGCAAACCGGCGGAGGTGGCTACTTTCGGCAACGGGGGCTGCCTGGGCACAGGACGCCTGACGGCCCCCTGTACCCCACAGCGGGGCAAGACCACTCCAGCTCTCTCCTCCCCGGGTAGCCGCAGCCCGTTGGTGGAGGTGGCCTCGGAGGGACACAGCTCGGTTGTCACCTTCCGCTTCATCGAAAAAGCCAGCGTGCGGACCCTGGGCAACCTGCCACCCCCCCAGCCCCGCTGGGAGAACGGCCCCCACAGCCTCAGCCGCAGCCTGGAGCTCGGTGGGGAAATGGGGTCCCCCCAGCCCCAGCCCCTGCCTCTGCCCCAGGAGCGGCTCCTGCGCACGATGAAGCTGGAGGCCTCCGCCTCTGACCCGCTCCTGACCGGAGGCAGGACACTGGGGGGAACACGTCCCTGTGGGATGGAGCCCTGCGCCCTCAATGCCAACTGCCTCTGCCGCTCCCTCGCCAACGGGCTGCCCGAGGAATTCCCTGCCTTTGCCAGGAGCCCCCCAAAGCCGGATCCCCGTCTCCAGGTAGGTGCTGGGGTGCCCCTCGCCGGGCACGGGCTCTGCCCTGGGGTCTGTCACCCCCTCACCGCTCTCCCCTCCGCAGGGCAGCGCCTGGCCGTACCCCCGGCAGAGCTCGGCCCATGCCCAGCGCATCGCCAGGGCCAAGTGGGAATTCTTCTATGGCTCCTCGGACACTCCAAAGACAGGTAAGAAATCGTGGGGTCAGTAATTCCCTTGGCCTGACTTCCCCTTTGCAAGTCTTCAGTCTCTGCTGGGACTCCCTCTGGGACTGCCCATCCCTTGGGACTTGTCGGTCCCCATCGGACAGCTGGGATATCCCCAAAAGCAGCCAGTCCACATCCTCCTGGGGATAAATCCTGCACAGACCAACCTCCCCGCAGAGTCCCCTGTGGGTGTGCAAAGGGAGTGATGCAGAGCCCTGACCCCCAGCTTCCCCTTGCCTCTGCAGAAGGGTTCAGATGGGGTCTCAGGGCTGTTCTGTGGGTGCGGCAGCGCCAACAGCACCCTGTCCATGCCTCTCCTACTCCTTTTTCCCTCCCTTTCCATTCCCCAGTGCCCCCAACATGTCTCCACTCTTGCTGGGCATGTGAAGATGCCCCCCAGCGCAGCTCCCTATAACTCTGAGTGTTGGGGTTCCATTGCAGGCTCCTCTCCCCCGCTGGCTGAGCCCCCCGAGAAGCCCGCCCGCCTGCTGCCCGCTGAGCCAACGGTGCCGATGCCCGAGCACAACCTGAGCCATGTGGAGGTGGAGATAGAGATGTCTCCTCCAGGCAGCCAGAAGCCTGGCTCGTGTGAGACTGGGATTATAAGGAGGACGGTGAAGTACTCGGAGACAGACCTGGACACTGTGCCGCTGAGGTGCTACCGCGAAACCAACATCGATGATATCCTGGCCGAGAAGGAGGAGGTGGATTCGGCGATTGAGAGTCAGAAGGACAGCGAGAGCAACCCAAGCTTTGGGGGCACACCAGGCAGGAGGAACAGCACGCCGGAGGAGCCCCCCGCCCTGGGCACCAGCTGCCCGAAAGATGGGCTGCAGGATGGACACGCGGACGAGGACGATGAGGTGTTTGAGGCAACGAGGAAGGAGAACAGGGAAAGGTGAGGTTCTGTGGGTGAGGGCAAAAAGCTCCTCTCACCCTCCTTGTTATTCCCTGCGTGGCAAAACGGGCCCTGCTGAAAGAGCATTTGAGCCAAAAATCCTATGTGAGCTGTGTGGCGGGGTCAGGTGGGATCCCAGATTGCCCCAGTGGGACTGGTACTGGGAGAGGGCCCTCAATACCCTATGGAAAGACCCCCTATGCCCTATGACACAGGTGATCCCTGCCCCCCTGGGGTGAGACCTGCAGCTCAGGTCACCCAGCTGAGCCGAGGATTCCCAGCGTTGAGTCTCGCCAGGTTAATTACATCCTGCCCTGATGCTGCCAAGCATTGGGGTGATGGTGTCAGGGCCACCTGAGCCCAGGCTGTGTCCTGGAGCTGCTGTGTACTGGTAGACGCTGCCAGGATGCCCTCCCCTCCATAGGCATCTGTACTTCAGAGGCAGGAACAGTCCATTTTGCTTGGCCTCAGTAGGTATTTGCCATGTTTGGGAAAGAGTGGGGGGCGCACTGGGCTGGAAAAAGCCTTTTGTCGTCTTTTCCTGCCATTTTTCACCTGTGTGGCAAAACAGCCTGTGCTGGGAGGCTGGAGGAGTGGGTGACACCAAGGTTATCATTCAGCTCACGCTGTCTGAGCTGGCACTGGCAATTAGGATCTATGGGAGATAGCATTTGGACCTGGTGACACAAAACTCTGCCTGTCGTGGAGTATCCTCTGGAGTGGTGGCTTGACCATGAGGAGTGATGGTGGGCATCATCAGCCTGCCCCAGGAGGCATCAGGAGGGGAAGAAGCTCCAGAGCACTGTGTGGGACATCTGCCTGGAGGGGAAAGGCCCTGTCAGGGAGCAGGAAATGCCTGTGCAGGTGGTGGGAGTGTTTAGGTGGAAGAAAAGCGTGGGGTTTGGTGTCCACAGTGGAAAAATGGCAATGAAAAAATAACCTCAGGTGGTGCCCCTGCACTGGGAAGGAGAAGCATGAAGGTGCTGGGCTGGTGGGGAGGGAAGGTGGGCATCCAGATGGGACTTGGGCTCCTGGCAGTTTGTCCAGCTCCTGCATCTCTTGTGGAGGAGATGGTTACATTCCTCCTTGCCATCTGCACTGTCCTCAAAAATGTTGGATTCCAGAGAAAAGCTGAAAATAAGCCATTTTTAATTATATCTTTTTACCAAATGAATAGTGATGGAAGTTTTGAGTGTAAAGTTCTTATCACTGCAAGCAAGTTCTTTAAGTCACTGTAACAACCATCTTGCATAGTGATATTGTATTTCCACATATGTACTTAGAAGTCTGATGAGCTGGAAGCCTAGACCTGCTTTTTGCCCTCCGAGACACTTTACTCTAGCTCCCCAGACAGCTCTGGAAAGCTTGGATGGGTCCTTAAATGCCTTGTTGCCCCTAAAGATGGTGCTCCCGCTATAATTCCCGATGTGTGCATAGGGACATCATGTTCATTTTACATGGCAGTTTTGTAGACCAGTGGCTCTCTCGATTTGCAGCCCCCTGAATATTCCCCAGGCAGGTGTAGACCCTGCAGACAGTGTCTTGAAAACCACGAGTATCAGATCATGAGCTTGCTTAGTCCCTGCGTGGCAGCCTCTGGGTTAATGCTTACGCGCTGTTTCTGAGCTCTGCAGCTGCAGTCCTCCTCCCTGTTTACCAGTCACCAGTATTGATGTTTTCTACTTCAAGCTTTCTGCTTTTGCCTGCTCATGGGGAGGGGTGATGCTGGGGTGAATAAGAAGCCCCCCAGGCTCCCCCGAAGCTGGCACCGTTCTGCTGCTGGAGGACTGGCCCCGTAGCTGGGAAGGACCAGCCCTACAAAATTACTGAAGCACCTTTGGATGCTGATTTGCAGCATTTAGACATGTAAATCCCTTTGAAAATCTAGCCTTCAAGGTTTAGCACCCTCTGCAATGCGGGGGGTTTGGCTTGGTACTGTCTTGTTACCCTTCGTATTCTGGCCCAAGGGCATCTTCTTTGGTGGTTTACCCTCCCAAAATAAGAGAGGGTGCTAACAGCTGGCCGGACATGGGGCTAAAAAAACCCAGCACCAGACCAAATGAGACATGGAAAACATTGGAAGAAACAGTGTCTTCTTCCAGCAAATCTGCTCCCTGAATATATTTAGAGTCGGCTCTACCAGCTCTAATGACCGGTCTAAGCCTTTTTCTGTCTTTATTCCCATTAGTCCCAGAGAGCTGAGACCTGTCAGCGAGAAAGGGCTCAATTCCCTTTCTCCCTGAGCATCAGAGGATGTGCTGGAGGAGCTGGAGGCAGGGCACCAGTGCCTTGGGCTGATAAGTGGGGTGCTCCACTCACCCCACAGCAGGGAGGGCTGACAGGGGGCAGGAACACCTTTTCTTCCTTTCTCGCCCAGGAAAGCCCTTGGATCTGCTGCCTTGGGAGCTTTTGTACTCGCTGCTTGGTGGAGAGGAAAATAGCTGCAGGGCAAGCCTTGTTGGGGATAAAAAAAACAGTTATGGCCCTGGTTTCATCAAACACTTAAGCTTAGCCTCAGTAGCCACAAGGCTCTGATGTGCTGTGCTGTGGCTGAGCCCAGCGTGGCCACAGAGCCACAGCTCCTGTGTCTCACAAGCCCCCCCCCCACTGGTGGGCTTGGAGAAGAGATGCTCGGAGTGATGCCAATAAGCAGGGGGAAACCCCTGCAGCTCCTTGAGGGAGGACTAGGGACAGTGTGACCCCAGCCTGATGGCATGGAGGTGGCAGGGGGGTGTGGGCAGCTGTGAGGGGGCTGCAGCACCCCTGGTGAGCACCTGTGAGTGGGCATGGGCTGGAGTTGGACACTGAGCCCTAAGGGTGGGCAAGCTGCTGAGCTGGAGGAGACGTGTGAGGCAGCCTGGGGGAGTGCAAGGAGCCTCTGGGGCTCGTTTGCACAAGAGCTTTTGTTCAGAGAGGAATAAAGTGAGGGGCTGCTGGGTGATGCTGTACAGCCTCGCTTTCTCGGGGCTGAGCTGAGAGCCCTGGAAGCGTGGAGCAAGCTTGGGGCAATCAGGGATCTGGAGGGTCACAGGAGCATTTGGCAGAGAGAGAAAACCACTGCGGGCCTGAGGAGAGAGATTTATTTTCCCCTCTCACCTCCCCTTGGCTGGGGACTACTTTGCAGCACCAGGCGGGGAGAATGGAGTTGAACCCCTTCCCCTCCATCAGATGCAGCTCCCAAAGTCCATTGCTCAGACCCCCACGGTCCCCGGGGCCTTTGGCCCTAATATGCAATGATGCAGTGTGGCCATCAGCTCTCGGGAACCCCTTGCCCTCTTAACCCACCCGGCCCTCTCCCGAGGAAGGCTCACCACCTCTCCCACCCCAGCTCAAAGCTTTCCCACTGCCCTTCGTCCTTGCGTAGAGATGCTCGATTACAGCCTCTGCGTCTCTCTCCTCCTCTCCTCTGCTCCTCCCAGCTGCGTTTGTCTGGCTCGATGACAGTGTGGTGACCCTTCCTGGGGGTGTTTGGGGGTGTGTGCCTGGAGTGGCATGTGGGGGAGGCTAGGCAGCACAGGGAGGGGGCTGATGAAGTGTCTAGGTCCCAGCAGAAGCGGTGCATGCAGGCAGCATTGCGCCCGTGCTGCTGTGCCTGGATCCTTCTAGAGCTGCATGGCTTTGTGCTTGATATTTCGGGGTGGAGAGATCGCTTCCAGAGCTGGGATGGTGTAGACAAAACCAGCTGTGTGGGTTTTGGTTTGTTGTTTTGTTTTTTTTTCTCTGGCTTGGTGGCAATGTACTTGATGACAAGAAATAGCCCAGCTCGCTCTCCTGGGAACAAGGTCCCTTCCATCTGCTGGCATTGTCCTCCCCGGCACAGCCCGTCACCCTCCTTATGGATTCAAAGCACAAAACCATTCGCTCGGTTTGGTAGCAGGCAGCTGGGTGGTAAGGACAGTGCATGCACATTTCCATCTGTAAAGCTCACCTGCAGATGTTAAAGAGGTCTTTTCTGCCTTGTCCTCACCAGAAAGCCACCCCAGAGGTGGCTGGTGCTCCTGGGGGACTCCTGTGGGAGTGGTAAGAGCGTTGAGCGACGCTGTAGGGAAATTCTGGTGGATGGGTGAAGGCATCCTGCCTGGCTCACCCTTGTCTGCCATAGCTGCAGTCCCCGCCAAGCCGGTCGGGGAGCCAAGCTGCCAGCTCTTGGCCTGCTGAAGTAATCAGGGTGAGACTGGTTTGTTGGTTTTGTTGGTTTGGGGTGTTTTGGGGTTGTTTTTTTGGTTTTTTGGTTGGTTTTTTTTTTTTGAGCGGTATGTGAAGGCTTAATGAATGAAACTCATTTGTAACAGCGACGCATGTTCTGAGCCTTCTGTATGAAGCTGTTTGTTCGTAACAAATGTTATGACAAGCTGGAGCAGTTCCTCTCCTTTAATCAGAGGAGAGAGTGGCATAACAAGTGCTTTTCTGCTGCTTGAATAAAATGATAGCAGCTTATGAGTAAAGTAGGCTTTTAGGGCTGTGTTTATACTGGTATGGCTGAAGCATTGATGTTCCCTGGGTTGGAGATGTCCCTGTTGTCACATGAGCAGGCTGCATTTCACCTCAGTTACAGGACGAAACACTCAGGGTTTTCAGGGTTTAGAAACTTCTGTCTTGAGCTGGACCCAGATCTTTTACAGAAAGGGTGGGCATTCCCACACAGGGCCTTCCTGTAGGGCTGATCCCTGACAAGATGATGAGCCAGGACCGAGCCTGGCCTCCAGGACATGGGCCAGCTCAGGTCTCTGAGCCCAGAGCTGGGTCTGAGGCTCCCTCTGGGAAGCTTGGGGAAACCCAGAGCATCTCCTTGTGCTGGGTACCAGATTTCTCCTGGGACTCAACATCACCTTGTGCTGGGTCCCAGACTTCTCCTGGGACCACCCAGCAGACCTTGCAGGTGGGTGTTGGTCATGCTCTGAGCGTGGTGCTCAGTGACCACGGTGCTGTGTTCATGGAGGAAGGTGTCATACTGTCCTGTGCAGCTTCAGGAGGAGCCTTCTGGGTGCCAGGAGCTCTGAAGGCTGGTGGAAAATTCAACCACTTCCAGATTTGGTTGGAAATGGAGCCGAACCACATCCTGCTTCTGGTGCTTGAGCCCTTTATTGGATCTAAGCTCAAGTCGAGTGACTGGGAGCAGTAGCCATCTCATAAGCTTCTTATGAGGATGAGCCACTAAAGGAACAAAAGTCTGTGGTGCATTAAAGGAGAAGCATATGTCTGGAGGGAGGCCAGCCCAGTCCCTCTTCCCATGATGTCTTGGGCAGGCGAGGCATTTCCTTGGAGGTCTACAGATGTTCAGAGGATATTTCTGCCCTCCCAAGTTTCCTTCTGGAGCAGCGCGTGGGCTTTTGTTTCGGGGATTTCATCCCTTGCTCCTCAGTCACCAGTTCTTCTCACTTTCTTTCCCTCTAGGAGCATGGACCGAGACACACAGGGTATGCTCAAGTCTCCAGTGCCCTTCCTCCTAGGGCACAGCCTCTCCAAGGATGGCATGGACTCTTTCAGCAAGCATTTTGAGAGCATCATGGAGTCACATCGAGCCAAAGGCACTTCTTACACCAGTCTGGACTCCATTGACATCCTCTCCTCCCCAGCCCGCACCCACGGGACCTTTTTCACTTTTGATCTTCCAAACCTCACCCCAGAAATACAGGGACAGATCCGAGACAGCGCCAAACTGATTGAGGAGAACTTTGCTCCTCTGGCTCACTTGGAGCCAGACTCTGGGACCAGTTCGGCCACAGATGCCCCCTGGACAGAGAGGGAGCAGGAGCGGGGGAGACGAAGAAAGGGTGCTCGGCACAGCCCTTGCCGCTCAGAGGACAGCTTTGGTACTCCCTTGGCCTCCAACATGAGGTGAGTGACCAAAGTTGCTTGCTGTCCAGCTGGGCCACCAAGGCTCGGCGTGTTTTGCAGCCATTGTTGCTGCAGAAGAGGGGAAGGGTGAGGACTGGGTGTGCTGGATTTTCTGTGAAGTGACCTATCAGGCCAGCAATTGCTGCGGTGTTGTGGTAGGCATGTTGGTGAGAGTACATCTCCTGTTTCATCTTTGCCAGCTTTCTTGGTGCTGGAGGGCTGTGAGGTTTCCTCCAGCCTGGCAAGCAGGGAGTCCCAGGTCTTCAAGCCTGTGGCGGTTCTGGTTGCAGGACAGTCTAGCATCCATGGTGGCTGTGGGGAGAGGTTGGTCAGAAGTTGAGTGACAGTAGAAATTCAACAGCCTTTCCATCCCGGAGGCCAAGACTTCCTGATACTGCAGCGTACCTCAACATCCGAGTAGCAGCCTCCTGTCTCTTGACAGCAAGAGTCCCATGGCCTTGGGACTTCAAGGCCAGGCTGGATGGGACTTCTGGGGGGGACTTCTGGAAGGGATAAGATCCCTTCCAACCCAAACCATTCTATGATTCTGTGGTCTTGTAGCTATTGCCCTGGCCTCCTGAACCTCCTCAGCCTTGTGTATGTTGGGAGATGGAGGGCAGAGATGAGCACAGACCAGCAGAGGCTCCATGTACATTGTTCCAAGCCAGCCTGCACCCGGGCTCACGATGGTTGTCCCATCTGTGAGGAGATGTCTGGTGGAGCAGGTTGGGAGAGATCAACCCTGCCACTTCCCACCTGTCTCTATGTGAGACCATGTCCAGGTAGAGACACTTTCTGCACTCCTCTCCCTTCCAGCAAAGTCTTGGGCCGAGACAGTTGTGATGTGGCAGGTTGACAGGCTACATTTGTCAGGGTACCTTTTCCTTTCCAAGGTACCCTCATCTGGAGTATGAACAGGTCCAGCCTGGTTGTCTGGTCTGGTCCAGTGGTTCAGCTGCAGAGCTGGTAGCTCTCATAGAACTTGATGGCTCAGTCATGTCAGTGCTAACCTCCCTGCAAGGCCCAGTGACCTTCTGTACCTTCAGGCCAGAGCCTCCTGAATCCCTCATCCACTTTCTAGGCTTTGGTCATTTTCACACCAAATCTTTTGGCAAATTGATGTTTTCCAGACCAAACCTATGTCACTTCTGGTTGCAACCTGCGCCATCCTCACAGGCTTGGCTTGGGATAGCCAGGTGGGGTTCTGAACTCTGTGTCTTCTCTGGTGTCTGCAGTCACAGAATCACAGGGGTTGGAAGGCACCTCTGGACACCATCTAGTCCAAATCACCTGCCAGAACAGGGTCTGCCAGAGCGGGTTCACCCAGAGCAGGCTGGACAGGATGGTGTCCAGGTGGGTTTTGAATGTCGCCGGAGGAGGAGACTCCACCACCTCTCTGGACAGCCTCTTCCAGGGCTCTGCCACCCTCAAAGTGAAGAATTTTCTCCTCATGTTTAGATGGAACTTCCTGTGTTCAAGTTTGTTCCCGTTACCTATAGTCCTGTCAGGCGAGGAGAGTGGTGTCTTGCATCTGCCCTATGGTTCCTGAATCGCTCCAAGGGCATTTTCAGGTAGAGAGGCACCAGGTTAGGCCTTCCCTTTCTTTGGGACACTGAAGCCAGGGACATGGTGGCACAGACGTCAGGCAAAACTTGTGCAATAAAACTGGTGATGTCTGAGAGGCATGAGGCAGCGAAGACTGGCAGTATCCAGCCATGATCAGTGCTCTCTGCAGAAAGAATTGACCTCCTATTCCTCTGCTGAGGCAAGGGACCAAAACAGAGCACCCTGGAGAAACTGAGAGGACAGTGTCTGACTTAGTGTCCACCCAGTGCCACCATACCGTGGCAACACCGCTGCAGGGGCACAGGGAGGTGTGAGGGTGCAGAGAGACACCTTGCAGCAGGCAATAACGTGGCTTAACAGAGGATTTTCCTCACTGGTTTATAGTCAGTGGAGTGCAGAGCGTGCCAACAGTGTGGATGATGCTGTGATTCTGTGGTCACCTCCTAACTCATGTTTCAGAGCAGCGCTGGGCTGCTGCACAGGCCATGGAGGGGTCTGTGTGCCCCCCAAACTGCCCTGGATCTTTCACAGATTCATAGAATCTTCTAGGTTGGAAGGGACCTTTCAGATCATGTAGTCCAACCATTAACCTGATGCTGCCAAAATCACTACTAAACCATGTCCCTCAGCACCACGTCTACCCATCTTTTAAATACACCCAAGGACGGTGATTCTACCAATATAAACCTCTCCTGGCACAATTTGAGTCCATTTCCTCTTGTCCTATTGCCTGTTACTTGGGAGAAGAGACCAACCCTCACCTCTCTCCAGCCTTCTTTCAGGTAGTTGTTGGCCCTTCTGACAGAAACCTTCTCTCTTCTCTCTTCTCTCTTCTCTCTTCTCTCTTCTCTCTTCTCTCTTCTCTCTTCTCTCTTCTCTCTTCTCTCTTCTCTCTTCTCTCTCCTCCTTTCTCAGCTGAGGTTGGGATCTGCTGTCCTGCATAGTGGAGAGGACTGGAGTTTGGGACTGGCATCACGAGTTAGACTGGGAAGCAGGGAAGGCATAGAGTACCAGGGGCTGAGACAGCAGGGCTTTCTGTCAAGGAAGAGGTGCAAGGAGTTTCCTCTTTCCCCATCACTGGTCCTACCAACTTTCTAGACTCTGAGTGGCACCTACCATGAAGCTGAAGCTTCCCAATAGTTTGAAGAAGTGTCTGGGCCAGTTGCTCAAAGATTCCTGTGAGCTGGAGTCAGCAGCTCCTGGTGCCTGGCAGGGGTGGTCTGCTCGAGTGAGGAGTATCCTTGTGATGCTCCCATAAAGGGGTCTTCAATGGAAATCACTGGGGAAAGGAGCTCAGGAACCTCTGCAGTGGGGTCTCCGTTGTGGCAGCTGAGCTTTATGCTGGCTGTCGGTCTCAGGGTTGGCAGAGGTGACCTCAGGCTGCAGGGCTTTGGTGTGAGGGGTGACTGGTGATGAATGCCAGTGGGTCTCAACCCTGGGGCCGTCCCACTTGTGCCCCCAAAACCTTTGGCATTATTTGTTGTGATGGTTGGGGTCTGGATGGCTCTACACACCACAACTTTATGTCAAACTGGTGATGACCCCTGCACTGCCAGAGAAACACGGTGTCCCCCCAAGGCTGGTGACCTTGGTTCATGCGGCCTCGCAGCTCATGCCAAGGCCCTGGTGTCCCTCAGCACCCGATAGTCCAAGACCACACTTTTATCTTGACCTTGCTTGTGGGGAGTGTATCTAAGTGCAGACCCTGGGTGCTGGGACGCCTCTGCCTCCTCCGGTGGCCTTGGCTAAAAGGGAGAGAGCAGTGACTGAAACAGCAAGGGTCCCCAGTGCGAGAGCCCCCTCCCCACCCCTCCATGGCAGGACACCCCACGGTGGCACCCCCAGTGTGTGAGTAGGTTATTGCTGTGTGTGCAGGTCCCCCATTCTGGCTGGGCAAAGGGCTGCAGTTAAAGCGGTCTGTCCCCTGGGCTGTGAGGGTGACACTCAGAGCACATGTGGGGGCACAGCCCTCCCCTGGGTGGTGGTGGTGGTGGGGGTCTCTTCCTCTGGGGCTGGTGGGGAGCAGATGCAGGGCTGGCGAGATGGCAGGATGGGAGCAGTGCCAGCCCCTGGGGACTGCGGGGAGGTCACTCCCGCGGTGGCAGCCGGACTTTTGTCACTCTGGATGAACCTGCAGGATTTGCCGGGTGCGAGCAGGAGCCCGGGGCTGGCAGCCCCACCGGCAGGATGGGCTGTAAACGGGCAACTTCCATGTCCCTGGGGGTGCAAGCCCCCTTAACACCCCAGCTGCCCACCTTCCCTTGCCCATCCCGCTCCTCCGNGAAAAGGGCCAGATACCACAATGAGGGGCAGCTCGCCCGCAGCCTCGCTAGAGGGAGAGCTCAGCCTTGGAGCTGCGGCTGCGTGGGAGGACCGGGGAGCCCGGAGGGCTGGCAGCCGCCCCAAGCGGAGGATGCGCCGGGAGCGAAACCTTCATCCCTGCCAGATCGCGTGTGCTGGAGCGCCGGGCCCTGCTAATACGCTCCGCTGTGTTTCTTTATAAGGTCCCTTTTGTTAACTGCAGCAATCGGTGAGCCGGTGCCTTCCCCCCCATCCCCCGATTCCCTCCTGCCCGACCCTTCCCGAGGCCCCTGTAGGTCTGTCAGCTGGCCTGAGCTCCCAGTTGGCACTGGGCAAACTGGTGAGATGATGCCCCCCGAGGGCTGTGCCCAGTTTGGGGTCCCGTGGGTGGATTCGAGGTGTGGTGTGGGAAGGTGGGGGGAGAGGGTTGAGCAGAGGAAGGAGGGCATTTTAAGGTTCTCAGCTGGCTCCAGAAATTGTTTGGTGGGATTGCAGTGCAGGAGCAGTTGTGGCCTCCACAGGAGGGGCTGGTAGGATGAAGGGGTGATGGAGGACAGGCAGGCATCTCCAGAGAGGGCTGATGTGCTGCAGGGGAGGCTCTGGAAGTCTGCAGAGAAACAGGACTGCTCAAACTTCAGTCCTACCTGGATCTGGCAGCAGTAATGCTGGCGGGTGCTGCTGTGGCTGGGTGATTTGAGGATCATGTTGGACTCCAGAGCTGCCAGAAAGCAGGACCAGCCCTGCCTGTGGTTGGAGGCTGGTCTGGCTGACCTTCAAGTGTCCTCCCAGCCCTGACTTCAATTCTGCAAGGAATGAACCAGCCCAGATCTTGGCTGTCATAAATCAAAGTCGTTCCACTGAGACCGATGGAGGGAGCTGCATTTATTTAGCTCAGCCAAAGATCCGGTCTGGTACATTCTTAGCAGCAATATCAGGCAGGCTGGGCTCGCTTGGCAGAGGCATCGGGCATCTAGCCATGCTTGTGGGGCATTGGGAATCGAGGGCAGAGTGCTGCTCTGCCCCCTGCATGTGTCCCTCATGGGCTCAGACCAGGTTCCCTGCCCTGTCCCTTCATGGTACAGGATGCTAACCAGCCTTCTGTGGGGAGGAAGTGGCACTTGGATGGTGGTTGGAAGTTTTGAGTTTCCTACAGCAGATGTCTCACCTCAAGATGATTCAGGACAATCCAGGTTCTCAGCTGAGCACCCCCAGTTGAAACCAGTGGCCACCTGGCCCACGTTGTCCCCAGGGATGGCTCTACTTCCCCACATCCTGGGGTGCAGGGTGCTGTTGCGGGAAAGGTTCCACCACAGAGAGTCCCACTATGCAGATACATCCCTTCTGGCAACCAGGAGCTGGAGGTCAACCCTCCAGGGCAGGCTTTGCTGTGCTAGTGCCTTATTGCTGCCCCACATCCAGGAGAGAAGGTTTCCTCCTGGTTGCTGACACCCATGGAAAGAATATGGTGCCAGGTGACACCAGTTTGTGGTGGCAAGGCAGAGAGGACATCGGGGCTTCTACAGTAACATGCTGCATTGCGAGCTGCTGCGCTCTTTCCTGCTGGGCTCAGGGCAGTTGGACAGAGGAGGAATGTTGGGGTGAGATGAGGATCCAGCTCTGGAGAAGGAGTGTTTGGCCCCAAGAAGGAACATTTGCACCCTGGAGAAGCATCTGGCCCTGGAGAAGGAGTGTTGTGGTGCAGTGAGCCCTGGAAGATTGTCATGGTGGTCTCAAGCAGGACCGTTGTCCTGCAGCTGCTCCCCAGGGCTGGGAGCAGAACCTGGTCCTGGTGCTGAGCTGGGGTTAGAGGAGGTCGAGGAAGACCCTCTATATGGGGGCAAGTCCTGAGCTGGATTATGTGCCTTCCCCTCAGAGACCCCCAGAAGCACCTCCAGCTGCTGACACAGGCACTGGGGACCCAGGCTCTCCAGTGAACACCTCAGAGGTGGCAGGGAGACCTCTGCTCCCAGCAACATGGGGGTGGCAGCGGCTGTCCCAGGCCAGCAGCATGGAGAGGGATGAGCGAGTGCTGGGTCTGCTCAGGGATGACTCATTTCAGGCACACTGAGGATGCTCACACAATACCAATTCTGATCTTTATTCCTTAAGTGCGGGCCAGTTCTCCCTTTGAAAACGTATCTAATGTAAAAAATATTATCTCAGCGTTTCTTCAAGCCAAACTGAAATGTCACTTTAAAAAGTACACTGAAAAAAATAACACCCTGAGACATTAGCTCATTGGCAAGAAAATTAGCGTCACCTCAGTTGCCTCAGACATGGACGTCTCTTTGCAACATCTCTTTGCTCTATTCTCTGGTTCTCTGTTTGCTTGAGGATGAGGTTCTTGGTTGTCTCTCTATAAGCTGCCTGCTCTTCAGGCCAGGTGGGGATTTGAGTGGTGACAGCCAGGTGCCACAAATGGGACCTCCCAACCTATTGAGGCTAACAGTCCTTATTTAACAGCATGAGAGGACCTGAGTGTTGAAAAAAAATCCCATCTCATGGCACGGCTGGGTGACTTGTGGTGGTGCAAGGTCATGCTTTGCCAATGTAAAGCACAAGGGCAGTGTGGGGACTTGGTGAGGGAAGGCACAACAGATCCTTCTGGTAGGGTTCCTTTAAGACCCAGGCTGTGATCCCTCGCAAAAAGCAAGGCAAGAATTGCAGCCACAGGTTGGAAACTTGCAGGGAGATACAGATGTTGAAGGGCAGAGAGGTTTTGAAGTTGGCCCTGTGCCTGGATGCTCAGGACTAGATAGGAAAGCTGAGGAGCACAGCTTGGGAAGAGAGGCCAGGAGAGGAGACTCAGAGCTCTAGGTTTGCCCTTAGAGACACCAGGAACTGGCAGTGTGAGGGAAGACAACTTCTCAGAGAAGACCAGCAAGGTCCAGAAGGGTATCAGGAGTTTTAAGTGATGACTCTTGAGAAGAATGAAAAGGTCCTCAGAGAGCTGTGAGTAGCCACTTGCTCTGGAGGTGCAGTTGGACCACGGGAAGCTGTAGAGGGGTGGCCTTGGGCTTTGTAGCTCAGCCTATGGCTGGAGAAGCAGCCTTGGAGCTGCTGGGCTGGGGAGGAGACAGTGCCACTGCAATAGCTTTAGAAGCAGATAACCCATGGCTGGCAGGTGACAATCACTGGGGTGGATTCATCTCCTCTGCTGAGCCCTGCTCTTGACTGAGGGCACAGCAGCTGCAAGCCAAAGCTGGGACCAGTTGTTTGGCCAGCACTAGCCCAGCAGCACCCAGCCTGTCTTGCTCTCAGGTGCTCCCTGGAGCAGCTTTGGTCCTCCCAGCCAGCCTTCTTGGGCACATCTGGAGGGCAGCAGGCACCAGGGCTTGTGCCAACAGCAGCTTTGGATGTAGCCACCCTATTTTGGGAGGAGGAGATGTTTTAGGCAGGGGGAGAGATGTCTGCAGCATGGGGTGTGCTGGTGGTGCAGATGGTGATGCTGGAAACCTCCTGCCTGGCACAGCTCGCCAGAGCAGGTGGGTCTGGGGGCAGTGAGCTCCTAGTGGCCATGTGGCCACTCTCACAGCTGTTCCCATCAGGGTGGCATGGGGTGAAGGACAGGCTCCCTGGGGTCAAATGTGCACGGATCTTCCCTGGGCCACCCATCCCGGGCTTGCTGCAGTCACGACCCAGCCGTGGTCCAAGCCAAGCACATCTCCTCAGGGACTCACGGGGTGTCAGAACCACTTTCAGCTTCAGCGGGGAAGCGTCTGTCCCACAGGTTTGAGCACAGAGCAGCTTCCCCTACTGCACTCCTGGCTGAGGATGCCAGGAGGGTGGGAGGAAGGCACCCCAGAGCCCAGCAAGGCACAGGGGCAGCCCATCAGTGCTGTGCAGGGCTCCCCCTGGGACAGGCAGCGCTGAGCCACCAGGAGGCTCGTCCTTCGTGGAAGAAGCAGAGCCTCAAGGAGATTGGCCTGGGTAATTGGCACAGGAGAGCAGGCCTCTTAAAACTCAATTAGAGACTTTTTAAAAATAAATCAGGCTGGAACATTGTGAGGGCTGCCAGAAAATTTGGGCGAGGTCAGAGTTGCTTAACGTTCGTTGTTGATGAGATTCAACCAGCTTTTGGGTTGGGATGACTTCTGCGCCGCTGAGTCAGACTCCTTTCGGGGGCTAAGCCAAGAGCGTCTCCTAACGTGGCCATTTAAGGCATGGTGGGCTGAGAGCTGATGGGCAGCCTGAAGAAGACAGGACACCCCGCTGTGAGCTGGGAGGCCAGGGAGGGGGAGTGGGGTGGGGGGTGTCCTTTGTCTTCACCCTCTCTGTCTCAGTTTTCCCTCCTGTGAAGTGCTTTGAAGTTGGTGGGTGGGAAAAGGTGAAGGAGCGAAGGATAGTCGTCTTGCCTTGGGTAGAAACTGCACTTGAGAGCAGCACGAGGTTGTTTGTCTGTCCAGGTTTAAAAAATGAGTGCAGATCTGGAGGAGAGCGTGTGATGTGCACGTGTTTCTGCTCCGAGTCTCTGCTACGGCTGCGCTTGGCAGAGCCTGAGCCCACACATGGAGTTTCACAGGCTCCGGGTGGGGGGGACTTTGGAGCAGTTGTCCTGTCTCTCTGCATCCAGTTTGGACATGGGTTTGAGTGCTTTGGACCTGTCATCAGTCACTGCAGCTGCCCTGTCACCTCACCTCTCCTCCAAACGCAGTCCCAAACCTTCCCTTAGCTCTCAGACCTGACCTCAGGGTGTCTCTAACCAGTGTTGTTCATCTGGGGCTCCAGCAGTGAGCAGCTGGTCTCCAAAGCAGGGTGAGGAACCAGAAGCTGAATGAGGAGAGGATCTCTAGGAAGGCTAACGTGGAGTGTCCCTTCCCGTTGCAGTGACCACCCCCTGAGCCAGCTGGTTTCGGACTCGGACTCAGAGATGGACAGCGTGGAGCAGCTGGCCCTGGGCAGCACAGACACCCTCTCCAATGGGCACAAGGCTGACCTGGAGGCTGCCAAACGTCTGGCCAAGAGGCTCTACAACCTGGATGGCTTTAAAAAAGCAGATGTGGCCCGTCACTTGGGGAAGAAGTACGTGTGGGTATTCACAAGGAACAGCCCGTTCTGCAAGGGGTCCACCTGCACCCGTGGTGTACCCACAGCTGCTGCCCATTGCAGGGAATAGCAGGTGGGATCCCAAAGCCCAAACCTGAGAGACATCCAGGTTTGGGTACCTTCCTACCATGACTGCATCTTGGATGCTTCAGTAAGGTGTCAGGGCAGGGGGGTGGCTGGCTGACCCCTCGTGGGCCCTTCCAGCTTCTCTAGTTTCTCTTACACGTTTGGTTTTTCCACTGGATCTGTGGGTGACTCCTCTGAGTTTCATGAGAGTGTGGGGTGTCTCTGTCCCCAACATGCTTCCCACAGCTCTTGGGAGCTCCTGGCCTCCTGGAATCCACTCCACCCCTGTGTGCTTTTTGCTGTCCCCACAGTCTGGGTGATCCCACTCTTGCTCCCTCTTTTTTCTATTTCAGCAATGAGTTCAGCAAGATGGTGGCTGGGGAATATCTGAAGTTCTTCGTGTTCACGGGGATGAGCCTGGACCAGGCTCTCAGGTCAGAGCTGAGTGTGTGTACACGTGTGTGGTGGCCACCTGAGTAGGGTCCCAGCAGACTGTGCCCTCCACACAGAGGTCTGCAGGAGCAGGCAGACTCCATGGCTTCCAACTGGAGATCTCCTTACCTCTCATATAGTGGAGGTTGAGTCCCAAAGTGGTCTCTCAGCCATACAATGATGGAAGAGCATCCCTGGTCTTAACTCACCAGGAAGTGCAGCTGGGTGACAGCCAAGGTTCACCTAGGACTGGCTTTCCAGGCCTTTATGTCACCATCAGGTGTCACTTAGGACTGACTTCCAGACCTTGAAGAGCCTCTTAGTGTCTCCTCTGCCTCCTTTCCCTGGTGTAGTGCCCAGGGCCAGCTGTAGATCCCTGTGATGTGCCATCAAGGTGTGATGCTGTGGGCTTGGAGGGAAGTCCTACAGCTGGGATGTGTGATGGCAGGGCTTCATCCAGCACACAGTGGGGGGCTGTACTCCTGCACAGGGTGGGTTGGAGAAACTGCTGGTGGGCTTCATGTGTGACCAACGCTGCTGCTGCTGCTTCTTCAGGTCCTTTCTGAAGGAGCTGGCCTTGATGGGAGAGACGCAAGAGCGAGAGCGAGTGCTGGCTCATTTTTCCCAGCGCTATTACGAGTGTAATCCCAACGCCATCTCTTCAGAGGGTAAGAAACTGCATGTGTCCGTGTGTGTCCGTGTGTGTGTGTGTGTTTCAAGTGGGCCCATGTGTTCATCAACTTGGTGAAGGTGCTCGAACTGAAACCAGAGAGGAGCTGAGGCGCTGATGCCTTAGGAGACAGCCCTGGTTACAGAGATGTCATTTCCCACAAATAACAGATGCTTTAGATTTAAGGAAAAAAAAAATATACCCACAACAAAAAAAAACCCAACAAAACCCACCTGCTCCAGTTGGATCCTGCCTAATTAGGGCTCAAACCATCCTTAATTCTGACCTTGAGCAGATTAGCACAAGAGGCGAGAGAAGGCCCTCCTCACCAAATAGACCCCAGCTCTCAGACCCTCGACTCAGGGAATAGCCAGGTGAGAAAAATTGAGTGCCTGGATCTTGGGGTGGCACAAAGTGGTCACTTTGTACCGTTTGTACCCACTTTGTACCATGTCTTTTGCACCTCTCCCCTGTCCCTTCACCTGCTGGGTCTGCTCTGGGCTGGCTCTGGGGCCGGTGAGGTGTGGGCTGCCTGGCTGGTGGAAGGCTGCGCTGGTCCCACCTTGCTGTGCGAGGAACGCTGCAGGATTATCTGGCTGGAGGGGCTGCAGGCTTGGAAAGGAGTTTTTACACTCAGTTTTGGGACCAGCTTTGAATTCAGTCACCAACTCACCCGCGTGCTGCCAAGCACCGTGCTGACTGCTGTGTGGCTCGCGTGCCTAGGGTGGGAGGAACAGGCTTTGGGCTGTCTTGGGGGGCTCAGAGCCCCCATGTCCTGCTTGATATGCCAAGGGGCTGGAGCACCAGTTGCTGGGCTGAGCCAAGGGCTCTAAATCCTGTCCTGTGCTTGTGCTGCAGATGGAGCCCACACCCTCACCTGCGCCCTGATGCTGCTAAACACAGATCTGCATGGACACGTAAGTTCCTGCTGCCATCAGCCTCGTCTGTCCCCTCCCCTGGCTGTCCCCACTGCCCTGAACTGCAGGGAGGGGACCCTAAACCCCTAACATGTCTGAGGAGGAGAGAGGATGAAGGTTGAGTGAGAGAGGGAGCTGATGAAGAAGAGAGTGGGGCTTTGGAGGAGACAACGCAGAGCTGGAAGATGTGGAGGTGGGATGAGGACAGAAGAGGAAAGTAGACAGGGAGAGAGGGTGGGAGTGAGACTCTAAAACCAGCTGCCACAGGACCAGGTAGTACCAAACTTAGAAAAAGGACGCTGTTTAAGACTCCTGGAGTCCAGGAAAAGGTGGCAGCTTCCCCGCACCTTCAAGCAGCCTCCCTGAGACCTGACTGGTTCCTCACACCATTGCAGAGATGGCAGAGATGGGGGGTGGAGGGCTGTCTGTTTTTAGGCTGTGGGACCTGCTCCAGCCAGCACTGTCCCCCTGGCCCAAAGGCAACCTCCTGTGTTTGTCTCCCCCTGGCTCTCCTAGAACATTGGGAAGAGAATGTCCTGCTCTGACTTCATTGGCAACTTGGAGGGGCTCAACGGAGGCACTGACTTCCCCAAGGAGCTGCTCAAGGTAAACTCGGTTGCTCTCCCTGGTTGCTCTCAGCCAAGCAGCAGGAGCAAAAGCCAGAGCTTTGGGCAGGATTACATGGATGGCTATGTGGGATGCAATGAATGCATCCATCCTCATGCAGGAACAGTGGTGGTCCCTTGGTCTGCAGCTTTCCTCACACCTTGCTGAGGGGAACATGGGCTGCCTCATTCCACCAGGAGAACACCACAGCTCCAGCTGGTGTTCTGATGCCCTTGCTGCTCTTACTCTCCCTGCATTGCAGGCAAGGGGGCACGTGGGGGTTGTAGCCAGAGGCTTCATGGTGTTGACCCCATGGTACTCAAGCCCTCCCTGGAGCACTGCAACCCAAAGCCATGGCCAGGCCCTGGGTCTGGAGCCATCTCCAGTGGCTGAGGGAACATTTCTGGTGATGTGATCAAGGCACAGCGATGGGGCAGGCGGGCTGGTGGTTAAAGTCCCAGAGCTGAGAACTCACCACGCTGGTGTGACTGGTTGGGGGAGGGGACTTTTGCCTTCTCACTGCCTGCCCCAGTTCCTGATGGGGCTTGGCTGGGGTGGGCAGCGTTCAGCGAGCACTTCCAGCCTCAGACTGCTGTGTTTCTCTGGCATCACCTGTTCTTGTGAGGGTTTTCTGAGCTGTGTTCTCCCCTCTTTGGGCCATGGGAATGGGATTAGGTCCCATGTGGCCTTCAGAGTAGAAACTATTGCTGCTGGTGAAGAGCTACAGTTGGCAAATACTCATGATGTGGAAGATGGGTTCCCAGAGGGTGCCGGAACCACGACGGGGGAAGATGGTTGATGAAAAAAGGCAATGGAGGGTGAAAAGCTGAGCTCACTTTTCAGCTTCTGTGGGTCTATTCCTGGCTGCGTCACTCACCCCATCATTAAGGGGTTACCAGCAGCTCTCAATAGGGCTGTCCTCCCTCTCAGCCCACGCTTCGCCAGTAAAAGGAGTTACTCAGGAAAAATTCTCTAATTTTAAACCCAGTTCCAGAAAAGGCTTTAAGCACCCAAAATGCAATAGCAACATCCAAAATGAGGACCCTGAACCCCTGCCCTCCAGTGCTGCTGCATCCTAGAGCATCCAAGCTCTGCATGCCCCTCGGCGCGCCCCCTTTGCAGCCTCCCAGCACCTCGCAAGTTGGGTACCCCCCATTTCAGGCACCGCCACATCCTTCTTAAACTTCACCCCTAAAAGTACCAGCGGTATAAACACGCGAGGCCAAGTTATCCCATCAGATCCCAGCTGGTGGGAAACAGGGCAGCGAGCAAGTGCCATGAAGCTACAGGCTTTCTCTGACGGGTGGGGGGGACAAGACCTTTGCTGAAGTGTAAGGCAGCAAGGGGAGGGGGGAGAGAAAGGAGAGGGGCTGCGGCGCTGCAGCGCAGCCCCAGCACAGCTTTACCCGCAGCCCAGCAGCGGGGAGGCTGCTCTGCTAAAAATGGCCTGTTCCCTCTGCAGCTGCGGTGCTTCCCACCGCCGCTTTTCAGCCGCCTCTGTACGGGAGCCGTGCTGGGGAGGGGGAGCAAAAGGCAGCGGCGAGGAAGCACAGGCAGGGCAAGGCAAGGTGGCAGCTCCTCGCTGGTTTGCTTGAGTGGAGCCCACGGCAAGGGGGAGAGGGGTCCTTGGGGGAGAGGGATCCTTGGGTAAGACAGGGAAAGCGCTGTCAGCCTGCCCTGGGGGAGGGGGATGGCAAGGAAAGGTGGCTGAGTTGGTTGTGCCTCTCCTGGGCAGCCTTTGCCAAGCTCAGGGAGGGGCCACCCTTCTGCCCACTGATTTTTGGCTGCTTGGTGCTTGGGTGTCCGCGCAGGCTTAGGAGGCAGAGAAATCACAGAATGATATGGGGTTGGAAGGGACCATCTAGTCCAACCCCCTGCCAGAGCTGGTCCTCCTAGAGCAGGTTGCACAGGAACTTGTCCAGGTGGGTTTTAATGTCTGTAGAGACAGAGACGCCACCACCTCTCTGGGCAGCCTCTGCCACCTTCGAAGGGAAGAAATTCCTCCTCATGTTTAGATGGAACTTCTTATGTACAAGTTTGTGCCCATTTCCTCTTGTCCTCTCACTGGGCACCACTAAGAAAAGACTGTCCCCTTCCTCTTCACACCCATCTCTTAAGTATTTATGGGTGTTGATCAGATCCCCCCAAAGCCTTCTGTTCTCCAGAGTAAAAAAAACCCCAAGTCCCTCAACCTTTCCTCATAAGAGAGATGCTCCAGGCCTCTCATCATCTTTGTGGTCGTTTGCTGTACCCTCTCCATCAGTTCTCTGTCCTCCCTGAACTAGGGAGCCCAAGGTTCCAGTAGGGAAAGGCTCTCCCACCTTCCTGTCTGTGGCAGCCTCTGCTAGCCCCATTAGCCCAGCTAGGATGCCGCCTGGCTAGCAGACTGTGTCTGGGGACTGAGGCTCCTGTGCAAGCGTGCCACACAGCTGGCTGGCTAATTTTAGAGCTCCAGGAGCACATGCATTTCCTAAGGGCAGCAGAGGACAGGAAAGGGTAGGAGAGGAGAGAGCTCAGAGGAGCTTCCCAAGGATCAGGGCTGGGTCTTGGGCAGCTCTTGTTAGAGCAGAAGAAGGATCCTGGAGGTTCTTTCAAGCCAGACCCAGAAGACAGCATGGGCTGCAACCCCACAGACTTCAGAGCTGGAGGTGGTCTCCACCCACAGCACTCACCACTGGGGAATGGGGACAGCAGGGCAGGAGCTAGGTGGCTGCAGGTGACACGAAGCCATCATCCCTTGTGACTCTGGGGACAGCATCAGGAATAGACCTGCAGGGAGCCTGGATATTCCCCTCGTCTCTGGCTGCAGGGAGTCCCAAGCCAAACGCAGCACGATGCCTGAGAGCGGGTGGAAGTCTGAGTCAGAAGAGAACTTTATCTGCTACTAGATAGTGGATGTAAACAATCCCAGTTTTGTGCAGAAGAAACAAAAACACTTAAAAGCTTATGCTTTCACAGCTGAGCACCACGTCTCCCCCCCCCTCCCTTGCTGTGCCCTGCATGGCACTGCTGCTGGAGCAGCGGCAGCGATGCCTTACCAGCACCCAACGACTGCTCCGGGAAACACTTTCCCCCGGCTCTGAAAGCTCCTCTGCAGAATTATGCTCCAGAATCACGGCTGTTCAGCTTTCTTGTGCTCCCCACTGGGGCAGAGGGGCATGTAAGAACCCATATAATGCTGTGCCCCAGGATGCCCATGTCTGCAGGCTTGGACCTGAACTCCTGTGGCCAAATGCAGGCAGCTGCCTACCCCGCAAAGAAGGAGGTGAAGAGGGACATCCTGGAGCTGGTGATATTCTGGTTAGCTCTTGAGATGTTGCTCTTCTCTTGTCAGTGTGATTTTAGCCCAGGCCCCCTGGGATTTCACTCACTGTAGCTGGTTGTCTGTTAAATTTCAGATGTGGATTTGACCTTTACGTGATCGATCGCTTTGCGGAGCCTTAGCTCTTCCCCATCTTCCTGAAGTGTTTTAGGCTAACCTCGTGCTTTGTTGGCCGGTACCAACACAGTAGGACCAATTCAGGCTCCATTTCTCCCCGATGCTGCTTAGTGATCACAGGAGTGAGCCAAATTTGTGCTGCCTTCCAGCCCAGCAGCCTGAGCATTTCACAGATGTTAATGAATTAAGCCTGACAATGCAGTCAGGTCCTCGGGGGAGGAAGGTAGGATGGGCCCCCCACCTTCCAGCTTGGAGGCACAACGGCAGGGCTCAGACGCTCAGAGTGCTGGGTAAGTGATTAGCAATGTGGGAAGAAAGCCCCAGCTCCCACCTCTGAGCTATAATCACAGGAACGCTTGCTCACTCTAATCCCCTGGGCTTTTTTTTTTTTCTTTTCTTTTTTAATTTTTCTCCTGTTTCCCCTGGGAGCAATATGCTGCCCCTGCCCTGTCTCCCATGGCTTTCCCCAGCCTCTGGAGGAGCTCAGCACATCTGGTGGGCCAAGCAGCCATGCCACCTCCATCACAAGTTTTCTGCCCGGCGATCGCTGTGCCGAGCAGTCAGGACAGCGTGGAAAATTCCCCCCTCTCCACTGGCTGCCTCTCCTACTCAGTCAAGCCGAAGTGAATTATGCATCCATCCTCATGCCTTCTGCGAGGATGCCCAGCCCTTTGCTGCTTCATGGAAACAGCTGCCTGGAGCATCTATGTTCTGCCCTTAACATGCTCTAGCGAGTGATTTTTCTGTCCTGACCTCGAAGGAATGGGCAGGAGGGTTAAGAGTGAGGTGGGCACTGAAGATGCAAAGTCTGAGATCTCCTACCAGCTCAGCCCTTTGGAGGTCCCTGGAGGGGACGGTAGCAGCAGCTTTGAAACCTGCCCGGCCGGGGCGGAGGGACGGTGCCGCCTGCCCCATGGAGCTCAGGAAGCCCCTGAGATGGTACCACCGCTGCCCTCCACCCCCATGAGCCAAGGAAGGTCCAGCTCATGTGGCATCAGCGGCAGGGACGGTGTCCCACCAGGCGGGATGCCCGACGGCTCGATTCGGCTCGGTCCGGCTAGGTTCGGTTCGGTTCGGTTCCGTTCGGTTCGGTTCGGTTCGGCTCGGCTGGGCAGG
>VXBJ01003652.1:261185-293982 GCA_013400055.1 Nycticryphes semicollaris
AAGATGTTGTTGGTTCAGTTATAGAAATCCCGCTGGGAACTGTATATTCCTAGGTCTCTTGGGCGCTGCGCATGTCTAGGGCAGAGCTGGCTGGCCCCACGTGCTGCAGCAGTGAGCTCATAACCCTGCCGTGACAGAAAACCCCCCAACCACACTTGGGGTTGCCCATGGTGGCCTGGGGCCAGTGCCCTGCTCTATCCTGGGCAAGTTCAGAGCTGCCAAGGAGTGCTGTCTTCCTGGCCCGGGATGGGGGGAATGAATCTATGGAGTGAAGAAAGCCTAGAGGAAGGGACCCGCTCATGGATGAAACTGGTGTCTGCTGTGGTTGTGAATTAGGCTTCAGCATCCTGCACCTCCTTCTCCAGCAGAAACGGTCCGTGCACCAAAGAGCCTGGAGTTTAGTGGATTGATGGGGGGGGGTGGGACTGCCACGGGACCAGAAAAGCTGGCAGGGCTTTGTGGCTGGAGTGCGTCTTCTCAGCTAGGACTTGGGCTGAGTCCACCAGCTTTGTTCCTGAGACCGGTGTCGGCTAGGGGTGGCATTTAGCCAAGCAGAGTCTTGGCAGGGTTTAAGTGTAGACGTAAAGCTTTGTATTGCACTCCTCAACCCCCTCCCAGCCCCTACTTTGCCCCTCACTGTCCCGTCCCCCCCATCCCTCCCAGGAATGCTGAGCAGCCCCCGCTCCCCGTCTCTGAGCGGAGGGTACTTGGCTTGTGGGATGCTCTCGGGGCTCGTAGCAGGGCAGCTGGAGCCTTTTGAAGCCACAAAGCAGTTCAGACTTTGAAGTGTGCACCGACAGTCCCAGAGCCTGTGGGTTTTTTGGTTGGTTTTTTTTTTTGTAGTGCAGTGCTCTGCAGGGCTGTTCTCCAGCACTGTGCCATCCAGAATTACTCCCCGAGCATCTCCTGACATCAGCTCCTTCACTTGGTGTTTAGAAGCAATCCTACAACACTCCTGCAGCACCTCATCCCGTCCTCCAAAATCCCTGCTCAGATGGCTCATGTCTCCCTTCCTTGAGGTGTGGAGCTGACCCCTCTCCGCATCGTCACTGCATCCCATCCTGCCACGCCACGCGTCCCGTCCTGCCTGCTCTTCTGAGGAGCTTTTCCACAGTTCCCAGTCCCCACTTCTCTCTGCCCGTCGTTTTCCAGTCTCCTTTTTGTGTCTGTAGGTTCTCGGCATCTCTTGGCAAGTAAGATCCCTTCTCTTGTGTTTCCCTTGGCGATTCCTTATCATCCGCATCGCTCTCAGACGCCTACTTCTCTCCCTGCTCCGCTCCCAGGTTATGTTCTGCAGGACTTGGGGTTGTTTATTTTTCTCCCAGGCTCTTCTCTAGGTCTCTTTGCAACCCGTCCTCCTCTGGCCTCTTTGCTGCAAGTACCCCCTGCTCACACCTCACCATCCTGCCCCTCCAGCGCTGTGGCTGCACAAATGGGGCCGGGGTCTAATCCCCTTCTCGGGCACTGAGGTTGTACCCCTTTCTGTGAGTCTTCCCAGGAGATGAGTGAACCTTGCTTTCTGCCTGTAAATCAGGGCGATCCCTTTCATCCTCTGAGAAAGAAGCTGACGCTGTGCCAGTGTTTTTCTGACAGGGAAGTGCGGGAGGAGCTGGGTCCTCGCACCGTCCTGGCTGCTGTGCCTCTCGGGGAAGTGATGGATGTCTCTTCCCCAGACACTGCTGTCTGCTGGCTGGCTTTCCCAGGCCCCTGCACTCCTCCGGTTGTACTTTCTCAGCCACCAGCAAGATCTCCCAGCAGCAGCCTCTGGCCCAGTGATGGATGCTGACAGCTGCCTGCACAGCCTGTGCGAGTCTTGATTATTTTCCTCCGAGGATGATGCCTTCCAGATCTTGCTCTGGAGCCCTCTCCAAGTGTTGTGTTGAAACCCTCTCTGGAGCCTCCCAGGCTGTGGAACCGTGCTGAGCGCTCCTGGCTTGCGCCCAGTTCGGACCAGACAAACACTTGGGAGCAGGGCCCTGGAGCATCCCGCTGCAGACAGGCTCAGCTTGTCCCTGCGCTGAGATACAGGCAACGGGTCCTGCCTTGCTCATCTTGTCAGTGGCAGGGAGGTCAGGGTGCTTAGGGGATGCTGGGGAGTGGGTAGAGACTGCCCAGCACCACCTCGAGCAGTAGCAAAGCAGTGGTGGACAAACACCCATCCTGCCTTGACCAGCCACGAGGTCCTTTGAGGTCTTCATGAATGACAGCACGCTGGTGTCTCTGCAAGGCCAGTGTCCTGCTGAAGTCTCTCCTGAAGCTTAAGCATGCTCCTGGGCAGCCTCCCATGGGAGCATCACATTGCTGTGGAGCACTAGCTGTGGTGTGTCATGGCATGGAGCTCCTGGAGATGCTGGGGCAGCCTGAAGTCCCACTGAGCAGGGTACAGGCACGCACCATCAAAGTCCAGCCCGAAGGCTTGCTCTTCTGGGGCCTGGGCCTCCTGAAGGCCATCCCTTTGGCCAGCCTGGGATACCCTGAAGCTGGGAGAAGTAGATCTCCCAAGGGATTGGAAATGTTTGGCACGCCTCGCTGTCATGGTACTAACACCATTCGACTGTTGTGGGCTGTCAGAGAGGGAGGTGAGACAGCCAGGACCATGCCCCAGCATCGTGCCCAGGGTGTGTGTGGGTTTGCAGCTCCCATGGTGCCCAGGAAAAGGTACCTGTAATCCTGAAACAAGGCCAGTTGGCTGGCCAGGACAGGATNTGGGTTTTTTGGTTGGTTTTTTTTTTTGTAGTGCAGTGCTCTGCAGGGCTGTTCTCCAGCACTGTGCCATCCAGAATTACTCCCCGAGCATCTCCTGACATCAGCTCCTTCACTTGGTGTTTAGCAGCAATCCTACAACACTCCTGCAGCACCTCATCCCGTCCTCCAAAATCCCTGCTCAGATGGCTCATGTCTCCCTTCCTTGAGGTGTGGAGCTGACCCCTCTCCGCATCGTCACTGCATCCCATCCTGCCACGCCACGCGTCCCGTCCTGCCTGCTCTTCTGAGGAGCTTTTCCACAGTTCCCAGTCCCCACTTCTCTCTGCCCGTCGTTTTCCAGTCTCCTTTTTGTGTCTGTAGGTTCTCGGCATCTCTTGGCAAGTAAGATCCCTTCTCTTGTGTTTCCCTTGGCGATTCCTTATCATCCGCATCGCTCTCAGACGCCTACTTCTCTCCCTGCTCCGCTCCCAGGTTATGTTCTGCAGGACTTGGGGTTGTTTATTTTTCTCCCAGGCTCTTCTCTAGGTCTCTTTGCAACCCGTCCTCCTCTGGCCTCTTTGCTGCAAGTACCCCCTGCTCACACCTCACCATCCTGCCCCTCCAGCGCTGTGGCTGCACAAATGGGGCCGGGGTCTAATCCCCTTCTCGGGCACTGAGGTTGTACCCCTTTCTGTGAGTCTGAGTGAACCTTGCTTTCTGCCTGTAAATCAGGGCGATCCCTTTCATCCTCTGAGAAAGAAGCTGACGCTGTGCCAGTGTTTTTCTGACAGGGAAGTGCGGGAGGAGCTGGGTCCTCGCACCGTCCTGGCTGCTGTGCCTCTCGGGGAAGTGATGGATGTCTCTTCCCCAGACACTGCTGTCTGCTGGCTGGCTTTCCCAGGCCCCTGCACTCCTCCGGTTGTACTTTCTCAGCCACCAGCAAGATCTCCCAGCAGCAGCCTCTGGCCCAGTGATGGATGCTGACAGCTGCCTGCACAGCCTGTGCGAGTCTTGATTATTTTCCTCCGAGGATGATGCCTTCCAGATCTTGCTCTGGAGCCCTCTCCAAGTGTTGTGTTGAAACCCTCTCTGGAGCCTCCCAGGCTGTGGAACCGTGCTGAGCGCTCCTGGCTTGCGCCCAGTTCGGACCAGACAAACACTTGGGAGCAGGGCCCTGGAGCATCCCGCTGCAGACAGGCTCAGCTTGTCCCTGCGCTGAGATACAGGCAACGGGTCCTGCCTTGCTCATCTTGTCAGTGGCAGGGAGGTCAGGGTGCTTAGGGGATGCTGGGGAGTGGGTAGAGACTGCCCAGCACCACCTCGAGCAGTAGCAAAGCAGTGGTGGACAAACACCCATCCTGCCTTGACCAGCCATGAGGTCCTTTGAGGTCTTCATGAATGACAGCACGCTGGTGTCTCTGCAAGGCCAGTGTCCTGCTGAAGTCTCTCCTGAAGCTTAAGCATGCTCCTGGGCAGCCTCCCATGGGAGCATCACATTGCTGTGGAGCACTAGCTGTGGTGTGTCATGGCATGGAGCTCCTGGAGATGCTGGGGCAGCCTGAAGTCCCACTGAGCAGGGTACAGGCACGCACCATCAAAGTCCAGCCCGAAGGCTTGCTCTTCTGGGGCCTGGGCCTCCTGAAGGCCATCCCTTTGGCCAGCCTGGGATACCCTGAAGCTGGGAGAAGTAGATCTCCCAAGGGATTGGAAATGTTTGGCACGCCTCGCTGTCATGGTACTAACACCATTCGACTGTTGTGGGCTGTCAGAGAGGGAGGTGAGACAGCCAGGACCATGCCCCAGCATCGTGCCCAGGGTGTGTGTGGGTTTGCAGCTCCCATGGTGCCCAGGAAAAGGTACCTGTAATCCTGAAACAAGGCCAGTTGGCTGGCCAGGACAGGATGGGGCTGGACCAGGAGGAACTGGCCTGGGGCTCCCTTGACCTGGCACCACTCTCCTGCTGATCTCCTGCTCTTCTCTCCACAGGCACTGTATGGTTCCATCAAGAATGAGAAGTTGCAGTGGGCCATGTGAGTATCCTTCATAGGGAATGGTGCTGCCCAGTGCTTGGGGGGGGAACAGGGCCAACCTGCTGGCACGGGGTCGGGGGGGTCTTCCTCACCCCTGCTGCCCTCCCTGCTGGAGCATCACTGTGTCCTACAAGCTTCATCAGCTGTGATTCTGCAGGGCTCCGAGGATGTGGGATGAGTTGTGATGGGATGGGGGTACCTGGAGAGCTATGGTGTCAGCGTACCCACGGCTGCCCTCAGCAGCTTTGGCATTGCTTTGTGCCTTAGTGGCCATGCCCAGGGTGGGAGTGGGCAGGCTGTAGGGGGTCCATAGCTCTGCCAGGGCCCCGCAGGGTGCCTGCACCCTCGCCCACAGCTGCCATCTCCAGCAGCAGGAGCGGCAGCGCCCGCGCTGCGGGGATTAATCAGCCTGGCGGTACCGCCAGCGCTGAGCCAATGCGCTCGGGCTGCTGCCATGGAGACGCCGGCAGATGCTGAGGGGTTTAATTAGCAGCGAGCGGGTCCGCGGGAGGGGGAAGCAGCAGCTTTGGGCTCCCACATCTTCCTGCCGGGCAGGGGGAAATGGCACCGATGCAGCCCGCGGTGCAAGGGGCCACAACCTGGAGCCCCAGTGCTGCCTGAGCAGTCCCCACCGTAGGCTCCCTGCACCCCTTTGCTAGTGATTTTGAGTCCCACAGCCTGGCTACTGCCCTAAAGGAGCAGAAACCCCAGCTTGGGTCTCTTCTTTGGGAGTGGTTTCCCTCTAGACCTTTGTTTCTGCCTGTGAGCCTCTACACCACAGGTTGAGGGAGGCTGCAGTGGTGGCCAAGCCCCAGGGCACTGTTCCTCCACTGTTACTCCTGGCTCATCGGCTTGGCCAGTGTCAATCCCAGCCTTGTCCAAAAAATGCTTCTCACTGCCTCGGGCAGCAGAATATGCCCCCATGCCTTGTCTTTCAAGGGGCCAGGCAGCACCCCAGCTGTCAGCCTAGAGGGCAGGGGCACAGAGGTGTGACTGGGTTTAGGATGCTCTCCAGTGGTGACAGGAGACTGGTCTGCCTCTCCCAGCTCGCCTTTCAGAAGCCAGGCCTAAAAGTGGTGGCACCAGCAAGTGGGAGGCTTGGTATTTGCTTTCCCCAGCAAGGTGACAAACCCTTTCCCCACCCTAATCTATGCCTGGCAGAGACGAGGAGGAGCTGAGAAAGTCCCTCTCGGAGCTGGCAGACCCCAACCCTAAGTCCATCAAGCGCATCAGCAGTTGCAGTAACCCTTTTCTGGACTTCTCCCAAGACTCCAGCATCGCCACCTACAAGCACGGACTGTTAGTGCGCAAGATCCACGCTGATCCCGACTGCAAGAAAAGTAGGTGCCTGGGGAGTCCGCAGGAGGGTCTTGGGGCAAGAAGGCACTGGTGAGCTCCAGAAACTCAACAGGAGTCGGGGAGCAGGGCAGGAGTCACTACATTATGTCTGACTGTAGCATCATGCCAGGCTTCAACATCACCCTCTTGTGCCCTGTTTGTCTGTCCGGCTGCACTGGGCATCATTCAGCCCCCAGGTTGGGGAGCCTGAAAGCTTCCTCCTGCCCATCCAGGCAGAGGCCGAGATGGCACTGGGCAGGCAGCAGATGAGGAGGTGGTGTGGGCTCCCTGAGGCACGCACCCTTGCCACAGGACAACGGGGACGAAGGAAGGTGTCCTGTGGTGGCGGCAAAGAAGCCACGCAGTGGGGCTGCTGCTGGTTGGACGCTGCCAGGCACGTTCACCGTTTCCACCATAAAAAAAATCCCCTCTAAGCCCTTGGTCTTCTAATGCTGCCTTGATCTGATTAGATGCAGCCGCCCTCCAAAGCTGGCATTACCTGGCAGGCAGCACCGCCTCGTCCCTGTCCCCGACCCATCCCTGAGCAGGGCGGCAGTGGTGAAGCCGAGTGTGAGCAGGGAGCACAGCAGCGCTAGCCCCTGGGGGGGTCGACAGCCAGGCCCCCCCTGTGCTGCCAGCAGCACCATCTGCCAGCCACGCGGCCGGCACGGACGGGCTCAGGTGCACGGGGACAGTCCTGGCATGCTGCCTGTCCCCGGGGTGGGGTGACGTGCGCCGTGGCAGGGCTGGCTGGAGGAGTGGAGGAGGAGGATGAAGGGAGGGGGGGGAATATGCTGGGAGCTGATGTCTGGGGGGTGCTCTCTCCTTCTTGGCAGCGCCCCGAGGGAAACGCGGCTGGAAGCCCTTCCATGCCATCCTGAAGGGGATGATTCTCTACCTGCAGAAGGTAGGTGGCAGTGGGGACACTTGTGTCCATGCCAGGGAGAGGGATTGTCCCCAACCTCAGGAGGGAGGTCATGACAGCAAGACAGGGGGGCTCCCATGCATTGCAAAGCCTATCCTGCATGAACCATTGCCTGGGGATCTGGTGGCATCTCTGCTCTTGGCACACTTGGGGTTGGACTGGGTGCTGAAAGCAGTTGCCAACCAAGGGCCCGGCATGCGGGGGGCTTGGCTGGGGAGAGAGGAGGCATTGGGGTCTTTTCCCTGGGCAGAGGGGGGATGTTGGGCTGTAAATGCAGTCTCCTGCAGGCACACGCTCTGCCCCAGCTGCAAGGCAATGGGGAACAGCCACCGTGCTGTTGTCAAGTCCATGCAACCGGGTTGTACAGCCTCCCCCCGTGGGTATAGCGTGCCCCAGCCTGGTGGAGGGTGATCCCTGCACCCCAGCGCTCGCCCGCAGTCACTGTGGCCTCCTAGAGCTGTCTCGTGGTGGGGTGCATCCCTAAACTGGCTCTGAAACGTGCTGTGACTGGCAGGAGGAGTATAAGCCGGGGAAGGCGCTGGCGGAAGAGGAGCTGAAGAACGCTATTAGCATCCACCATTCGCTTGCCACGCGGGCGTCTGACTACAGCAAGCGACCCAACGTCTTCTACCTCAGGACAGCTGACTGGAGGGTCTTCCTCTTCCAAGCACAGTGAGTCCCCCGGGATCATTGGGTGCACCCCACGTCAGGGCAGAGGGGTTTGTCCAGCTGGGGTGGAGGATGAGATGGAGCTTAAGGCCACATTGCTCTCTCCTGTCCTGGCCCTTTCTGGAAGGGAAGACACCCGGTGTCAGCACTGTGCTTTGTCCCATCTCTTCTTCCCTCCCTGGGGGGCCTGGGTCTCATCTGCAGGGCAGGTCCCTCTTCCTGTGACATAGATAGTGCCACTGAGACCCTGTCTGTGGTTTGGCCTCTCTCCCCAGGAACCCTGAACAGATGCACTCGTGGATCACGCGCATCAATGTGGTGGCAGCCATGTTCTCTGCACCGCCCTTCCCCGCTGCCATCGGCTCCCAGAAGAAGTTCAGCCGCCCGTTGCTGCCCAGCTCCTGCACCAGGCTATCCCAGGTGGGCCGTTGGGGTGGGAGGCAACTGGGAACGTGGGACAGATCCCGCCTGGGTCTGCTGGTGGCACTGTCCCCTGTGGAGAGACCCATGTGGTGCCACACACCCAGCCTCCTCCCAGCAGGGTACAAGGCCAAAGGAACATGACCAGGGAGACACAGAATAATGGGGTGCTGAGGTTGGGGACAAGCATCAAGATCTTGTTCCTGGCAGCAAGGATGGGAGACAGGCCATGGACTTAGACCATGAAGGAGAACATGGTCCCACACCACAGCTTGCAGGGTCCTGCCAGGGCCAGGACCTTGAAAGGCAACTGGCCGGGGGGGATTAGCTGGGACTGGCGCGTGCCAGGGCAGTTATTCATAGAGCAGAGAGGATTAAAAAAAACCCCACCAGCCTAGTTTTAGCGGGGATTAAATGCTTATGCTTTAAAACTTCAGCCAGCCCCCTGCCAGGTGGGAGCAGATTGCCCCCCAGGGCCTGTGATTTTGCTTGCCACTTAAAAAACCAACAAACAAAACAACATGCCCACAGAAAGAAAAAACAAAAAAAACCCAAACCCAAACCAAACCAAAACAAAGTAGCAGAAGATGAGATCCTGGTTGGACCTAGCAGGGGAAAAAAAAACCTGTTCTGGCCCACACTGATGGGGGCACTGACATGGAGCCATCCTTCCCCAGGAGGAGCAGGTGAAGAGCCATGAGACCAAGTTCAAGACGATGTCGGCAGAGCTGCTGGAGCATCGCTCCTCACTGCCAGAGAAGAAGGTGAAGGGAAAGGAGTACGAGGAGCTGAAGCAGAAGGAGGAGTACCTGGAGTTTGAGGTAAGCTGGGAGATCCCCTCCCCTCTGTCCCCAGCCCTTCTGCCCCTGCCCACTTGGCTCATCCTGAGTGATGGGACACCCCCCACCGCCCCCGTCAGCTGATTTGCATTGTGCTACTGCTATCATCCAGGACCACGAGCATCCCCCCCTGCCCTGGGATGCTGACTCAGGGCAGGAGGGAACCACAAGCATCCTCCCTGCCCTGGGATGTTGGCTCTGGGGGGGAGGGAAGGGACCACAGGCATCCCCCCTGCCCTGGGATGCTGGCTGGGGGGCAGTACCCAGTTTGCCAGCCCCTCTCTTCATTGGTCTGTACCCGACCCCCCCACCCAGAAATCCCGCTACGGCACTTACGCCATGCTGCTGCGGGCCAAGCTGAAGGCCGGCTCCGAGGACCTGGCAGCCTTCGAGTCCACCCTCTTCGACGCAGCGGGTGGGGAGGACGACGGCCTAAAGAAATCCCGCTCCAGCCCCTCGCTCAACGCCGAGCCCTCCGCCACCGCCACCAAGGTGAAGCGCAACGTCTCAGAGCGTGCCAGCCGCCAGCCCCCCAGCCACCCCCAGAAGTCATAAGCCAGGGGCATCAGCTGCCCGTGCTGCAGCTCCCTTCCTTTCCCCCTCAGCCCATCCCAGCGCTGGGGTGGAGGCCATGCAGCAACGGAGATGCAGACCCTGCATGAGTCTGTCCATTCTGCGACAGGAGCCGGGGAGGTGACAGCTCTTTGCCGGCCACCAGCACCAGCGAGGCAGGGCCATAGCCCCGCCGCCGGGGACAGTGGCAGAGGAGGACGGTCCCCTGGTCCTTGCTTGTGGGAGCTGCCCACACCGTCGGCCCCATCAGACTCGTTTTTGCTCCTCTTTGTCCTACACTTGGCTGCAGGACACAGTCCCCCCAGCCTCAGGGAGGGGGAACAACCCAAACCCACCTCCTGGGCTCAATTCTTCAGTGGTTTGGAAAAAAAACCAACAAAACAGAAAAACAAAAAAGACAAAACCGCAGCAAAACAAAGCCAGCGACCGCTTCTTCTCCAGCTCCATTGTGCCATGGGGGTCAGACGTGACAGGGCCAGCCCTGGCCTGTCCCCTCTCCTGGGGCTGGGGGGCCAGGGGAGCCAGGGTAATGGCACGTGGCCCCTTCCCTCCCACCTCTGCGCCCTCCCCGCTTTCTTACAACTTTTGAACAGTTTTTGTGATACAGTTTTGCACTTTTTAGTACCAGATCGAGCTGACCGCCAGGGAGGGGTTTTTTCTGGGGGCTACTTTTGATGCTTTTTGGGAACTGTTTGGAAAAAACCCAAACAAACAAAACCACAAACCCAGCCATGTCCTGTAGGCACTGACCTTTGGGGGAAGAAGGTTTTTACATGGACTCTGGGGGGAGACCCAGTCCCTGCTGCCCCAGGCTCCTGCTGGAGCCCTGCTCTGGCACCAGCAGCCCTTCAGAGAGAGACAGCCCTGTGGCTGCTGCCACCAAGGAGGCAGCTTTGAGATGCCGCTGCTTCATGACCTCCCCTGGCAGCCTGGACTGGCCCCATTTGGGTGTCAGCATCATACCCAGAGCATGTTGGGGGGCAGCATGTAAGTACTTCCAATGGGGAGGTGACACCCCTGCCCTGAAGCCAGGGTTGACTTAGGGCTCTCCACTGCCCTGTGGGGCTGGAGCCAGCGTTCCTTCCTGTGCTGTTTCTCCAGCGCATGGCCATGGGCCTTGTAAATGCTGTTTGGTCCTCGTTGCTGCAGCCCCTTCCTCGGCCGTGGGGTCCCTCCTTGCCAAGGTGAGGGTCTTGCTGGAGCAGCCCCCACCACCTCAGGGTGGGGCTGGAGGATGCTCAGCTGAAATAAGGTGCGGGTGGTGGTGGAGTGTGGCCACAGGGAAGGGTCCAGGGACAGCAGAAGGGCTGCAGTTTTGGGGGAGGGCTGGCACACGCGCTGTTTTCAGCCACCCAGGACCTGGCTGGTTTCAGCACTGACTTTGCGAATGTGTCAAACTTTTTATTCTGCTCTTTTGAGTCTATTGCAAAAAAAAAAAAAACCACCAACAAAAACCACTAAAAAAAAAATAACCACCAAAAAAAAACAAACCCAAGAAAAAAAAAAATCCACCCTTGCCCTAAGAGGCTTGAGGGGGGAAAAAAACCTTTGTACAGCTTCTTCTCTCAGTTACTGAAGTAAAACTTGCTCTTCACTTCTCGTGTGTGCTATGGTTTCTCCCCCAGGGTTGGGGACAGCCCCAGCACGGAGGGATGCTGAGGAGGCGCCGGCAGCTGCCTCCTTGCTGCCAGACTCCCAGCTCCAGGCAGGGCTTTGTTTAGGGGTGGGGGGTCACTACACACACCCACATACATCCACCCCCCCCAGCATAGGGCTGGGACTGGAGAGACGGAGGGCAAAGGCTAATGGAAACTGTGTCCCTTTATTCAGAAGAGGGACCATTAAATAAGAGCAGAGAAGGGCAGGAAGTGGCTGCATCCCGTCCCCCCAAGTCCAGGCAGCCGGACCCCAAGTCCGGAAGGCACTTGTGTGGGCAGAGCAGAGTTGGGAGACGATATGCTCCCCCCCCTAGCCCTGCTCCCAGTGGGTGTGGGGGGCTGCTGGCCCCTCAGTGCACCTGTGGCTGCTGGCTGTGGGGCAACTCGCCCCCCGGCTTCAGAGCCAGCGTAGGCGCCTGTTCCTCCTCCACCGACTCGCTGCCGTAGGCACTGTCTTCCTTCAGCTCTGCAAAGCAAGCCCCGGGTGCTGTCAGTGATAGGGGGCCTGGGGGACAGTGGGGACCACCCCACCACCACCACCCCCTTGCTCCCCATACCTGTGCTTTGCAGCTTCTCCAGTGCCTCAGGTTTGTGGAGCATCCTCACAGCCTTGTGGAGCCCCATGGAGTCCAGTGCCTCCAGCAGACCCCCAAGGCTGCCCCCCGCCAGCTGTGGAGAGAGAGAGAGAGGGCAGTGAGCGGGGCTGGCAGCTGGATGGGCATGAGGGGGGGGAGTTGGCAGAAACAGGGGGCACCCCGAAGGGACACTGACCTCATAACTGCGCAGGAGGCTGACGCTGGGTGAGGGGGTGTCCTTGTAGGTCTCCACCAGGCTGCAGAGCCCCAGGCGCTTGGCCAGCTCGATCCAGTCCGACCCGCTGCAGTCCTGGTTCAGCAGCTGCTCCAGCCCCTGCAGAGCTTCACTGTCCAGTGACAAGACGTTCCCTGGGCAGGAGAAGTGCCTCCATCATCCCTCCTGCCGGGAGGGTTCTGCCCTACCCCAGCACAGAGCTTTTCTGGGGAGAGGGGCTGCTCACCTGGCCGGGGGGCAGCAGGCAGCTCTGCCTCGGGACCCTGCTGGGAGGCCTGCAGCAGGATCTCCCTCACCTGTAGGACAAACAGACGGATGTTGGCATCCCCCAAAAGCACCAGCCAACCCACCCCACCTCAGGACCTTCCTGGGATACAGACATCCCCACGGGTGCATCTTCACCCAGAGAAGCTGTGGCTGCCCCATCCCTGGAGGGGTTCAAGACCAAGCTGGATGGGGCTTGGAGCAACCTGGTCTGGTGGGAGGTGTCCCTGCCCAGGGCAGGGGGTTGGAACTCCATGATCTTTAAGGTCCCTTCCAACCCAAACCATCCTATGATTCTATGATCTCCTTAAGCTCTGCCCCATCCATGTTGTGGCCCCCACCCCCCAGGGGTTTGTACCCCTGCCCCACACACCTTCTGGCTCCGAGTCAGGTCCAGGGGCGTGTGGCAGCGGCGCTGCCTGTGCCCTGCCTGTGCGGGGGGCTTGGGGTTGGTGCCATCCTCCAGGGCTGGAGCCGGCTCTCCCAGCTCCATGGCCAGCTCCGGCTCCTCAGGGTCAGCATCCGTGTCGCTGCTGGCCTCCGAGGAGGACGGGCTCACGGGCTCATCGTTCTCACACAGCATGTCTGCCCCTGGCAGGGAAGCGTGGGCTGAGCAGGTTGGCCCAGGGGGTCTGTACCCCTCAGGCTGCAGGAAGGGGAAGGATAAAGAGGGAGGATGGCATCTTACCAGCTTTGAGGAGCAGTTTGGTGAGGGTGGGGGAGCCCAGGCCGGCAGCCAAGTGCAGGGGGGTGTTCCCAGCAAAGGTCCGGCTGTTGACATCTGCTCCCAGCTACGGAGGAAGACAAGGGGCCATGAGGATGGGATATCTGGGTGCTACCCTCCCTGCCCCTTGTCAATCTAAGGCCACAGGGAACCCAACCTCTGCTAGGGCCCTGTGGGACGCTGCACCCCATCCCTATCCCACAGCCACCAATCCAAACAGCCCCAAATGTACCTTCTTCACCAGGTGGGTGGCCATGTTCAGGTTCTCCATCTCCACGGCAAGGTGCAGCGGGGTCCTCCCACCCTGCCTCTCCACCGCATTCACCTCCGCTCCCTTCCTGACCAGCAGGTCCAGGCAGGCCAAACTCTTTGCCTTGACAGCCAAGTGCACAGGCAGGAGGCCTGCAACAGTGGGGAGAGGCTCAGCAGCCCTCCGGCCGAGCCCAGGATGGCATCACCGGGTTCCTGCCCATCATCTCCCAGCCCTGCTCACCATGGAAATTGGGCAGGCGGAGCAGGTACGGGGCAGCCGAGCCCAGGTGGGCCAACAGCGTCTTCAGCATCTCTTCATCTCCACCCTGGAGGGCCAGATGCAGCAGGGAATTGCCGTAGCGGTCCAGCAAAGTGGGGTCGGCGCGGGCTTGCAGCAGGAGCTGGACCACTTGGGGCTGCTTGGTGATGACTGCCAGATGCAGCGGCGTCTGCGGGACAGCAGCAAACCCCCTTCAGCAACGCTCGCAGGAGGAGCCGAGCTCCTCAGCATCGTACCGTGCTCAGCCCCACAGCGGGAGGGAGGCCCTGGGGTGGGGAACTGGGAAGGAGCCCCCCGGCCTGTAGAAGAGAAACGGGAAACGTGTACCTGCTGCAGATTGTTGGAGATGTTGATGATCTGCTGGCTGGGGATGCTCACAATGACCTCGATCAGCTGCTTGATCACTGCTGTCTGCTCGTGGATAATAGCAAGGTGCAAAGGCCTGCAGGGAGAGCAGGACAACCCCGGACTCAGCTCCATCCTTCTCCAGGTCCTCCCTGCCACCTTCCATCCCTCCCAGAGTCCCCCCTTAACGGCTCTGATGGCCACCAAGCTTCCTTCAACTCTCCCCCCAGACCCTTTGTGTTGTGCTCACGTGTCTCCGTTCTCGTCCTGCGAGGCGGCCAGGTGCCTCTGGACCGCCAGCAGCATGCGGGGGTCAGCAGTGACCGAGTAGTCGAGCAGGGCATGGGCATTGCGACGGGCCAGTGCCAGCATCCACAGCTGGCAGAGCTGAGCTGGGAGAGGGGGGGAGCAAAGCAGGATGTCACCTCCAGGAGAAGCAGCCACATCCACCCTCCTTCATCCCCCCCACCCCACCCCAGGCACAATGGAAGAGAGCACCACCCGGCCCAGAAAGGTCCCCAACCCATGTCACCTGTCCCCAGTGATGTCCCTCAGCCCGGCTTCCTACCCTGCTTCTGCAGCTCCTTGCAGTACATGCTCTCCACAGGCGCCTGTCGGTCGCTCCCAGGCCCCTCCACTTCAGGGCCCTTCATCTGCACACCCCCCTGGTAGCCCCCCACGGGGTGGGGGCCGGGTGAGTAGATGCTGTTGTAAGCCAGCCCGGGGGAGTAGGGGAAACTGAGGTTCCCACCTGAGGAGCAATGAGGAGGGACTGGTGAGGCCACAGAGGAGAGGGAAGACCCCAGAAGGGTCATGACAGCCCGAGCAGGGAAGGAGAAGAGGCATCCCCCACTCACCTCCTCCAGATCCAAAGCCTCCAGCCCCCCCGCCGGCACCCCCCATGTGTGAACCCCCGCCAAAGTGCTGGGGAAACTGAGGCAGGACTTTCTTGCGCTTCCTCTCNCACACCAGCCTGCCCAGGGTCGGGGGGGGTTGCTCACCTTCCACCACAGGGTAGTAGGTGAACTGCTTGGAGTCACTCACATCACCTCCCCGCTTCCTCTTCAGCTGTAGGAAGACGGTGACGGGACGGTCGATCTTGGGCTTGTGGTAGGGGGGCGTGCGGAAGACGATGGCGTACTGTGGGCAAGACAGACAGACGTGGGGTCCTGCTGCTCCCCAGAGACAGGGAAGGGGTTCCATCACCCCACAGGGCACCCGCCTGCCTCTGGTCACGACAGGATGGCCCCCCGCCTCCCCCATACCTGCTTGTGCACATCAGTGGGGGAGAAGTCCCCGAAGGCCTGCCAGCCGTTCTCATCATCCTCGTAGAAACGCACCTCAATGTCATCTGGGCAGAGAAAGGGCGCCTGGCACTGCCTGTCTTCCCACCCCGGCCACCCAGGGCTCCTGGGACACGGACCCTTCCCACTGCAGCCCCTCGGGAGGGTTTCAGCTGGAAGGAATGGCTTTTACCTTTCTGAACTTTATCACACAGCAAGTAGACCTCGTCCCCTCCCCGCACTGAGCCTGCCGTCTTATCCATCCGTGAGATCTTCAGGTTGGAAGCTCCTGGGGACTCTGCAGAGCGAAGAGGCATTGGCAATCACCGTGGCAGATAGACCATCCCTCACCTCCTTACCCCATCCTGCCCTGTCCCTGTTCCCAGCCTGGCTCAGTGCCACACTCACTGCTGTCATGGATGGGGTCTGAGATGACAGGCTGAAGGGCCAGTGTGAAGTTCCCGCTGCTGTCCCGGAGGTAGGCGGTGAAGCGCAACCGCACAATGCTCAGGTCCATCACCTTCTTCAGCTCCTTGGCCTCCAGCTCAATCTCTCGCAGCTCCGCTTCTGCCAGGGCAGAGAGAGAGGCCATCAGGCCAGGCACAAGGGGACAGGGCTCCAGGTCACCCCACAGCAGGTCCCTGCTTGCCCCCAGGGTGCCGAGCCCCACTGTACCCCACAGCCTGCCCCTCACCTGTCAGCTGATGGCTCCTGTTGCGCATCTTCTGCTGCTTCAGCTTTTCCTTCATGATCTCCATCATGTTCTTCTTGGTGACGTGGAGCACACCCAGGTTGCTGAACCTGAAGGAGAAGAGGAATCCCACTGGGATTTGGGAGCAGCTGGCCCAGCGGGCACATGGACTGCCATGGCCAAGAAGGAGCTGAGCAAAGCACAGAACGTTGTCACTCAGGCAGTGAAGGAGAGGGGGCGTAAAAATGTGGGGGCACAACAGAAGCAGCCACAAAGAAGAGGAAAGGAGTCCAGAAAAGAGGTGGCTGGGAAACTCCAGGCTCTCACAGGGGAACACCAGGTAGGCTGGAGGCCAGAGGGATGCAAATGGGACGAGGCTGAGCCAGCAGCCCAGGGCTTGGATTTGTTAAGAGCAACTACAGCAGTGAAGAGCACACAGCTCCTTCTGTGCCACTCCAGCAGAAGACCCAGGGAAAACATCCTCTTCTCCAAAGGGGGCTGTAGGACCAGCAGAGTCGAGGCACATGGGTACCCAAGCAGCCAGGAGCCCACCTGCTCCTGCCTCAGCAGCTGCCTGGGTGACTCAGGCTGGCTACAGAAGCCATCCATGATGCTGTGAAGCTGCAACCCCGAGGACAGAAGCCCAAAACAAGCTGCCTGTGCCCGACCCAGAGCTGGACAAAACACTCAGGGGACAGAGCTGTACCAATGACCTTGTCTAAACCTACTCCTGGCCCCATCCAGCCAACCCAGCTCCTGGATGCACTAACCCTCCTCTTCTCCCCAGCCTGTAAGCTGCAGCCAGCCCACAGCCCCTGCCCCTCCCGGGTCTCCCTCCAACGTACTGAGCCGTCATGTCCTTGGGTCCCACGATGGCGACACAGTTGCCAGCCTCGTTGCACTGCTTGCCCACCAGGCTATGGGCGTGCACGCGGGGAGGGTCGCTGTGCGTCACCAGGTCCACCTCGATCCGGGCCATCCCCGTGAAGTTGCAGATCTGCGGGGACAAAGGAGTTGGGAGTCCCCTGGGAGACGGCAGGACTCTCCGCAAAGCCCTCCCCGTGGCCACCGGTTCTCCTGCCACAGCCCTCCCATCCCTCCAGCACCACGAGACACATTGAAGGTGCTGCCCCGTCCCCTCCCCAGGGCAGGGCTCACCTTCACGGTGGGATAAGTCTTACGCCCCTTCTCGCTGGATGCTCCCGGCAGCCCCCCGTGCGAAGGGCCCTCGCAGCCGTACCGAAACCGAAACCCCCGCTGCGGAGGCAAAGAGAGGGGGGTCTCATTTAAAGGTGGTCCACACCTGACGCCCTGTGAGAGCAGGGGGGTGACAGCTACACTTTCCCTTACCTGGGTGACATACTTACCTGTTTTGGCTGCTCGATGATGACAAGGTAGGGACCTTCCACTGGAGGAGAGAGAAAAGAGGCACCAGTGAGAAACATAGGGTACCCAAAATGCGTGCTCCCAGTAAGGATGCTGGAGGTGTGGGTTTGGTTCTGAAGGTGAGGTGACCCCTCTGTCTGTCCCATGGGGGTCCTCAGGGCCCCTGGTCCCTGTGCTGCTACAGCCCAGCCAGGAGCAGCCGTCAGAGTGGCAGGGAGAGGAGGGAAGGGCCAGAGGATGCTCTGGCACTCAGGGAGTGGGGAGCCCCTGGGGACCTGTCACAACCCCAACCTAAAGTCCCAGGTAGAATGAGCAGTAGGGCCAGACCAAACAGTCCCCATCCCAGTGGCACGGGGCAGGGATTCCCAGCTAGCCCACAGTGGGACTTGTGGGGACACAGCCTGTGGTGCTGTTGGGAATCATGGGGTGTGAGTCAGCTTGAGGGGAAACCCCACTGCAGCTGGGGACCCCCAGGAGGGCACAGCCAGAGGGGCCCTTACCCGTCTCCATCAGGGGCTCCTTCTGCTCCATCATGTGGGAGCTGAAATTGAAGTCCTCGTAGTCAATCCCATCCAGGCACTGGGTGACAGGAGGGAAGATAAGTGTGATGAGTGTGTTGGGGCTGGAATCCCCAGCCACCCTGGGGGGCATGCACAGATCCCCATCTCCCACCCTGCGGGAGGAATCAGCTGGGGATAGACCCTGGAGGTGGGGGGAGCAGGCGCAGATTCCCTGTCCTTCCCAGGGAAGAGGGCTGGGCAGGTACAGACCCCTCACTGCCTAACTTTGGGGGCACCAGCAGACCCCCTTGGTCCACCCTGGGTGCAGATGCAGACTCTCCATCTCCCACTTCAGAGGGACTTGCAGACACCCCCACCACCACCATTGCTCACCCTGGGGATGGACACAGACTCCCATTGCCCACCGTGGGGGCACCCACAGACCCCCATCTCCCACTCCAGGGGCACCCGCAGATCCCCCTATTGCCCATGCTGGGGGTGGACACAGACTCCCACCTCCCACCCCAGGGGCACTTGCAGATCCCCCTGTTGCCCACCCTGGGGATGGACACAGACCCCCGTCTCCCACTCCGGGAGTGGGTGGGGGGTGGACACAGATCCTCCTTCCCCCATTGCTCACCCTGGGGTGGACACAGACTCCCACTTTCCACCCTGGGGGACCCGCAGACCCCCATCTCCCACCCCACACTTGGGGTTCAGGCGCTGCCCCCAGCCCAGCCCCGTGGGTCGGGGCCCGGCGGAGACTCCCCCCACCGCCCCCCTCCGTTCTCCCCGGGGCCGCCCCGGTCCGTGCCGCACTCACGGGTTGGAACTGCTCGTCCATGTCTGCTCGGGGCCGGCCGCCGGCCTGCGCGGGGGAAAGAGCGGGGGTGAGCGGGGACCGGCGGCGGCAGGAAGGCACCGCCGCTCCGGAAAGTCCCTAGAAACCCCGCCGAGCCGGGAAATGACGGGACCGCGCGTCACCGCCCCGCCCCGCACGGCTGCGGCCCCGGTACGGTAAAGCACGGCCGGGAGCTGGGCTCGGCTCGCCACGGCCTCCGGGGCACGGCCGGGAGCGGGGCTCGATTCGATGCAGCCCCCGGGGCACGGCTGCCCTGCCGCCCGCCGCCCGCTCCCGCGGCCCCGGGGGCGGTGGGACGGGTCTCCTCGCCGCCCGGGAGTTTTGGGCTCCGGGCGAGCTGGAAATCCCGGCGGTTGCCCGCCCGCCTCCCCCGGCTGCTGTCGCTTGGGCGCTGCTTGCCAGCCTGGGAGAGCCCGAAGGTCTGGAGTTTTCCTCCCCCGGGGAGAACGGAGGGGTTTGCCTCCCCCCAAACCGTGCTCAGCCGCCGGCCCCGCTTCGGGCACCAGTCCCCATCAAACCCTTGTCGACCCTCTTCCCCGACAAGACCTGCAGCTGAGACCACCGAGACCGTGCCATAAAACCCAGCGGCAGCCCCTGGGGCCTCCCGGGTCCCTGCCTCACATCATCTCACCTTGATGATGCACCTCCCGCACAGGGATGCCTCCTCCAACTGCCACACACCCCCCCTCCACTGCACCCAAAACGCTGCCCCAAAGCCTGCTGTCTCCCCCCCTGGCCAGGGGCAGCTCTCCAGGACTCTGCAAACCGAAGCAGGCACATGGCACCCCTTTGCCCGGCACTCAAAGGGGTGCTTCCCCAACTCCCCCACTGCCCCAGTTTCCACTTACACGGCAGCCCCTGCATCCTTCCCATGGGGGTGGCCTGAGAGAGGCATCTGCCGTCCGTGTTCCCATTCCCTCTTTCCCACTAGGAAGCTTCTGGTTTCAAAGCCGGAGTGGCAGCCCCAGAGTCCCCCGTGGGAGCATCTCCTGCCACTCCAGCACCCGGCGCCACACACTCCTCGCTGACCCCGGGAAGGCACTGCCACCCCCAGCACTGGTACCCTCCTACTCACCGGGGAGGAAGAGGCCGGTCTCAGCAACCCGTCCAGCCCCAGCATCACTGCGGAGATTGCAGGCTACCGCAGCCGGGGGGGAGGTGGGGGTCCTGCCGAGGTCAAGGTCTGCCCAGCCGTGGGAAACCACCAGAGACTTCTAGCAAAGGGGCAGGATCAGAGCAGAGCCTCCAGGCATGCTCTCTTGCTCCACATTTCTTCTCCTCTCTAAGCAATGGAAAGAAAAAGCCAATAAAAAAAAAAAAAGAAGAAGAAAAAAACCCCGTATCTGACTCCACCGTACCCTCATACCATGAATTTCTGAATCAGTGGTTGCTGCAGGTCCCGCTCTGGGGATTTTGGGGTGTGTGGGAGAAGAGGGGAAGGAAGGGGATTGTTCAACCCGTGCGTGACTCATATTCTTCAGAAGCTGAAAAGAGCCTTTTCAAGGAGATTTTCCAGCCACTCAAGTCCTCCAAAGGGGCTGCCCTATGGCCCCAGGCCTGAGGTTTTCCCCGGCTGCCCAGCAGCCCCTGCCCAATCTGCCTGTGGGATGCAGGGTCTGAGGGACCTGCAGGTGCAGCAGTGGGTGCAAGGAGGGTGAAGGTGGAGATCCAACGCTGGGAAATGATGTGGGACATTCCTCCCACTGTTCTGCTGGGGCTTCCGAAAGCCTGGGAGCACAGACATAACCCTAGGCTGGCCTGCAGGAAGCAGCCTCTTGCCTGGGCATCCTCAGCTTGCCACCACCAGCCAGCCACCTCATCTGCTGGTACCTGTTTCCCAGAGAGAAGAAGGACGGGACAAATATCCTTCCCCAGCACGCCGGGAACAGCCACCTCAAACCCTATCCTGGCTGGGGGGAGCCCAGGCCTGAAGATGCAGGAAAAGAACAGCCTGTGCCCCACAAACAGAACAGCTCTCCCTTCTCCAGTGCTGTCAGCCCCATCTCCTCTGGAGGGGTTTTCACAGCTCACTCAGCGCTGCCCCAGACGCTTCCACTTGTTGCAGCAAACGGCATGACTAAGGAACATCATGGGGTTGTGCCTGCATCTCCCCAGCCTGCACAGCTCGGGCTCACTGGGGAGGTTGCTAACCCCATGCCTGCACAGGTGAGAGGAAGCCCACCTTGCTCCTCGAGCAGAGCTGGAGAGTCGTTGCCCGCTGCCTTGTTCCTAGAAGAGCCCGTGGCAACTTCAGACCTGCTCTCGAGGTAAGTCCTGCCTCCGGTGATGAGCTGCAGTGCCCTTCAGGCCTCCCAGGACTCTGGGTTTCCCCTGGGAGTGTCACACGCTCCACTTTTATCACCCACACATCCCAGAAGGGGACCCACACCCCGTCCTGCCATCAGCAGCATCCCTGCTCTGTGGTACCCAGCGCATCCGGCCTGGACCCCGGCTTCACACACACACTGCAGCCCCCCCCACCTCCCCACCATCTTCTCTGAGCTAATTCCTCCCTATCATCAGACCTTCCTAGGGCTCAGCAGGGATTCTCTGGGCACTGCTGGGAATGGGGGAAACAGCAACCCATCTGCAATGTACCACCCAGAGCAGTGCCAGCTCCCTGCCCCGGCCCGTGGCACTGTCACAGCCTCCTCGTGCCAGCCAAACGGCTGCAACTAAAGGCCAGCCACCGGCAAGCGGCACGAGTTAAAGCCATTCTTCCCTGCCTGCAGCTCCTTCAACGTGACCTAGTAAGGGAGGTGCTATTTTCTTTTCTCCCGTGACAGCTGGCTGACTTGCAGAGCCAATGCCCTGCAGGCAGGAGGGAAATGTCTGTCTGTCTGTCCGTCTGTTCCAGCAAGGAGTGTTTAGCACCATGGGAAAGGGCGCTGGAGAAACACAGGAGGTGGCATGAGCACAGCTCTGCTCCAAGGCACCCTGGTGTACCTCCTCTAACATACTGTTCCTTGAGTGGTTTGTTTCCCCTCAAGCCTGCACACGAGGGCCCTACCTACCTGACCTTGCTTCCTGCACAAATCCTGTGCTCTGCTCCATCCCAGGGGTCCCAACAGCTACTGGTAGTACAGCGTTCAGAGGGACTTTGTTCAAAGACCCCTCCTGGAAACCAAGTCCTTGCCCTGCAAGCGTGGCAGAGAGAAAAACCCCCTCTCCCAGAAATCAGTCCAAGCCTTGCCCTCCCTGACAGCCTGCCCTCAAGCACCCAAGCCATTCATATCTCTCTGCACGAAATGCCTTTATTCCCATTGTGGCTATCACGTTGGTTTTGGCAAACCCCAGCCACCCACTGATCTTCTGGTTTTCTCCCCGAGGGCCTGTAAATCAGGTGCTTTGCTCTTGTGCTATGAACCATCGGCTCCCGTTGTGGATCTCTGCACCCTCAGAAAAACCCTCCCAGCACCAGCGGTGTTTTCACTGTCTCTCACTCTCCCTGGTTTCCATTTTGCCCGAGGTATCACTACTGCGTTGACGTTCACAGCTTCTTTTGGGGTAGAACTAGCTGAGCCTGCGGGCACAGACCTCTTCCCCTGGGGGGAGGCAGGGATCAGTGTGGGGAAAGAGAGCTGCAGGACGGGGCAGTATTCACCAGCAACGCAGAAACAGGAAAATAAACAACTTCCCCACCGGCAGGGAAACGGGTGTCAACACCAGCACTGGCACTTGCTTTCTTTTCCCTATACCAAGCCAGCAGATCTCTCTCCAACCTCTGTCTTCCCAGCATCTCCTCTCCCAGCCAGCCCAACCACTGGCCAAGAGGCAACCAGGGACCAACGTGGCTGCTGTGGCAAGTGGGAGGTAAGGAAGTGCAGAGGCCTGGCCACTGCAGACCCCTCAGCAGAGACAGGCAGCCCTAGCACTGAAAACTTTACATCTCTGCACCAGTTCAGCACGTTTTCCCCTGGGATACACCTGCATCCATCACCCCAGTGAGCACATGGCAAGGGCAGAGGAGCTGAGCAGGATGGGCAGCCGGGCTCAGCACCGAGGCTCAGCATCCCCCCGGGTGCATCCCCCCCGGGACATCCTCCCGGGCCGGGGGTCGGCCACGGGGCTGCTTTCAGCTGAGATGCTCTCCCCACCGATGCAAGCAGCCCCGCCGGCTCACGACTCAACCCGGCGATCACCCCGGCCCCGCGGCACCAGCAGCCCCCGGCCAGCGGACCCCATCCCGAGTCACCCCCGGTTCCCCCTGGGGTCGGTCCATCGCCTGGACCGACCCGACCGCTTACCTTCAGCTCCAGCCCCGTCGCGGCCGCCTCGCCCCGGCCGCGGCCCCGGGAAAGTCCCGTCCCGGCTCCTCCTCCCGGGGCTTCCCGGGCCCGGCTCCGCCCCGGCGGGGACAGCGGCGGTGGGGGGGAGGGGTTAGGGGGACACCCCCCCCCTCCCCGACGGGACGTGCAACATCCCGGGTGAAAACGCTTGTCTTCCTCTCCACCCGACACCCGGGACAGGGAACCGGGACCCGGACTCACCCGCTGTCCCCAGAGAGCCGCAGGACCCTTCGTCCCACATCCCTTTGGACACTGGCCCAGCTGCAGGACCCTTCATCCCCCATCCCTTTGGACATTGGTCCCCAAGCCCTGCACAGAGGGGAAGGATGGTCTGCCTCACCTTTGGGTGATTTTCACTTTTATTACTGTAAATTCACTGTTCTTTCTTTACATATACATATATATATTTTAAACATATATTAGATATAAAAGTCAGAAATGCTACTCTTCAAACTACATATATGGGTGGATTTCTAGGCCGAGTTTGAAAAGGCAGGCAAATCAGGGAGCCAACCTGATCAATGTGCACAGCAGCAGCAAATGTCCCTCTTGGGGAGAAGGGAAAATTTATATATATACATATCTATGTGTCTATATATATATATGTAGATCTATATATACACACAGACACATTCATCTCCCTGTACCCCCCACCCCTACACCCCAGTCTCTGCACCAGGACACCCCAGGATGGGGCTGAGGAGGACAAGGCACCAGAGGACGGATTTGGGAGTCCCAGAACAGTCCCCGGAATGGGGTTCCTCTGCTCCTATAGAAATGCATTCTCTTCCCCTACCTGGGCTCCTCTGGGGGGGTGTGGGCTCCCCAGTGGGAGAGCTGAGGTTGGCAGCGCTAAGGAGGGGAAATCCTGTGCTTGCAGGACATCCCTGGTGTGACAGGAAATGCCATTTCCCATTTCCTCACCTAGTTGGCTGCCAGGAAGAACGACGGGAATGCCATGGCCCAGGAGGTGAAACCTGCCTCAGCAGCTCTCCTCCGAGCTGAGAAAAAAAAACCCCAAACATGTGGGAAAGTCATCAGCTGGAGGCACAGAGGGCCCTGAGCAGTGACAACCCCGGCTGGCAGGGCCAGTGGGGTCCCACTGGGGGCTACTGCCATCATCCTGCAGCAGTGGAAGCTACGATCCCCACCCAGGCAGGCAGAGACCACCCCCAGCTGCCATCCTCACTGGGGGTGCAGAGACCAGCACTGCCATCACCTGCCCAGGAAGGGAAAAGGCACTCTGGGGTTTTGGCTCCTTGGAGAGTCACAGTGGCCAGCTGGAAGGCTTGCATGGTGAGGGGAGGGAGAGCCCCCACATCCCTTAGAGAAGAGGGGCTCTGTTTGATTGCCTATGGCAGCCCTCAACTCAGCTGGGGCAACCCAGGAGGCTCAGGGGCAGATCCCGGCTCCATCGAGAGCAGAACCAGGCTGGGACCCCACCACCCCAGCAAGTGACCCCAAACCCTGCGGGAAGGGAGGGGGCAGCTCCTGCAGGGGACACCGGAGAAGCCCCAGCCCCAGTTCTTACCAGGAGGGGAGGGTTCCATGCACCCACGTGTGCACACACACGTACTCAGAGGCAGCCAGGGCCCAATCTGGGGGGTCCCTGCCATGAGCCTTGAGGCCTCCCCCTGCAGGGCCGGGGGTCAGGCCATGGCCAGTCCCTCTACGTGGCTGTGGATGTGGACTGTGCTGGACACACCACTCTCGCCTTTATAACTTTTGGGAGCCCGGCTGGCTTTCAGCAGGACCAGGAAGGTGTCTGTGGAGATGGCCCCAAACTCAAAGGTGAAGGTGCCGTAGAAAACCAGGACATCAATGATGAACATCCACTCGCACAGGGCAGCCACGTGCTGCAGCACGAAGCTCTCCTGGATGAAGAACACACCACCTGAGGGGGCATCACCGTCAAGGAAAGCACAGCTGGACCCCAACCACCCCATGGAGGACCACGTCCCACTGCCACTGCATGCTGGGGTGGCCATGAGCAGCCCCCCACCCCCCCAGTAGTGCAGGAAAGACACCACCAGCCCTAAAACCAAGAAACCCACAGCACCAGGAAGGTCCCAGCACGGGTGAGGCGGTGGCACACGTGCTTAAACCAAGCCTTGGTAAATGACGGGACCGACGCCAGGCGGGGATTTTCTGAGGAGGCTGGGGCAGCAGGAACTGGGGCTGCAGCTCTCTGGGGGGAGCTGGGTGCCCAACTGCCTCACCCTCCTCACATCCCTTCCCCTCTTCCTCAAACCAGACCCACGCTCCCCATCTTCCCACGGGGTGCAAAGTCGACAAAACTCACCAGCCCCCCCCCTCTCCCCTCGTTAAAGGGGTTTGGGTGCTGTGTCCCAGCTCCCATCCCTCTGTGCTGCTGGCTGGCTCACCCCACAGAGAGGGGGACCTGCTCCCTCTCCTCCAGCTCCTACCACTGTCAGATCTTCTTTATGCTTCTCTCACACTCACACTAGGGAAACCTACCTCCCAGGGGTTCTGCAAGGAAACCTTCACCCACGGCTGAGGGGAGAAGGCAGGTAACATCCCCCAGCCCTCCACTGAAAACTCTGACAGCATCCTGCCTTCTGCCAACGAGACCAAGATCTGGGAGAGCCAGAGAGGCAGGGACCTCACCTTCGCAGGACAGAGCCCTCTGCTTACTCCCCCCATCCCACCAGGAATCCTCCCAGACCTTTCCCCACGCTGTCCCCACCACAGCTCCCCCCACTTTCTCACTTCCAGTCCCCAGTGCTCACAGAGCAGCGTGGCCACAGCAGATGGGCACCCAGCCCGGTCTCCCGTGTCCTTACATGCCCTGCCTGTCCCTCCCAGCTGGCACAGCCCTGCAGCCCTTCCCAGCTCCCTTCCCACTTCCCGGCCCGCCTGCCTGCTGCCGTGACAGAGTGGGACCCTCTGGCACGTCCCAGCCCCACCAGTACCCCCCAGGCTCCTCCGCTGCTCAAGCCAGCCCGACCCCAGCCAGCCTCTCTGGGACCCATGGACACCACACGCTTTTTCCTCTCTTCCTGCCCAATAACCACCACCTTGTTTCCCCAGTTTATCCCAGACCTCAGACCCAAATAAGCCTCTGCCTCTCTGGCCACACGCTTGGGACCATTCTTCCAGCCCCGCTCCTGCCACACACCCGCCTGGCACCCACACAGAGCACTTTTGTACTCGCTTTCGGTCACACAGGTAACTCACATGGGCTTTGCCTTGCCGAGGGCTCAACATACCTTTGTCTCATTAAAAAAAAAACAAAACAAAAACAAAAACCCCACCAACAATTAACCAGTCCTTCCACTCTGCAAGGTGTGGGGCTGGAGGCTGGAGCAGTGGCTGGGCTGGGTTGCAGCAGCCTGGTTTGGGGCTGCTTTGGGCAGCCCAGCGCCCCGAGAGATGCCCACCAGGATACCTTCCCCTCCTTGCCCCTGCCCTGATACTGCTGTTTCCTCCAGCCTACACCTGCATCGAGCTGCCCGTCCTCAGCCCTTCCTGGCACCGTGACTCGTTGCCAGACCAAAGGATGGAGGACATGGGGTGGGTATAACCCCCACAAGGGACCACCTTTCACCAGCCCATCCCAGATCTCCTCCCCACACCCTTCAGAAGGATACTGAAGAGAAGGGTGAGGAAGGCCACAGCGGTGAGGATGCTACGTAAGTGGCCGGTCCAGTACTGCCCACGGGTTTTGGCCATGCGGTAGGTGAGGATGGACTGGAGGAGCAGGAACAGCATGCTGGTGGGGAAGGCCACCCCTGCCCCAATGTAGTGCAGCACCTTGGCATGATCCACCTGTGGGAGAGAGACCATGGGTGCCAGGGATGCCCCCCCGGGGACAACTCTGCTCCAGGGAGTGGGCAGCACCAGGAGTGGGTCCAGGCAGTGTGGACTGCCTGACTCCTGGCTGAGGAGCAGATTTGGGGACCTCAAAGGGCTTCTTTGTACATCCATGGGGTGGTAGCTCCTGACCCCTTTGGGCCATGCCCTGAGCAGCATCTGGGGCTGCCTGCACCCTGTTCTGGGGGTCACAGCCTGGCTTTCAGCAGAGCCACAGCTGGGGCACAAGGGGAGTAAGGGACAGCAAAGCTTCTCCTCCCGGGGGGAGGAGAGGGGGGTGGCAGTGCCGGTGCTACCAAGCGGAAGGGACCGGCTGCTGCAGGCAGCGAGCAGGCAGCTGCCGGGAGGCCGGTGCCTGGCAGCGCAGGCGTTGGGGACGAGCTGCCGCCAAGCCCTGGACCCGGCGAGCGCAGGCTCTGCCCAGACACGCTTCCTGGCATCGTGTCCCCCCTGCCCCCAGCAGCAAAACATCCACAGTGGGGTGGCTGGGCAACGGGAGCACTGGCAGCTTGGCCGGATCCCCTCTGCCCGGCTGGGACTGCCCTGCCTGCACAGTGTCAAGTGTCCATGGGGAGGGACAGACCATGCAGAGGGTCCCAGATAAGTGTTAAATTAAACCCAGCAGCTTGATCTGGACCTGGAACAATGAGAGCACAAGCAAAGAGGAGTCCCAGTGCCTGGTGGAGGTGAAGGTGTGCATGGATGCAGGGGGAGGAGGACCAAAACAACTGCCCCAAATCCCACACCGTCAAGCGGTACCACTGCTCAGCTCCTGCCAAGGCCCCCTCTCCCACCCCCGGGGACCCCCCCCAAGGAGATGCCTTACCTGGAAGTTGCCCACCATGGTAAGGCCAGCAGCGCAGACCCAGCCGGTGGCCAGCCCCAGGGTGTTGAGGAGGGACGGCCCGAGGCGCTCCAGGAGGTGAGCGTAGCGTAGCAGCCCCACCAGGATGACTGCAGGAAAGAGACACAGCCCTGTCACACGCCTACGGCCCCACCAACACCCACCCCTGCCCCTTGCCGGGGAGGGGGGTGTGTGAGTGCCACAGGGCACCCTGCTCCCCCTGGCAGAGGACACTTACCCATGAAGGAGCCCAGGCTGCAGATGAGGCTGAAGAAGCAGCTCTCAGGAGGTAGGGTGCCACACTTGCTGCGGGGACAAAGCAAGACCCGGGGAGCCCTTAGCTGGGGGGCACTGGGGTGTGGAGCTTACCCCCCTCCCCAGGACACACTCCTGGGTTAACCCTTGGGGGTGCTCTCAGGGTGTCTCTGACCCCCGGTTATCCCCGTGCTCCCACCCCACGGCTGCTTACCTGACGAGGGGGATGTGGTCCAACGTGCAGCAGGAGCCGGGGCTGTCCACACCACACGACTGGTTGTAATTCCTGCCGGGAGCAAAGGGATGGGTTCGGAGAGCCGAGCTGCTGCTCGGGACCCTCCTGCCCACAGGCCCTACAAGGGGCAGCCTGACCCAAGGAATGTCCTTTAGGAGAAGAGGAAATGGCCTCAAGTTGCACCAGGGGAGGTTCAGGTTGGATATTAGGAAACATTTTTTACATGGAAAAGGTTATCAAGCCTTGGAATGGGCTGCCCAGGGCAGTGGTTGAGGCACCATCCTTGGAGGTATTCAAAAGACAGGTTGACATGGTGGTTGGGGACATGGTTTAGTGATGGGTTTTTGTCAGTTAGGTTGATGGTTGGACTCGATGATCTTAAAGGTCCCTTCCAACCTAGACAATCCTATGATTCTATGTGCCCACACCCTGCGGACAAACTCCTCCATGGAGTGACCCACAGCCCAACAGGGTCCTCCAGGAGCATCACACCTGGGTTTCCATGCCCTGTCCCCTGCCTGCTGGCTCTGCTGCCCACCCAGAGTCCCTGTCTGCGAGGGAGAGGTCACTGGGGGGGTGGAGTGGAGGGGGCTGCATGAACTGGGGTGCTGGGCTTGGGGTCGGGGGGTGGTTCTTTCAGCCCTGTGCCCCAGGAAGGAGCAGGAGTGCCCACATGCCAGCCCTGTCACACACATGGAGGTGGAGCCAGGCACGCAGCCACCGACAGCTTCGGGCTTGCACAGGACACCGAGCTGAGCGGGAAACAGCCCCCGTAGCCACAAGTAGACCAGGATAGTGCCACCCAGCCTGCCTGAGGGTAGACACAGCAGAATCAAGCCCCCCAGGCTGCCCTGGAGAGCCTGGCACACCAGCTGGGCAACGCCTGGGGGGGGCTGTTAGTACCCCCCAGTAGCATCAGGCTGGGGCAGGGCTCTGTTGCCCACAGACCCTGCGAGCCCCTGGGGACCCAGAGCTCTTATCAGCCTGAGACACCTTCCTGTACCACAGCTGCTGCCTGCAACTATAACCAAATTCCTCCCCCCCTGCCCCCCAGTGGGATACATGCCCCCTTGCCCTCCCAGGAGCTGGCAGGGGGCTTTTGGGTGCCCCCTTTGCTGCAGCATCACCAAGGCACCTCTGTTTGCCTGAGCGGGACCCCCTCCTCACCCCACAGGCAGGGAGCTCACCACCCTGTGCCCCCCAGACACCCCCAAACCCCGTGACGGGGTTGGGAACCATAGGGAGGGGGGGCAGCACCCCCCTGTCCCTGTCCCTGTCCCCAGGCTGACCACCAGCTAATTCCAGCTGTTCAGCAAACGCACGGTTAAAGCAGCCTTTTGGGAAAGAACCCGGCTGGGCTCTTGGTGTTTTTTCAGTCTCCTCGGTTTACTGGTGTTTACTGGTGGCTTTGTTTTCCCACAGAGAACCCTGGGGTGAGGCATGGAGCCTCCTCAAGGGCTGCTCTTGCAGCCGTTGTTTGGTTTGGGAGAGGGGCTTTCTTTTTGGGTGTTTTTTGGGGGTTGGTTTTTTTTTTCTTGGTTTTCTGGGTTATTATTATTANAATTAAACTAACATGGATTATTTCTGGGCGGATTTCTTAAGGAGACACAACAAGCCAAAAAAACCCTTTAGAAGAAGTTGCCAAGAGAGCAAACAGGGGTTGGGTTTTCTGGGTGTTTTTTTTTTTATCCCCAGTGTTTTTTTCTCCCGCGCCTCGTCCCCCGTCCCCCATCCCGGGGTGCTCTGCCCGTGGGGCGACCAGGCGCCGTGGGGCCGTCCCATCCCCCTGGCACTGCCAGATTTAGCCTCAAGCAAGCAAGCTTCAGCCTTTTCCATGGAGACACACGGCCCTCTGTAATTCCCTGACCGCTTATTTTCATACTTTCTCCATGCTGTGTTTTCTCAATGGCCTCCTTCTCCCCGCCTGGTTTGTGGTGGGGCTGGACCGTTCACCGGAGCAGCCATAACCGCAGGAGAGCCCGGGTGGGGAAGGGAGGGTGGCTTTTGATAACCCTCCTCGGCCCTGGCATCCTCACCCCTTCCCCAATGCAGAGCCCAACCCTGCCAGCAGCTTGTCCCCACACCACTCTGCTCCCAGAAAGCAGGAGGACAGAAGATACTTGCCCTGGGGTGACTGCACCCCATCACCGTCACCGACACATCTACTTGGGGGAAAAGGTGGCTTTATGCCCCCTTTAATGCTCCCACCTCTTCCATCATCTCCAGCCAGGGGCGGGGAGTCCCCAGCCTCATCCCCGACCCCCCTTTCAGCGCAGTGACGGTGCTACCCAGTGGTTGGGCACAGCATGGCATGAATTCAATGGGACAGGTCTGGAGAGGGACCACTGGCATTGCAGGGTCTTTAACCGAGCCCTTGCCACCCCCACCCCAAGGCCTTACCAGTTGTGGACGGGGCAGATGTGGTTGTTGGAAAGCGCCATGGCGTACCTGGGGGAGAGGAGACAACGACAGGGATTACCAGAGCCATCTGCCTCCCTGCATCCCCACTCCCAGCTGGCACCAGGGACCAGCCACAGGAGCTGGGGTACAAGCCCTCGCTGCTTGACAGAGGCCCCCACGTGGCACCTCCTGCCTGTATGAGGCAGGAAAAAGAAAAGCAATTGCTTGAGCCCACGCTCTGGGGAGCTCCCAGTGCCCGGATCAGGTCCCCCTTCCCAGTACCCCCATCCCCACCGAGAGCCACCTCCTGTTGCAGGTCACTGTGGCTGCTCCTGCGGGGCCTCTTCTCCATCGTGCTGCCGTGTTCCCTGGCTTCTGGGAGAAGGGGGGCTGCTCTGCCCCCCACCCCGGCATCGGGGCTCTCCAGCAGCCTACAGCCATGCAGGGTGTCACCAGATGGCCCCTGGCTGGCCAGTGCCCAGAGCTCAAAGAAGCCTGGAAAGGTGGCCCAGTGTGTTGGCAGGGCGTTTGGGGCAGATCAGCTCCACGGAGCGTTTCACTTCGGAGTCACCCCTGCACCTCCGTCAGGGTAACAAAGCGTTCCTGACATGCATCCCCCACCCCTGGCAGAGCTCTACAGNGCAGCCAGTGGCCATAAACAGCTCCGGTTAAAAATAGGCCCCAGCACCGGTAAGAAAACCCCTCTCCTGTCCGAGGTGGCCACATCATGGCCCGGCTGTGAAAAGGACAATCCCAGCAGGAGACGATGGGGTAAAGAGCAGGACACCTGAGGGAAACCAGGGGGAAATTGGGGGGAAACCACAGGGCAGCGCTGCCCACCTCAAGGGACACCCGCAAAGGGCATCACCCCCTCCGCAGACCTCTCACCCAGCCAGTTCTCAACACCCGTCCCAGCTGTCCATGCCCTCCTGGGAGGGGACAATAAGCCAAGAGAGGGACAGACAGCACTGTTTTTCTCCAGCAGGATGCAGCCCCACCATGTGCTCCCACCTATAACTGCCCACTCTCACCCTGCCACTGTGCAGACAAGGGGACACAGCACCCCCCAGGGTGGCTGCAGTACATATCTGGGGACAGAAAAAGGGCCTCAGATCCCCCCTCCCAGGGCAGCTCTGGTTGTGAGGACCACGAGCAGCATGTCCCACCCATGCTGTTCCAGGCTAGAGGGGCATCTTCCCCCCTCCAGTGTCACCCACAGGAGATGGCCAGGGCTTCATGGGGCATCCAGGGGGAAAACTTGGAGGACGAGTTCCCTGTCCCAAGGTCAGCTTTGTTACAAAGGAGGATGGGGGATACCAGAGGGGAGAAGCTCTTGGAGGGACCTGTGTGGTTTGGGGTGCATTTGTTTCATCTCCCACCCCAGAAAGTCCCATCACCTACGCTGGGGCTCCCTGTGCCTTTGGAAAATGTCCCTCATCCAGTGGCTACGAGCCCTGTGGGGTTGGTGGACTGGGGCAGGATAGTCCTACCTGACCAGCTGAGATCCCAGAGCCAAGGCCCAGGGTGGGGACTGGCAGGGTGGGCTAGTGCCGCTCAGCCAGGGTGACACAGCCTCTGCCCCCAGCACAAGGGACAAATGTCCTCTGGCTCTCCCATCCATCCACCAGATGGGATGGGTATCCGTGTGCCAGGGGGCATCACTCCCAGGGCCATTCCCGTGCCGTGCTCACGCTTGGAGAAGGGCACACGATCCCATGGGGCGTCGGGGGTGCAAGGGTGGGGAGGCACATGCCAGCACCGCTGCAGGGGACGCAGTGACCTGGCAGGGTGGGTGTGGGGGGACAGGGAGGTATGTGAGCGACTGAGTGTGCAGAAGTGCCCCGACATGACGGGGGCGCGGTAGTGCCCTGCGACCCCTTGCCCCGCAGCTTCCTACAGCCCCCTACCCCACAGCAACCCACCCTGCAGCATCCTCCAGCCCTCTGCCCCACAGCAACCCACCCTGCAACGTCCCACCCAGCAGTATCCTGCAGCCCCCTGCCCCACAGCATCCTGTGGCATCCCATCCCGCAGCATCCCACCCCGCAATATCCTGCAGCCCTCTGCTCCACAGCATCCCGCAGCATCCTCCAGCCTCCTGCCCCACAGCATCCTACCCCCAGGGACGACCCCGGCCCGGCAGCCCCGGCCCCGCCACGGGGAGGGGTGCGGGGCTGGCGGCGGGCCGTCCCTCGGCACTCACACGATCCACATGCCGGTGATGGTGAAGGCGGGCAGCGTGATGGGCAGGATCCCCCAGGCCGGCATCCTGGGGCCGGGCATGCCCCGCTGGGCTACGGGCGAGCGGGGCTACCGGGGGACCCTCCCCGCTGCCTCCTGCTGCCGGGCCGCCGCCGGGCCGCGCTCCCCATGGGCGGCCGGCGCCGGTGGCCTGGGCCGGGAGGG
>VXBJ01003652.1:295948-381639 GCA_013400055.1 Nycticryphes semicollaris
AGTGCAGTGATGTCTGTCCAGCCTCCTCTGGAAAACAGTGAGTCAGACCTGTAAAAATGAGAAAAAAGTCCAGGACTAGAGAAAAAAAAAAGCATGTGCTGGGCCAAACCTGAAAGCCAGCGGTGAACACTGCTCCTCCCCAACAGGCGCTGGCAGGATGACCCTCCTTTGTGTAATTTAAGTTACAAGTAGAGTTCAAGAGACTTATCCAAAGAAACAGGTATCGCAGCGCATGGTACCTGTCAGTTGATTCTCATCTCTTTTTGGGTCACTTTCCTCTGTAACACACGAAAACTCGTCACTGCAGAATCCAAACAACATTCAAATAAATATTTTTTTTTTTTTCTGGTTTTCCAGTCCGTTCCTATTTACAGTCTTGTGAAAACTGTTTAAAGTGCAATTCCGTCTGTCTTTCCAGTCGACATTCTTTCCATTCCAGTCCTGCTTCCTGCAGTTTCCTTGGGTGGTTTTTTATTTTTGTGTGTGTGCTTTTGCACCACAATTGTCTGAATTAAAGATGTAACGCTCTCAGCAGGAAATGGGTTTGCATCCTGCTACCCCCCCAAAAAAAACCCAACCCCAACCCCATCAACTATCTAAAGGCAGCGGGGAAAATCTGGGCTTCACCACTCCAAGAACCATCCAGGGATCAGAGGGCAGAAGCGCTGACATCCAGGCACTCAGCGGTTGAGCAATGGTTTACAAAGAGTTAATCATCTAAAGGTTTCAGCGAGGGTTTTGGAGACAAGCTCAGAAAAAACAGAGCTGTAAATAGAAGCGAAGGCTCAGAAATACAAAGAGCAGAGAGGTGGGCTGGGTACAGACAGGCCACAGGCAGCACAAGGATCCAAACACATGAAGGAAAACATCCAAGGGCTGGACGGACACGATCTGGAAGCAGCGGAGGGCGAGGAAGGGGAAGGCTGCAATGAAAATATTCCAGGAATGGTGGAAATGGGGTAAGGGAACCAAGATTTATTAAGGGGACTTTCCTAGATTTACTCTTCCGTTACGCAATATTTAGATTCTCTGCTCATGCAATTCAAACAAACTCCCACTTCTTGAACCCCTTATCAAGTCCGTAGGAGTCTCTCTCGGAATCCTTGCGAGAGGGAAGGCGCTGGTGCCTCGCACAGCTCTAAGGACACCGTGGCACCGTGTGTGTCTCGCCACGAGACAAAGCAGAAAACATCAGGAGGGAGAAGGTTGAGGGGGGGTGTCCACATCCATGGCAAGCACTAGCCCTGGAAGAGCCCAGGATCTCTCACACCTTCTCCAAGACCAAGTCCTGTCAGTGGAAAGGAGCATTTCTTCCTCAGCCGACAAATAAATGCTCCTTTCTCCCAAGCCAGCCAGGTTGTCACCGAGGCCTGTGTTCCACCTGCGTGAGGAGATGGCACAGGGCTCCTCAGCCCTCATCCCTGCCCTCACTCCTGGCAGTGCCCGAGGCACACGCCAACGTAATTCCAACCAGGAATTTCGCAGCCCCCACTTCTTGCCAGAAGCAAGAGCAATCCAGCTGTTACAGCTCTGCTTTCCCCACGACAGAAACCATTCTTGCTTAGCCCCTTGAGGGCCAACCTCCACTGCAGCCACCTCCAGGACTCAGGGCAAGTCCCTCCGTGCTCCCCAAAGCCAAGAGCGCTCTGCTGGAGGATCCTGGTGTTTAAAACCAGGGGGCTGGCAGCCGGGCACGGCACCCTGACAGCTCAACTCCTCTCTTCCCAAAGCTCTGAGAACCGTCACAGAAAAGGAGTGCCACACCTGAGCATTCATTTACAGGATGTATTTATTACACTGTAAAAAGTCCATTGGATTTGTAGCCATTTACTCTCTATGTACACTGGTTGTACTCCCACCCCAACAGTGGGTTCCTCTCGGTACAGTATATACCGGGTTGGAGTCACGTCTGCACCCCCTCCCAGTCACCAGTGGGATTTCTGAGATTGGTATTATTGAGAATTTAAACCAACTAATCGAGAGAGGAGGAAGAACGGAGATGCAGGACCTGCCAGGCAGCCAGCTCTGCTCTGGGCACAGGGGGATGGAAGAGCGGGACATCCTTGCTGCAAGGCAGAAGCACAAGAGTGACTACCAGGGCCTCAGCTGTTCTAGGTGGAGGAGGAGGTGGGCTCCAAACAACTAGGAGACACAGAAGGGCACGATCTCTGCAGAGCTTCCAAGAGAAAGCACAGCAAACTCGTGCCACGGATCCTCACAGAAGAGGATGCTTCCCTAAGGAACGGGGCTGGACACCAAGAGGCCAATGTAGTGAGTGGTGGACAACACGGCGCTGCTGCGCACCCTGAGAGCACACGGAGCTCCACATGTCCTTCTCATCTGCTCAAGGAAGCAAAGCCTTCTGAATTTGCCCTCTCCAGCCAGAAAGCCTGGTTAGATTTATAGGAAGGGGAGGGCGGGGGGAAGCAGCCCTGCTCCTACCAGACTCCCCTGCTGCCCTCTCCCTGCCTGGTGTGGGGATTGCTGTGATCCACGCTGCGGAAGGAAAACATGTGGCTACAGCAGACAAGAAGCCCTACGTAGCGAGCTGGGAGCTGTGCTGTAAGCAATCCACATTTCCACACAAAAATTTCTCAACCCAGGCATGCCCAGAGCCCAAACAAAGCAGTGTGACCAGAAGCAGGGGCAGGAAAAGCTAGGGAATGGCTGGGGAATTGTCCAGGGAGTGGACTGAATAACCTGGGAGACAATCCTGAACTGCAGCCCCTCTCTGGTGTGAGATCAAAGGGTGGGTTTTTTTCCCCCCTCCCCGAGCCTCTTCACCAGATGAACTGGTGGTAGCTTGGTCCCAGGCTGCTGCGTGCGGGCGTTGCTTGGCCCCTGAGATTGCGAAAGGCAGGAAGGAGAGCGGTCAGTGGAACTGGGAACCACTCCGAGAAGACAAGGGATTTCTAGGCGGTTGCCACAAGAAGGGAGCAGAATGCGATGTGCTCCAGGGGAGATTGTGGCAGCAGCCCTTCTGCTCAGGTTGGCATCAACTTCTAGAACAAAACATGCCCGCTACCAGAGAACATTTGGCCAGCATTTTCCACCCACAGAGCTTCCTTCAGCAGACAGTTCTCAGGCATCCTCCAACTAATTGACTTTGGAGGTTGCCATGGGGTCAGTGGGCCGTGGAGTAGCTAAGAGGGGCACAGGAGAGGTGGCTTCAATGAGGGCCGGGTTGAGAATGATTGGCAGAGTCATGGGTGGCACCCCAACCTGCAGGGGAGAGGCAAGAGGCTGCAGGATGAGCGGCGGCTGTGCGGTTGTAGGAGGTATGTCCGTAACGGGGCTCGTCTTCGGTGAAGCTGATGCTGGGAAAGGAGGAGAGGCAGAGGTGCTGATGGCGGGTGAGGCAGGTGCAGCCACTCGCTCAGACTCTGGAAAAAGGAAGAGACAAAATCCAGTCTTACACAGGCCCTTAAAAAAGATTCAGATTTGACCCATCCACATACGAGGCCTTGAAGATCAGGTGCCCATCACAGGTGGTTCTGCCCCAACCTCTGCCCACCCCAATACCCTCAGCGAGAAGGCCACAACCCCTCCACCATTTGGAAGCACAATGGTTCCAGAAGACCAGAGGCCTGGTCGCTGTAGACCACGCTAAACCAAGGAAAAGCAGATCCACACCACCAGGCTGGGAAGGTGATTCCAGAAAGAAGAAAACAGGACTCACCACTGGTACCCAGTTCACAGGGCTTCTCTAAAGGAGTCAGGTGGGTGGCTGGTCTCACATCCCCCCCAGGAGAAGGGGGCAGGGCAGACACTATCGATTTCTGATGCAGCTGCTCCGTTGGGATGCTGGGGACGGGATCTAGGAAAACAAAATGAGCAGTGAGCCCACGCACCAGTTTGCTCACTCCTCACTCCCACAGCCTCCTGCAACTATTATTTCATCAGCATCCAGGCACGATGGCAGCTGGGAAGTGGACAAGGTGCAAGGACTGGGTCCCAGATGTGTTTCCTTAAGGTTTCTCAGCCCCCTCATACCTTGGATGACTGTCTGTTTGAAGAGTTCATCCCGCAGCCTAGGTAAGAAACAGTCAATCCGTTCCCAGGTGATCTCCCAGAGATCTGAGTATCCTGTCCTTGAGTCAGCACTGTGGAATATCCCTGCCGTATCCATTACAAGCAGCATATTCTTCAGAGACTCGGGGATGGCCTCCAGCTGTAATCAGAGACACTCCTCAGGACATGGAGAATGGATGTAGAGCAATGACCAAAAGCTCTAAGCAGCTGATGGGCCGCCGTGGAAACAGAGACCAAGGAGCAAAACGGTTTTGGAAAGATGAAAAGGGTTAAAAAAGAACAAAAAAACCCCCCCCAACCAACCCCAAACGAAAACACCTTTCAAATTTAGAAGGTTAAAAACGATATGTGGTTATTCAAAGCACAGCAGCACTTCCAGCATCTTACCAGTAAGTCACTGGAACCAGCGTGCATGTATTTGTCCATAAAGTCCAGGATTGTCAACCACAGGGCAGCAAAGGTGGTGAGTGAGAGCAGTGGGGAGAGATGCTGTAGGAACACCTAGAACAAAAAAACCCCCAAAACAACAACAAAACAACCCCAGAACTACTGTCAACAAGTAGTGTCAGGGCTGCTGCTCACAGCTTGACAAGCCAGTCCTGTGAATCTGGAATTCCCCCTCCTTGTGGCAGACCAAGAGCATGCACAGGCCCAGCCTGAGGATGCAAGAGGCCTCCACTCTTCTGAGCTGTCTGTGTACATAGAGCAGTGACTCTTGTCTCCTTTATATGAGGCCATCACCAGATGAAGGTCTTCAGATTCTCTGCTTTAGGTCAGTACTATCAGTTTACGACACGCATCATTTACCACCAGAACAGACTTTCTCCAACTAATGAATGGAGAGAAAAGTATTTCACCTGACTTCATAAAGTCACAAACTCCTTCCTGACAACTTTTCCAAAGGCCAGGATCATGGAGACAGCTCTGGAAAGAAGGCATGTCCCAACAAGCAGAAGGTGGTGGATAAGCCCAGCGCTGAAGACAGTCAATCTAGCCAACTGACACCGATCCAGACCAGAGAAGCTGATACAGCAGTTTGGCTTTCTCGAGGCACATGCTTTCCCCTGAGCTTTGAGACAGCAGAAACTCACCTTGGAGAGTAGTGTTGAGGCTCTCATCCTAGTTTCTTCCATCCCACCAACATCAGCCGGGCTGATGTTCTCAAGTAGCTTGGTTAGCAGAGGGAACAGCACCTGATGGATCAGACACGTTGGTATGTCAGAGCTGACAAATAAATGGCTGATGAGATTTGCATAGACAGACTTACAGGAAGGAGCTGGCTTTTGCAACTGGTGGCTTCTGGGCAGAGAGCAAGGGAGAAGGAATGGAAAGGAGTGGATTCATTTCAATAACCTAAGAGGCTCTGTTAGAAGCCTAAGCAGAGAAGAACTTTTCACAGGATCAGAGTAGGGAACACCTTGTCTGTTGTGGTGAACAAGCTGCTTGAGAATACGGTGCCGAACTAGGACATTATTCTGCCACTCCTGCACACAGCTTTGCCCTTTGTGACAATGCTGTCCTGCCTACCTGCTCAGCCCAGCCAGGATGTTACCTTGTTGAAGCAGGACTCCCACTCCAGGGCATCCAGGGCCTGCAGGTCATGTACCAGGAGGGCCCGCTGCAGGTAGGTGAGTGCCTGCATCCGTACCTGGCGTCGGGCATCACAGCACAGCCAGGCAATACCTGCAAGAGAGGGATTCAGGACAAAGTCAACAGGGAAAATGCCACATCCCTGCTTCCCCAGTCTAGGAGGAGAAGTCTAACAAAATTCAAACATTCTCTGGGGAGAAAGTAGGAAAAGAAACAAAACCCCAACCTGATAAAGGATTATACTTGTTCCAGACTACAGACTGGGAACCTATTGTCAGGTCCAGAAGGCAGGTAACTCTACGTTAAAGACACCTTGTTGGATCTGACCCAAACAAGACCCTAAAAACAACCTCCACCTGCTTTCTTCACTTAATTCTCGACTCCCCAACTTTCCCGAATGCTGCCGTTATTTTGGAAGTGTCTCCTCTCAAGTCTCATCACAAGGGGGGGATGATGGATGGCTTTACCCTGCAGCAAAGGGCACCAGCAGTTGGACCACAGCGTTCGGGAATCTGCTTCGATTTTCCTCCCTCCTGTCTCTAGATGGCGTTGCTCCTCTGCCCAGGAGCTGTAGATGGTGGCCGCTCGTGTGTGCAAGGTGTGCATGAGGTCCAGGAGCTGCAAATCAAGCATCACGTTAAGCAACACACGGGACTTAAAAATTGTTTTTGAAGCAACCCTGGTCTCTGCTCTTCCCCAAACCGATGTTAAAAGGCTCGCAGCTACTCAAACCTGGTTCCTGGATGTACGTAACCAGCTATAGCTATGGAGAAGGCGTCAGGCCCTGCTGCCTGTGCCCTCCCTAAGTGGCATCTTCAGCAAGATTTATGTCAGTTCAGTAGCCACGTCAATCCCACCTTCGAGGGACAGCATCCCACTCCTGCCAGGAGAAAGAATGGAGCCTTTCCTGGCACAGAGCATTGACTCTCCCAGGCAGACGGAGAGACCCAGCGATTCAGCTACGCTGTCCAGGGACAACTCTCTGACACTTTTTTTTTTTTAAAAATAAAAATAATGCAGTAAGCACAAGCAAAACACCCCCAAAACAGCTCTGTATTGGCAAGTGACAGCATTCTAGTCACTTTGCTACTGAACTGAGGCCCAGCAGCCTGGCAGCCAGCAGGCCTGTGCCTTCACACCTTTGAAGTACCAGCTGCAGACAGAAATGACTTCCTCATCCCAGTTCTCCATACTTGTAATCCCAGTGCCTCAGCCCACAGGGCTTTCCCCTCTCCACAACCTCAGATGCTCTGTCAGATGCCTCTCTAATCTTCTATGAGCCTCATGCCTCCAAATGCCCTTGGATCCACAGCCACCTAACCTACCGCAGCGACTTGGAGCTCCAAACATCGAGTTTTATTAGTCTTTGCTTGTCAGAGGACTTTTGCTATTCTGCTTTTGCTGGTCCAAATTGCAGTCTTCCCTCTTTCACTGCAGAACCACACACTGCCACCAAAGCCACCCTCTGCCACACAGTAGTGCCCCCTAACTCAGGATGCAGCCCCGCCTCCTCGCCCCATGAAGAATCCCAGAGAGTCACTAGCAAGGCCCCGAGTATGGGAAAGGAGAGGAGGAAATCCTTGCTATACTTACGTCCTGACTAACCTGTAAAGACACAGTGTGGTAGCTGGCAGGGATGCTTTCATCCTCGTCCTCGTCACTGTGTGTGTGTGCCTGGTGCTGGCTCAAGACGCGTGATCGCCGCGTGGAGCTCTCCTTGGGCTTCTTTTTTAACCGACTGGATTTACTGTCATACCTGTGGCTCTTCCCCCTCTTCTCCTGGGACTTGTAACCTAGAAAGGCACCAACATACCATATACACACTCCGCCACAAAATTTTCTGCCTTTCAACACAGACAGCAGCCGCTTTTTTATATGCCCGGCAGAGAAATGACAAGTACCCACATGAAGAGCACCCCTCAGGAACAGCCTTCAGCAACAGTCAATACTGCTACCTCCACATCAGATCCAGACCTCTCCTCCATCCCAGAGAGATGGATAAGAATAAGGTCCCTGCTGCCAGCAGGAGCCAGGACACTTTTCTCACAGCAGATATATTTTCTGGGAGTTGGGGACTTGTTCCCTGACAATATACTTCACGCTTCTTGCTGACTGGCCACCCCAAGCCCAGTCCTGATAGTCAAACCAAGGGCCACCTTACCCCCATTCAGGCTCGCCTCCACAAAGATGCGGATGGTTTTGACGCAGAGTTCGAAGTTCTCAGGTGTAACGTGGGCAGCGTCTCGCACAATGAAGGACAGGGACTCCACGCACTTCATAAGTGACTTTGTGTCGTGTGGGCCCAAATCCAGCCCCACAGTCAGGCTGTACTGGTTGACAAGAGGAGATGGCCCCAGCCTGCTGAGCCCAGCTGTGGATCTGGAGGTGTCGATGTCATCTTTCCCCACCTGCAAGGCAATGCAAGAGGGTAGCAGGAAAGGGCAGCACAACAAGCAGCACCTCATGCACACAGTAAAAGGGTCTTTCTTCTGAAGCCAACAGGAAATGTTTCTGTAGGATCTGTTTTCCTTTCTTCCTCATTTGCCTCCAAGCCTTCTCCTCCCCATCTCCTCCCCATCCTCTCTTTACACTGTCAGCTCCTCTTAGCTCTCCTTACTACTCCCTACCGCACCCTCTGCCCACAACCACACTAGGAATGGTCTTCTTGAGGCACCAGGAACCTATCGGCTACTCACCACTAGCCAGCCACTGTTCACAACATCCACGTCTGTCACCGAGCGATGCATCTTCCCCGGCTTCCCATGGTCTGTGTACACCTCTGAGTCAGAGGTGTAGCCACGGTCCAGGCTCGCGTCGCTTGGGTGGTAGGAGGAAGAGACCTCGCTGTCTGACTGAGCACCTTAAAGACAAAAGGCACGGGTTTTAGATCAAAGCCACGTCAAGAACTCAGAAGAAATAGAGCTGTGGATAAGGGGGAAGCAATGCAGACTAGTCAGATCAGCATCAGCTAGAAACCACCAGTGGGCCCTGGAAGAAACTGGTCCAGTCCTCTCCCGTGAGAGGAAGAACTTCTATGACAGGAGCATGCACAGGAGACAGCAGGAGACACAGATCTTTGATACCATTTCTCCCCTGTGGGTATATTTGGCTTTCCCCTTCAGAGGGAAGGGCTTTCTACCCTTGGCTATGTCACTTGCCAGCCTGACCATGGATTTAAAAGGGCAGGAAGTTCAATGCTTTGACTCTGGGGGAAGAATCAGATGTATCACACTTTAAGAACAACTGGAGGCTCAGCCAAAGCAACTCCAAAGGTACAACATGAAATGGCATGGCTCATGGAGGGCCTCGGGGGTCCCTCAGCTCTGCACTAATACTTGTCATACTGCTCTCTCCTGAAGAGCAATGTAGAGCAGCATGTTCCACACCTGTCAGATCTACTTTCACAGAATCATAGAATGGTTAGAGTTGGAAGGGACCTTAAAGATCATTGAGTTTCAACCCCCTGCCCTGAGCAGGGACACCTCCCACTCATAACCTTGTATTTCATGTCCCAGGCACATAAATCTTAGCAAAGGCCAAACTTAAGCAACTGATAAAATGTTATTTAGAAGCCAAAATTCATTCTCTCCATCATTCAACCTTATCTAGAAACTCACCAGCAGAGAGATAGACTTGCTGCAAACACAGTGCACCAAACATTTTCAGAAGGAGGTAAAGAGAACTAATGTCATAGTTGAGTAGTTTGGTCAATCAGCAAAGACAAAAGCAGTTAAAAACAAACAAAAACAACGGGCGAAGACAGCCCAGCATTAGCCCAGAAGGCAAAGGCCACAGGGGTTTTGCAAAACCAGGTTTCTCCCATCCGTCTAACGCAAAGCATCAGGACTTAGCAAGGAAGTTCTAGAAAAGCAGAGAGGAAAACAAAGGCTTCTGGAGAAGTCTTTGCTTGCTATTTGCTTTAAAAGTCTGAAGCTGTCAGCCTCAAACACACTGCCAGCTGGCTAAAGCCAAACAGGAACAGTCTGCTGAAAAGACTGTCTTTCTAACGCAGTCAAGAGAAGTGGGAAATGGTGGGTTGGTCTTGTGGGAACGGTTTGGGAACTCTGAACACAAACAGATTTGGAAATAGATTTTTTCTTAAGAACAACTCCCTTTACGGGATCCTCAAAAATAGGGACAGAAAGGAATCAGTCCCACAAAAGCAGCAGGTATGACAGGAACAACAGCTGAGTTTACATTACACACCCAGATGAGAGATTAAGGCTCCATTACCCAAGGCACTAGACCACAACCAGCAGAAAATGCTCCTTGGGTAGAACAAAGACCTTCTACAGCTGCTACAACTGATATCAGTTTTCCTCCCACTGCTCCCCCAGGGACTAGCACCTGGACTGCTGCTCGCTGAGTAGGAAGAGATGGCACAGTAGAGACAGGGACAGAGCATGGGGTAGGAGCGAACAGCAGGTGCTGGTCTTTAATCTTGCTAATGTAGTTTAATATCAGCTTTGTTTTCTTGCAGTCCCCTTTGCTAATTGAAAAGCTTGAGGAAGCAGCTGCTTATCTGGCAGGCAGGCATCAGATTTCCCAGCAAAAGCTGGCCTGTCTTACCTGTGTCGTTATCTGCCCTTGCTGTAACCTGCAGAGCTGCAGGCGGCTTCACCCCAGAGCCAATGCACTCCAGAAGGGTGAAGAGCGTGTACCAGTCATCCCCGGAGTGAATGTTGGCAGCATTGGTCTTCAGGAGTTCGTGGAGGCCATAGGCAACCTCATGGCTAACTCTGGAGAGCACGTTTGGCTTCATCATGAGCAGAATGCGTAACGAGAGGAGAACCTGGCCACAGATGGAGACAAGAATATCAGACCCTATTATTTACACAGAATCACAGAATTATATGGGGTTGGAAGGGACCTCTGGAGACCATCTAGTCCAAATTTCCTGCCAAAGCAGGCCCACACGCCATTCTCCATTTATTTAGAGCTACTTAAAACTGCTGTTTGTTGTTACCTGCAGCACAGACAGGTTAAATGTGGGGTCATCCAAGAGCAATTGACTTCCTGTGTTGCCAAGTGTAGCCACAAACCACCCCCTAACAGACTTAAACCCCCACCCCTTACCTGAGCACTGATTTCCTCCCGACGAAGGAGCCGAATTGCCAGTCTCAGCAGCCCCACCACTGCCCTCTCCACCAGGAAGCAGAACTCCATCGCATGGACGCAGAGGTGATAGAGGTGGTCTCGGACAGTTTGCCAGACACAGGTCACACGGTCCCTAGCCACAACAGGGAGGAGGGAAAGGGCAGGATGAACAAAGATGAGACATCCAGCTACCTCTCCCAGAACTCTAGAGAACCCAGTATTTCTTCATGTCAATGAACAACTCCAGCCGGGGGATATAAGAACAGACACATGGAAACAACAGAGCTGTCAATTTTCCTATTTACTTCATTACTTGCGAAGCAATCAGGTGGGAGGATTCTCCCTCCAGTTTAGTTTATGTTCTCCAAATTGCAGGATATCAAGCAATAACTCATGGGTGAACAGCCCCTCTGTTTGCATATGCCAGAGTGGAATTGCTAAGCCCCGAAATTACAGCCACATGCTGCTTCAGCTGGCAAATCAAGCACATAAGGAACTCATTCCCTAGACTCAGGCAGCAGCTGCAGTAAAGCAGGGACATTTACACTGAATCTGTGTGTATTTCAAGGTCATACCTATTCTCTAGCACAATCCTTAGAAGCATCTCCAAGCAGAAGGCAGCATCCTCTTCATCGTATGTCTCCTCATCAGGAGTCACAGAGATTAGAGCCTAGAAAAGCAAGGAAATGTCTGTGAATCACAAGCTCCCCAAACTGGGGGACCAGCAAGTGAGGACCAAGAGAATGCTCTGAGTCTGGGCAAAACTGTGCTCCGCTGTCTGGTGAGGTCATGCATAGTCTATCAAAAATCCATTGGATAAAGGTCAAGCTAAATATATGGTAAATCACATTTTTTTTTAAATTATGCAAGATGTGATATGAATTTACAAGACATTAAACTCTGACGACATCTCTCAGATGGAGAGGAATTCTGAAAGCCAGCAGCTTCTTGCTAAGAGTATATGAAGGACAGAAAAGGGAGACATATTCAGGAACGATTATAAGTACTGGAACTATTCCTTTCAATGAGGCAACACACACTGCCAGCCCACACCACAACCCTGCAAAGGGGGTTTGCTTTTGGAAATGGTGAGCAGCAGCCAGACTCATCCCACACCCTGGAGTTGTCTGAGACTCATAAGAACCTGAGAAGCCACTACCAGAACCAGGTAAGTAACTACCCTGGGGAGATGAGCTTCTCTAGGACAGTGAGTTCAGCCTTATTATGTCTCCCACAGCAGCCAAAGATTTTTGTACAGCTTTTGTCTGTAAAGTGGCCTTTTAGAATGTCCTCATTAGGCACAGAGTGCATCAGAAAAGATGAAAAAGGGTAACCTTAAGGTTCTACACAGAGCTACACGTGTTATCAAACGCTTACCATGACCTCCTCAAGGCTTTAGAATGCATTTCACAATTTAATGTCTTCCTCTATTACTAAAGCAATTGTGGCTGCCAGCACAGAAATCACATGTAATGGCTGAACTAATGACTGGTTTCACATCCCAAATAGGTCCAAGACCTCCTCTGGGGACAGAGGAACTAGGCAAGTAGGCAGCACACATCCATGATCATGCACAGCATATACCGGTTCCAACACTAGTCCAATCCTTTGCCCAGTATCTCTCTCACCTTCATGAGCTCCTGGAGGGATTCAAGTTGGAGGAATTTGCTTTCTGTGATCAACTTCTCAGGATCACATTGCTGCAAAAGACAGAAAAGAAGACTGTATGCCTTCCCCATCCCCCAGATGCACAAAGAGATCCTCCAAAAACACAACTGGTTCCCAGAAAAGATACAGATAGTGGCTTTACCTGGAGGAAAACTCCTACCAGCTACTTCAATTCCTTTAACACCCATTACCTTTTACAGACCCAATCTGTGCTAGACAGATTTTAACAGATAAACCCCCTGTCTACACACTGCTGAAACCCCAGGTTCATCTTTCGTTACCACCACAACACTGTCTTGGAAAAGATTATTCATTTGACCATGTATTAATTTGCCTTCAATTACAGGACTGTAATGCCAAGGGCAAGTCCCAGTCTCTTGTGGGAAATGGTTTCTGTTTTCATGTGTTATTACATTTGTGCCTAAACAGCACATGAGACCCGTTAGCTGTAAATGCAGATATGCTCCTCTGTAGTTTCTAACAATTCCCAAGTCCTCTGGAACCTGCAATACTGCCTAGAAGCATGCATATTTATGCTTCTGTTGCCTGTTATCCACATAGTACTGTTACCATGAACCAAAGCAGGTTCTTTCACAGCCTGTGTGTTACCTTTATGCATTCCAGAGCCATCCGCTTTGCCTCTTGTGTCTCTGTTGATGGTCCTCTCATACCAGATTGCTCTGTCCCACTGAGGGTGAGCCAGCTAACAAAACTCAGCACTGTAGATTCACCACTGCGAATCGGAAGACAACAGCATCAGTGAGAAAACAAGACATTGTATTATCCTCCAGTTTTGGTACAAAAAGCACAGCCTGGGTCACCTACACCCCTCACCGGTTAGATGGCATCTCCTCGCGTTGCAGATAGATTTTGCCATTAGGATCCACAAAGTCTTCGACCTGGAAGACAGAGCAGAAAATGTATATGATCTACTTTTTTTTTTTGTAATCTGCCCCTGCCCCCCAGCCTGTAATTTTTCACTTAGTGATGAAACACTACACCCAACTGCCCATGTGTAACCCAGCTCTTCACCCCTTCAGTAAAGTAACACCCCCATCTGGCAATACCAACACTGTGCTCTAGTGCTTCATGCCTATAAGCACATCCCTCTTTTCTGCACAATATTCAAAATCTGTTCAAGTGAAATGAATGCTGGCATTTCTCAAATCCAACAAAAAGTACCATGAGAAAAAACCAAAGCATTACAACAATAGCTGGAGCCTACACCTAACTCCAACACTACACCTTTCTAGCTCTGTACACACCTCACCAAAGCCAGACCTTTGCAAGAGAGCTCTGCTCCTCTTCCAACTGGTTCCATGAAAAGCCAACTTCCCACTCCCCTACTCCTGGAATTACCCACGGGCCAGCTGTTATTACCTCCACCATGGCCTTGGGCAGCAGCTCTGCTCGGAAAAGCTGTAGCATGGCCTCCATGATGTTCTTCCAGCCCTCTCGCAGAATGTCACCGTGGCGGTGGGCCAAGTGAAACACAGTCTTCGCTGCAATATGGGCCTTGGGATTACTTCCAAAAACAGTGGGCAGGTTCTCAATAGACTGCAGGAAAGAAAGAGGGGGTGGCAATCAGTCAGCAAGAGATGTTTTCTTTTCAACACAAATTAGGGCAGACTGTTCAGAAGCGGTTACGGGAAAGACAACAATTCTGTGTACGATGCTTGAGTAACTCCTCAGCTCATATTCACTCTACAAAAACAAGGACAAGACGGCTTACCTGATACAAGCTGACTCACTGAACCACCTCGACATAAGCTCTCCAGAAGTGAACTCACTAATTTATTCTACTACGGAAACTCATTCCAGGATCAAAACCTTCTACAAAACCTTCTACAGAAAGTGCCACGTCTCCTCTAGAAGCAGCAATTACTCGACTCTACTGTTAGAGAGGAAAGCTACGGCTGAAATCATGACTGGCTTGCAAAGCTACTCCTACCACTATTTAACAGCAAGACTCAAAGTAAAAGTGGTGAATCCTGACACAGAGCCTCTGCCAGTAATTGCTGGATCACAATTCCTCATAATCTGTTCAACACACTCACAGCTTTTCAAAATACAAAAAGGGTGATAAGTCATTTAAACCAAGCAAGCATACGCTGTCAAAACAAGAAAAAAAACCAAACCCAGCAACCACATGAGCTAGTACCAGGCACTACAAGATGCTCCATGTTTCTGCAGTTAAGCTCATTGCAGTGTTCCCTCTGACAAGAGATAGCCTTTACCATTCTCTTGCTTACATGGACAAAACCCATACGCATTCATATTCATCAAGAAAGGAGAGAGAAGTCAGGAGATAGGATGGGTTGAAAATGCAGCTCTTCCAATCTCAGGCCTGGAAGTTCAGAAGAAGTAGCTCTTGCTTCAGGCAAGAATTTGTTATCAACACGAGTCTTTGATCTAGAGGTGAACTCCATCAGAACTACCAGATCTGGAAGTCTGGCAGAAATGTGACAACCAATTTGGTTTTTTCATTGTTGCTATGGGGAAACCACATGAATACATTCATCACTCAAGTTTCAAAGAGCAAACAGCAACACACTTGGTTTTGCACTGTGGTAACAAGCCACAACCACCAAATTAAAACACACAGGGATTCTGTTACCACTTATACACTCAGTATGAGTCTTCACTGTGGATTAAGAAGTGGGGCACTTGTCGTCTTAGATTCATAGAATGGTTTGGGTTGGAAGGGACCTTAAAGATCACTGAGATCCCAGCCCTCTGCCATGGGCAGGGACACCTCCCACCAGACCAGGTTGCTCAAATCCCGGTCCAGCCTGGTCTTGAACACTCCCAGGGATGAGGCAGCCACAGCTTCTCTGGGCAACCTCTTCCAGTGTCTCACCACCCTCACAGCAAAGAATTTCTTCCTGAGATCTAATCTGAATCTCCACTCTTTCAGTTTGAAGCCACTACACTTTGTCCTATCGCTACACTCCCTGATCAAGAGTCCCTCCTCATCTCACCTGTAGCCCCTTTAGGTATTGGAAGGCTGCTATAAGGTCTCTGTGGAGCTTTCGCTTCTCCAGGCTAAACAACCCCAACACTCTCAAGCCTGTCCTCATAGGAGAAGGGCTCCAGTCCTTCTTAAATCACTTCTTCTCCCTCTGTGTGCCCTTCCATTCCTCTTCTTTCAACCAAAGCGACCACGCGTAGCAATTGCAGTGCTTGGAGAGGATGCTCAGGATGATCTGACCTGGGAAGTAACTAGCAGTTAAGTGACACTTTGATTTTCTTTCCCTTGCTTTCTAACGGTTGCTTTTTGTTTTGTCTCCTCAGCTCCTCCTCCTCCTCTCCCACCAGACTGTCTCTCAAATATTTGTTCAGTTGTCATATTCCACTACTGACTCCAAGCCTTACAGGAATTGAGGACAGCAGAAAGTAATTGGTGTACTTGAAATCTGGCCAAAGATAAGAACTCACAGCCTTTCCCCAAATCCAGAAGTCCCTGTTTCGATGGCATCATCAAAAAGACATGCTTGCTTAATTTACACAGACCTCAGACTGCTCCAGATTCCAGTCTCACAACTAGATGGGATGCAGCTGGCAATAGCTGGTGCCGCTGAGGACTTAGTCTAGTTTCTTCTACTGCGTAAATCTGTGTCAAACAGTTGTTTCACGGCAGACATTCCTCTGCTTGTGTTCTCTATTGGTAGTCTTGAGGTCTGGTATGCCTGGAGAGGATCATTTTGACTGTTGTGGAGCTGCAGAGGAAGAGGGAATCTAAAGCAACACCTATCCTTGGGATTTCTTTGTCTTAGCAGTCAGCCTCGTTGACTGTTGTCACTGCTACCTATGTCAGAACGCAGGTGATACAGAACACCAACCCAATCAATTCCACTTCCCCTGCAGCCTAATTCCATTCACTGGATTAATTTGCAGGACTCATTCCCTTTCTGTTATTCCTTCACAGTTTTAAAAACATCACCTGTCTTGGCCTTTTTACTCCCATGCTTTCAGTCCTCAATGATCTTGTTTCCTCTTTTTTGTATGTGTGGCAATTTTAGTTTGTTCCCTGTGAGTCTTGCACTGATTCTCAGAGCAAAGCTGTGAGAACCTTTAAAGGATTTGCTGGTATCTTCTCCTTAGCAGGGAGCATGGTCTACCACACACTGTCTATCAAAGACCTTGGGGAAAAACAGGGTGATGCTGTTACACACAAAGAGATTTGGGTGAGAAAAGCTTACACCAACCACTGTAACTCAACTTTATTCTCACCCACTCAAACAGTCTTTAGGGGTTGCCAAAAGCGGGCTCAACAGTCAACCTCATTACCAGACTCCACACACCAACGAGTAGTTAATTTGTCTAACATAAATGCTGGGTGGATGCACAGCCCTTTACACTCTGGAAGAACAGCTCACAAAACAGTCCCTCTCGGCACCACATAAGCCCTATAAACTAAATATTCAATAGCTGAAATGCATAAACTTGTTTGGGATCATGGATGGTCACTGTCTTGATCACAAGGAGATCTAAGTCTCCTCAGATCAAGTAGGTGAAACAAACCCTTCTACGTGATGGCATTCAAGTGGAATAAACCCTTCTACATTGTGGCATTCTGCTCTGCAAAAAACTTCCACTTGTGAGTGAGTAGAAGGAGATTTGCATATTTGAACCTTGTCCAGTGGAAGTTCTACACGTTTTTCATTGCCTCCTCCAGAAAACTCTGGGAGGGGCTGACAGATATCTATAGATGCTGTGATAACTAAAATAAGCAATAACAGAGGAAGAGAGCTCCAATATACTAAAAGCCACGCTTCTTTTCTCTCCTTGCAAACTCACCTCGCTGCTGAGAGCTGTAAACTTGCAGAGAGAAATGATGAGATTGTCAAACACATCACTAAGGCCATAGTGAGCAGAAATCATTGCACATTTCCTGGGGAAAGAAGGAAACAGAAAATAAGTGTGTTAAGGCGGCACAGACAACTCTGTCTGCAGGACTGCAAATCAAAGAGCCTCTCTGGTGACATTTTAGACCATTGTTTCCACCCACTCATCAAGAATGCTGATGTGTAGAAGTCTACTATTATCCCTCAAGTAATCCCAATCCTGATCCATAGATCCTGATATCTGCCTGTGCTGATGCAAGGGTCACCCTTCAAGAAGTGAGTCTAAACACACTGACTACTTGCACCTGAGCCAATAAACCTGATTTCCTGTCCTGATGTAAGAGAGAGCTGCTGAGATTGGTGGTAGCATTGAAGGTCTAGTTTCCAAGAGATCATGGTTAGAGCAGTGTATTAACAGAGCTTTAAAACTATGTTTAAAGCATCTTTTTGGTCTGAATTTCAACATGATCGTTCCGATACAGTTTCTTACACATAGAAAGTTTTGTGAATACTGGTCATCTGGGAAAGAAATAAAAGGAAAACAAATAAAAAGCTCCTCATCACATTCAGCCACAGCTTCAGCCTCATACATGAGAGAGGTTTTGTTCACATACAGGCAATTTGCCAGTGTTACTGTGCAAGTTGAGTGACTTCTTCCACTCATTTTTAAGCAGCGCAACTACGCCAGTAGGTCTTTTAAATGTGACCAGGTTGGACTTCAAAAATACCTACCCCAGGCACTTTGATTTATTACAACACAGCAGTCAAGCCCAACAGTGAGCAGCAACCAAGAGAGGTCAAGATGGGATGAATCAATGCAAATAACAGAACAAAACTACAGGACCGCAGGTCTCAACAAAATGCTCTTCAATTGCTAGGAAAAGTAACAGTTGATATTCACTGCGATGTCTCTGGCAAGTAAGGAGGAGACAATGGCCACACTTCAACTCTCCTGGGACTTCATGAACACTAGAGATACCTGAAACCAGAGATAGCCTTCTGGATGATTGTTTCTTCTAAGCTCTTGTCAAAAACATATGAAAGTGCTGCAATGGTTGGCCCCCATGTCATGGTGAAGAGATCATGGTCATAGCTTCCAGGAGGCACATGGAGAAATATTCCCTCATCAGTGGCACCGCGATGTAAAAGGACATTCCAGATATAGTTCTCCTTCACCAGGCCCGTCTGTTCTTCTGGCATCACTATCTCATCATTTCTACAAGGGAAGAAGGCAGAAAGGTTGAATTTTTCATTCTGAGCCAAACCTAACATTTACACAGTGCCTTTCATTACATGGTCCCAAAGCTAAGCAATACCTACTCTGGAGTGGTTTTTGCCAGCTCCTGAAACTTTCTATTTTCCATGTCCTGCTTGCTTTCCCCTCCACCCCCCGTCTTTGCTATTCTGGATATAAATCTGGCAGCTCTCAGCAGCACCCGCCAGCAAGTGTAAGGGAAGTATTGAAGAAGCAGCTCCCTAACATTATCAGTGCAAAACACAACACACACTGCAGTTAGGCATAGCTTCACCAGCCCATTTCTCACCCCACTAGAGTGCTCTGCGTATCTCTTAACACCCAGGTAACAAAAATAAATTAAATTGTTACTCCAGTGCAGTCGATGGTCAGCACGAGCATCTTTCTATAAGAATAACACAAATATTCATATTGTGCCAAAGTCAAGCATCAGAAAGCCAAGTAGGACAAAATTAAAGAGAAAACAAGAAACCAAGTGTATGATGGGTGATTCATAACCAGGGTACCACAGCTCCATACTCTAACTGGATTAAAGCTATACAATAATGAAACAATTATGATTAATGCCAAGTAGTATTTACAACCCCAGGTTAAAATATATCAAGCCTAAATACATACTCCCTGGACTTGGGATCCATTGCACAAGAGATAACCCCCTGCAAATCACCAACTAATTGAACAACAGCCTCAAGTCTACTAAGAAGAGTAGATGGCAGCCAATCTGAAAAGCAGTGATCTTTCTGCAACGATAGAAAATGCTGTGTTTCTGCTGCCAAAGAAGCAATTTTCATGTGCTAACAATAACTGTAACAAAACCCTCTTGATTTATGCATAAAAAATAAGCTCCTCTCAGTTTCAGGGGTCCACATAATTTGACAAGAGCAATTATTACTGAGGTTATATAGGAAAATATGCCTTTGCAATGGCATTTTTTTTCCTAAGAACTCATATTTGATTAATATTAACAAAATCAAGTGAATGGGTTTACGTGGAAAGTCTCAGGAAATGAAATTGTGCTCAAAAGTGAAATGCTGAGATCCTGAAGAGATCATGCACGACTCCGCACAGATTCCCCTCCCACCCCCAATAATATAAAAATCCAAACAGTTCCTCAGTCTCAGCCATGACACTGGGGCAATCTGAGATGGAGCAATACTGAAATGATACACCAATCATTTTAGCCACAGAACATACTGAAAAAGCTGAAGTATCTGGTGGAGGAAGGATAAAGGAGAACAGACTGGCACAGAGGTAGTAGATACCTGAAAGATGTAAGGATATTCTCAGGGTACTACTAAAAACATTAAGAACACCCTCAGGGGAGAGAGGCCAATCAAAACTAGAACTCTATTTGAAAGCTAGAGTTACCTCTTGAAAGAATTTCTAGATATTTAGTACAGGCAGCATTCCCCACCTTCTCAGGGAAGGCTTAAAAGGGAGGCTCAGCATAATGACACTGCCCCACCTTGTCACTGTTTGACACCACAGACTGAAACCAGCTGAGAGTCAGGGTCACATCCTGTCTCCTCAGAGATGTAATCCTCTCCGCTTCAAATTGGCTGGGCCTGGATTTACTGAGAAGCTACATTTCTGAGCTATTATTAAAGCAGCTCCTTGCCCAGAGCTAGTATGTGCCCATAAGGGCCTCAGCCACCAGGAATTCTCCTCAAATGCTGGTCAGAGTGCCAAGAGCCTCAGGGGTGGCAGAAGAGACTGGCACAGCCTCATATGAAGAGTTCAAAAGCAGAACACACCAAACAGAGCTGGACACGTTACATCAGGACATCAGTGTTTTCCTGGGGATGAGATACTATCTCTAGCACTACATAAAATATTCTATAGAAATCTAAAGGCCTGGTCTGGAGAACAGAGCCTTCTTAGATACAGCACGTCACACGTGTTGGTCTTGTTCAGCCATTCTTTCGCATGTTGACAGAAGTAATGTAGTTTTTAATTTTAGCTTAAGATCTGTGGATTAAAATGCCATGGCAAGAATCCAAAGACACAAATCCAGAGCAATCACTGTGACAAGGCTTGTTACCACAGCTCAACACAGAGCTGGAAGTTGGTCTGAGGCAAATAGGCACAGGATGGGAGATTCTCTTTACGTATTCTCCAGAGGTCTCACAGACCAAACAACTCCAGTTTGCTCTCTGTGTACAAGGAGATGACAGGTTGATTCTTACTTGATGGCGTGGTACATGTCTTCCAATATGTCCTGTTCAAAGTCTTTGCCTCCATTCACACCTTTCAGGTTCTTCCGAAACTCCTGAAAAAATTACACCAACGTTAGTTTCTAGTATCTCCAGCTTTAACTACTTGGCCAGGATCAGTGCTCTACTTGTGTTTCATGGGACCAGAAGGAGATTTCCCTGAGTTCTTCAACATACAGCCTCTAAGTCCAAAGACTAAGTGCTATTATTAGTGGCAGTAGTGTGCAGCCACCCCTGTCCCTGCTCAGAAGAGAGACACAACATAACACATGCTTAGTTGAGGCTGGACATCAGAATGACAGGTTCTGTACTGCATTGACACAACTCGAACCCTCTAGAAGCCCACAGTGGTTCAAGAGTCTTCTCATTGTTACTATGTCTTAGGATACAGTTTGCTCACACTCAAACAAGCCTCTTGATGAACCTGGCAAATTGTCTGCTAAGCTCGTATTCCTTCAAACTGCCCCTTGCCCACAGCTCCCCTTCTCCAGCTGTACTCAACTTCTGCGCTGCACACCAGCTTATTGGGTGATGAAGGCCAGGGGAGAAGAAAGAAAACCAGGTATTACATTGCCATCATAGAATCATCTAGTCCAACCTCCCTACAGTCAGCAGGGACACCCCCAACTAGACCAGGTTGCCCAGGGCCTCCTCGAGCCTCACCTTGAATATCTCCAGGGAAGGGGCCTCAACCACCTCCCTGGGCAACCTCTTCCAGTGGTTCCACCACCCTCAGAGTAAAGAACTTATTCCTAATATCCAATCTAAAGCTGCTTTTCTTCAGTTTAAACCCACTGCCTCTCGTCCTGTCACTACAGGCCTTTGTACATAGGCTCTCCCCAGCCTTCCTGTAGGCCCCCTCAGGTACTGGAAGGTTGCTATTAGGTCTCCCCGGAGCCTCCTCTTCTCCAGGCTGAACAGCCCCAGCTCCCTCAGCCTGTCCTCGTGACAGAGGTTCTCCAAACCCCTTGGTCATTTTTGTGTCCCTAAACCAGAGAAGACGTGTGGCCTACACTGCTAACACCCACCTCCAGAGTCATTGGGACGTTCTGCTTGCGGACGTTATGGTTGTGCTGGTCAGTGTTCAGCATAATAACTGCGTAGGCCAGGGCAAAGCAGGCATCACTGTTAGCAAATGGGGACCCGTTTGACTTCTGAAAGGCAAATGTATACAGAAATTAAGTCCTACAGGAATAGCAGTATCAGTGACCCAAGACAGCCCTTCTCCTGCCCACGGTACTGAATCATCTCTGGGACAAACAAAAAAATCCAGGCTCCGAAAAAGCTTCCAAAAAGCATCCTGGAAATCTACGTGCTACTGCCATCTCCTACAAAACAACATCTGTTGCCTGCAGGGCACAGTGAGCTTATAAATGCAGTTTGAAATGGCACATCCATCATGGCAGAAGCACAAGAAAGAACGTAGTTTTGAGCTTTGTGCCCACCACAAGTACATACCCTCCAATGTTCTGTGAAGGCTTCCAACAGTCTCTGGATTACGGGTGCCTCTCCCGGTAATCTGAAGGCTTCTAGATAGAGTCGTAAAGCTTCATCCAGCCTTAAACCCTGGAAGCTGAAAGTCCTGCAAGGAGAATGAAATGCAAGGAGAAACTGAAACAGGATGGGAAAGGCAGGATAAACTTATCGACTACAATCTTGTTCGTTTCAGCATTGGAACACCAGATTTCAGAGTGTACACAGTAAAGAGAGGGGTGAGAAGAAATACACCATGAACAGGCAAAAACCAGGAAGAGTCACCAATCCTGCAGGTGATTATGTAGATAAATGATCTCTTCAGTCCTCACAGAGACTGGCCCCACTGAAAGGAGCTGGACTGTCATACTATTATATGTTTCTAAGCTGTTACCCTATTCAAGAGATGCACAGAAGCAAGGCACGGTGTTACACAGAGAACCAAACCACACAAACCTGATGCCTCCAGGAACTACTTATTCTAGTGCTTTTTTTTTTTTTTTTTTAATCACTGAACTCTTAACTTTCACCCCTTTTTGGTTAAAGGGATACAGAAAGCTACTCACCCAACAAAGCTTTCCAGCAGATCTATGTTCTTACGGTCGCTCACAAATTCCCCAATCATCTTCTTGTCCAGGCGAGGATTTTCCCGTAGCCACCTGGCCACCTCATTGTTGTCAATGGGGGTGGCAAGAAGGTTCTTCTCCTGCAGAAACTGTATCCCTTTCTTTGGCTTTTGGTTGAACTGCTCCGTGCCGGTTATCAGGAGCTGTAGGAGACATTCTTAGAATTACAAGCTCGAAGTGCATTTCTTACTTTAGATTGCTCTTGGCATTTGAACTAAAAACAAAGTAGAAAATAGATCAACCCCAGCATCATCAAATTTATTGTGCTGTGTAATCCAGCAAGAAGGCTGACCAAGGCCAGACAATCTGCATTCATCCCAAGGATTCACTATCAAACAGGGGGTTGGACTAAATAATTTCCACAGGTCCCTACCAACCCCACATCATTCTGTGAAATAACACTGGACAGAGCAAGCACGAGCAGCCATCTTTGAAAAGCTCTGACATTTCACCGAGCAATTAGCTCTGCAACCTCAAATTTAGTATGTAAACAGAGCAGAGGAGGGTCTCTGATAAACCCCAGAGAGGTGGCAAGATCAACTCTACCCAGTTACATCTCCATGCCCTCTTCTGTCCCCTTTGGCTCCAGGCTCTCATATTCTACCTCAAAGCCAGGAGACACGCAGCAAGAAGCCTGGACACTTATTCAGCAGGCACAAGGAAGAAATGCTGCAAAAGCTTAAACTAAGAACCAGAAAACGTTCTGCTAATGAGACATGGTCCCAGGAACAACGGGTATTCCAGCACAACAAGGCTATCCGTAGGGTAGGAAGAGCAGGTGTATTTTTGGTTTTGAAGGGAAGTCAACTACTCTGCCCTGTTTGATTTTTATTGAGGAACTGGACTGCACCAGTGTCAGAAAACACCCGACTAAGAAAGGGTTAACCGAAGGTTCTTGGTGGTGGTCAAAAAAAAACCCCAAAAGCACAAACAACTGTATGAACTTTACTAAGGCACCAGAATAAATGTCAGTTCCCTGTTAGCTCCTGTCACGATCAAACTGCTGGCAATGACCTAGTGAACTAAAATTCGTGACCATCATGATGACTAGCTCCCCTGGGTTTCTCAGTACCTCAGAAGCCACCAGCCCTCTGTTCTCTGCTCCCCTTGCCTGCGTGAACATCTTCAAATTGCAATGAAACACAGACCCTGGAATAGCATGGAGCACACAAGGACCTGGTGAGGGCATTAACAAGATAATAACCGTGTGCCTGAAGGGACTGTGTGGCGCTGGCAGCATTTCTGCTCAGCTGCAAATCCTGTAACCCAAGCCCTAGGGTATTCTATGGACTTCCTAAGACCCCATGAAAGGAGACCAGACTGCTGGCAGTTTGCACTGCTTTATAATCATATCAGATTTATAATCATTATAATCATGTCAGTCCTGTGCTTTTGAGCTTCTGGTCATTACCTTTAGAAAAAAAGAAAACTTTCCATTTGAGGCATAATTTGTTTTCTGTTTTTATTTAGCTGTTTTTCCTCCTTCCAGCTGAGGTAATGTTTAGTATTCCAGAGGTTAAAGGAAGCAGAACATGCTGGTCCCATGTCAGCATCAACATTACTTAAGCTGAATGTTTTGTGTGGCCTGTTGAACTTTGTCGTGCAAAGAGAACATCTGGGAATGAAAAATCCCAAACCCCCAAAACAAGTCTCTGGTAACCTATAGGGACTTTAGATATCATCTTCGCCTGCTGTCTCTGGAGGTAAACAAGCAGGCCAGTATTTGATGCTTGACACAAGGCGGCAGATAAATACAAAGCCATCAGCATGGAGCACCTTTGTCAACACTAGACTTAGACTGGAACCACTTAGGGAATGGAAAACCTGTACAGAGTTTACACTATAACTTGGATTAATGAGATTCAAAGAAAGAAATACCTAGACAAAGAGTGTCTTTGCCAAAATCAAGACAACATTGTCTTGATAAAGCAAACATGGGAATAAACAAATCAGAAAAGCAGCCCAGCCTCTTAACTTCTACTACAGGTCTCTTGGTACCCTCGCCATTTACAGCTTTGATAAGAGTAGGGAAACAGCCCTTTTTGATGAAAGTATCTGATTATTCTCCACATAATAACTAGATCCAGCAACTTTCCTGCCCAGAAATCAGATGGACCTAGCTTACAAATTGTGCCACACAATTTCCCCAACACCTCTTTGCAATTTTTAGCACAACTAAACCAGAACAGAAAATAATCATTGCTCTCTCTGCAGTGAAGCAGTGTTTTCAGTGACTAATTCTTAACAGCAGAGACTAGAAATCAAAATATCTGAGATATCACCAGTCCTGGAAAGCCCATATGGGACGGGAAACAAAGAGAACACTCAAGGATCTATTTGTAGTATATTCCAAATCATACCTTCTTTTTGTTCTTAATCTGCATAAGTTCCTGAGGACTTGGAAGGACACAAGAAAATCGAGTAGGCTTCCTGGGGATACTCTTCTCAGCTAGAAGGAAAAAGCATCATTACAGTCAAACCTATCCCCAGAGTAGAACTCAACCAACCACAGTGTCCCATCCTATCTTTCAGTCACTGAGTCTTGCTGCAATGTCCTGCCCTGCAAATGGCAGTCACTCTCCTGCTGCTATTCAGTTACTACATTCCTCCCACTCACATTTTCTTCAGCATAACTGCATAGTAGCTTCTGGTCCTGGACAATGTCACATAGCCAACAAGATATCATTTTCTGGCCATTTTGGCTGCCTGCAATACTGATTCCCCTGGAAGAGCCCCTGACTTCCTTAAAAATACTAAATAAGCACTGGTATGAGTTTCAGACACTTTTGCCCCAAAGTGACCCACCAGATCTGATCCCTTCCCAGAAGAAATGCAACAGTTAATAGGCACATATAGCACCACTCTAATAAACAAACATTCACCACATACCTCCTTCTGATTTTGAACACACGTGAGCTACAGCGGTCCATAGCAGGACCAGTCAGCAAATGTCAGGACCATTCTCAGCACATGTATACATATAATTCTATATACACATACCCATACAGAAAGTCAGGCTACTGCAGAGATTATTACCTGCCTCACTTCCTCCCTCCAGTTCCATGCAGCTTTCCTTCATCTGGTCAGCCATAAGGCACCCGCTGGTGGGAGGACATGCCCCAGCTGGCTCTGAGACTGCAGTGGGAGATTTTCCCTCACTGAGTGCTCTCTCATTGTCTGTAGAAATTAGAAAAAAGAAAAAAAGAAACAAAAAAAAAAAATCCCCATTTGTAAACAAAACCGAAAACCAAGGAAAAAGCCAGCAACAGAAAAATAATGAACTGATGGCTCTAAACTGAACATGTGTTTATTCAAAGGAGCTCCCCGCAGTAACTGTGACTCCACAGTATCCTCAGTATTTTGTCTACATCAGTTCCATGGGATGTACTCCTTCTGTTGTGACTGCCAGCCTTAACGTGGCCTTTATATAAAGCTTCAGATAAGGGGCACATTTTAATATCTGTACATTTTACAAATCACACGGTTATTAACATCAGCACGTAGCTATAAAACATGCAACAGGAAGACTGAAAGCATATATTTAAGGAGCTCACTATATCAGCTACCAAAATGAGATCTGCAAGATTAGCACAAGACTACACTTAATATCGAAATATCAAAGAAAGGGGTCTTACTATTGCTTGTTTCTTTGGTGCTGTTCATGGTTTCTGGGCTGGATTTGACAGCTTCCTTCTCTTGTTGATGTATGTTACTCAGCACTTTGGCCTGGCAATGTGCCTCAGTGCTATCTATCACCGTCAGCAACGCTTCCAGAGACAGCAGATGGACAGTATACAGCTGTCCAGAAACTGGGAAGGCATTCTGGGAAATAAAATACAAGCATTAGTCAACTTTCATGCCACTCTCACCATAATGAAAGGCTGAGGGACTCAGGTCTTTTTAGTCTGGAGAACAGAAGGCTGGGGGAGGGGGATCTGATCAACACCTAAAAATACTTGAAAGGTGGGTGTCAAGAAGATGGGGCCAATCTTTTTTCAGTGGTTCCCAGCGACAGGACAAGAGGAAATGGGCACAAACTTGAACATCAGAAGTTCCATCTAAACAAGAGGAGGAACTTTTTCACTTTGAGGGTGGCAGAGCCCTGGAACAAATTGCCCAGAGAGGTGGTGGAGTCTCTGTCTTTGGAGACATTCCAAACCCACCTGGACACATTCCTGTGCAACCTGCTCTAGATGGACCTGCTTTGGCAGAGGGGATGGACTAGATGATCTCCAGAGGACCAACCCCATATCATTCTGTGATTCTGAAACGGGGGAAGGAAGTTTCCCCTCACAACTTGGGGAAGCCTAAAATATACAACATAACACCCTAAACTTTTCATGAAAAGCTTTCCCATTTAATGGTTTATCTGCTCTGATGTTATTAAAGCATAGAATCATAGAATGGTTTGGGTTGGAAGGAACTTTAAGATCACTGAGTTCCAATCCCCGTGCCCTGGGCAGGGACACCTCCCACTCGACCAGGTTGCTCAAAGCCCCAATTCAGCATCACAGCTATTTCTTTTTATCTTCAGCTTCCAAACGTTAAAGGGCCATCCTCACCTCTACAGATGGCTCACTCCAAATCTTTTGACCACTCCCATTCTTAAGTACCCTTGTTCTGCGTTACTGGCATCCCCTTCCTTCCACGGTGTCCCTTCCATCTCCCTCTTCCCTCCCTCCCATCCCGCCGAGGCTGGTGGCCCATGGGCAGCGGTTCAGCACCTTGGAGAGCAGCTTGGTGAGCTCCTCGAAGAGGTTGGCGCAGTAGTAGTCACAGTCGTAGTTGATGTAGAGCTCGGTCACGAAGCTGGGGATTCTCCACAGCTGGACAATGGCCTCCAAAGCCATCTCCTTCATTTCGTAGGGCATCTTTGGGTTTTCCACAGTGATTATTTCCATCAGCTTCTTGATGTACATCTGGCAGAAACACAGGGCAGCTCAGTTTAAGGAAAGAAAAAAGAAAGCAGGACAGTGAATAGCTTTGAGGGCTACAGAAATAGATTCAAGCTTCATTTTCCCCACATGACACTTCATCTGTAATGACAGCTTATTCTGAAGGAGGTTGTAAAAAGGTTTCTAATAGTTCTACCATTCAGTGCACCTGGATTTACCTTTTTAAAAAGAAACCAAACCAGCAGTATGAAGGCTGGTAGTGCAGTACACTGGTCTCAAAGGCATTTTATTATCCAACAAGAAAAGTCCTACACAGCCTATCCATAGCCCACCAGGTCTTTTATACAAAGGTAAACTAATACTTAGACTGTATCTTACTGCCTAGCTATATGCATTTAACTGAAGACCAATAACCTATTACTAGGCAGCCAGTGATACTCAAAAAACTCACCTCCAGCTGGAATTTCAGATGCTCTCTCATGCTCTCAAAGAGAAGAAAACACACCCTGAGAGAGGCTGCATACAGATTGAGCCGTTCAACACTCAGTAACTGAACAAGAAACAAGAACAAAACTTTAAGAATTACAATGGCTAGTCATTATGTGCTACAAATAGCAGTACTGTGGCACTGTAGGCATCACCTGCACCAGCCTAGAGACCCACACATTGCCTCCCATAGCAAGGATATTTAAAAAAATCAATCCCTTAAATCAACCTCTGGGTCTCACTTTTTGCTAGTGGGGATGAAGAGACTTAATTCCCTTCTGCTTCTGGTAACACTTTTCCTACAACAACTTTGTTCTTTAGCCAAGTGCACAGATCTTGGAGAAGGAACTTGGGAGAAGACCTCCCTCTGAGATAGCCCTTGTGCAATGAATAGCTTGGTGCTCCAAAAGGTTCTGCCTACTACTAAGTTGGTGACTTGAATCCGTAATTACCTTAAAAAACAATTACATCAAAACAGTAGCAGTTCATTTAAATCACCTTCATTCTGAAGAAAACAGCACACAGCAGACTTTCTGGCTTTGCAACAGCACTGCTTCACTGGTGCAATTCAACAGCTTTCTGCTGTATTGCAATGAGAGTTATTTGAAAGCTGAGACCTACCAAACCTCAGAAGACTGAATTCCAATAGACAATTTGATGCAAACTAGTACCAGACTCCCCGGTGCCACATGCCATGGTAGCATAAGCCAGACTCACTTGAAATAGGTGCCGGCACAACTCCTCCTTCACCAGTCCCAGGAGGGACTGGCACTGTGCGATGGGCGCTGACTCCAGGGCAACAGTGAGAAGCTGCAGCCCCATGTGGATCATCACCTCCGAGTTGTGGCGGTCGTGAGGGTTGGTGAGTGAGATCAGAAAGCGGAACAGTTCTCTAATACACGGCAGCCCATATGGGACCAGTGCTGCTCCTAAAGGAAAATGAGAAATTAGCACTCTTAACTTTGCCTTTTGCAGGTGCCTAGCAAGCATTACAGATTAAATTGTTACAGACCTGCTGAGGAACAGGAGCCTATCACCTTCTCAGCAGAAAGCGTAACAGAATAGCGGAAAGGAGAAAGGACCTTAGCAACATTGCCCACCTCTCACCTTCTTTTTGGGAAGACTGTGTAAAACGTACTCCTCGGGGGTTTACATAGTCCATGTCATGAACAGAGGCAGAGTCAGAATGTTCGGCTACGGATGTGCACTCCTCTAGGACCTCAGGGATAGACTCGACCGAAGCTGATTGGATCTTTTCCTCCCTCAGGCTTTCATTCTTCATTGGTATCAGTCATTTGAGAATGAAGCAAACCAGGAGTTAACAAGCACTAGGCAACTAATAGGAAGGTTTATTTGTTCACAATTCATTCAGAACTGTTAAAACTACACAGGTCACTAATGGAGAGGAGCAGGAAAACAAAATTGATGAGAAAACACCTCTAGATAACCTGCAACCCTCTCTGCTCTTTTACCTCTACCTAGTTGTTACCTATTTTACATAACTCTAGGTTGTGAGACTAAGGACTTTACTTTGAAGATACTCCATAACCTATCAGTTTCTCACTGCTGCTGAGGTTAGAATTCGGCTCATTTTTTGGTTTTTAAATGCTACTTTAATTCCAGCAGACTGCTTCTATCTATGCCCTCTTAGCATTTTTACACTTCAAAATATCTGCAGCTCTGAAGAGTCCCCTGCAGCTCTCATCCACTCTCTCAACAGTATTACTGTTGCAGGGGAACTGGAGACAACGCAAAGGAAACTTACTGACCAAGGCTTTGGTTCAGGTTTGTCACATTTCACAGCAACAGCAATGCACGTACACAAACACCAACAGCTGAATTTCTACAAACGTGAATACAATTGTTCAAGTAAAGGCAATAAAATGAGTTCTGCAGATTTCCTCTGTGTTTCCCTCTAACAGTTTCTCCTTTAATTAAGGTTAACGGTTTTGGCAGGAGTATAATTAGCTACTAAGTGCATTGTTGGTCTGCACAGTTATCATTTCTCAGCCAGTGTTTTCTCTCAAGAGAAAACAAAGAATGTTTATGAATATACAAATCACTTACAGCAAAGAATCTTTTCATCTGACCCTAAACCTTGAAATAGAATATATACCCTATGACCAAAAAGGGAGATAGAAAGAGAGTAGGTGCACTAAACCATTCTGGGAGGTAGAACTTCTCTTTATAAGCTATATCCACTTACCTGGAGCTCGGGTTGATTTTGATTTTCAGTGACTTTGGCCTCATTTGAAGGCATTCCTGCGTTAAGTCCCAAAGCAGCGACTTGGTCCAAGTCTGTCAGATCTTCCTTGGAGGCGGTCTGTGAGGACAACTCCAAACCACTGTCTGTAGCAGGGCTGACCGCAGATGAAACATTTTCTGAGCTCCCAGAGGAGCTGGGAGGAGCATCTATGAAAGTAACTCCACTTGCTGATGAGAAAAGGAAGGAAAAAAAAATAAAAGTCAGTATTACTCTGTACTTTGATCACTACTTCACACTACAAATGATCTCAGGTAGTTATGCATTAATGTAGAGAACGTTGCGAAACTAAGCTCTCTTTTGCTAGGTATTAAGGAATTAAAGAGATGAACAGGTGAGATACCAGCAGTTCTTCAAATTAAAGCACAAGCTGGAATCTAACAAACTCAGCAAACAATGTAATTCACAGTTGGATAAAGGGTGCAGAGAGTTTAATTAAGAAATCTGAAAATAGCTGAAATGGTGTACTTTACTCTTTGAGCCAACGGCACAACTACTTAAAAGACTTGCATCAAGGATTAGTCATTCCTTCAAAGTGAGAATTTTAACTTGATTAGAAGGCAAGACCCATTTCTTTAATTCTCTCTAAACAAATGGAATTGCAACAGAATTTAAATGGGTCTGAAACAGAGCAGTGAAGGATTCTTACTATTTCTAAATATGAGACAATACTCAAAGAATCCAAGTTATCCTTTAGAAGAAACCCATATACTCGCACCTCTTGTCATTCTGAGGAGAACTTAAAAAACGTAAACCAAATATTTAAAAGAGAGAAGATATATTGCAGGGCACAGTAATAAAGGCACAAACCAGACTTACATTATGAAGTTACATGTGAAATGTGTACAGTTTTGCACAGCGGTGTGTTATTCTCATTTGATTTTTGGAAATGTTTTAAGTAAGTAGCGGGACATTATTTTAAAGAAACGTAATGAAATTTTGCAATGATTGCAAATATTTTGCAATATTTTCTTCTTCACCTGCTAAGCCAGGATTCTGGCCTAAAAAGCACCATTAATACCACTACAAAGCCAGAGTTAATGATGTGCTTTGTAACCCAGGTGAGTTTTCTCTCTAAAACGTTACAGGAGTTACACTGCTGCTTAACATAATTTAATACCTATCTGAAAACTTAAATATAACGATGATCGTTGGATTAATGAGAGTCAAAGAAAGACAGACTTGGGATCGTTCACACCACACCGAATAGTTCCCTGTGACAGAATAAGTGTCAGAACCAGGTATTTCGTGCAGCCATTGCTTCTACTTTCCCGTCTGCTTCCTTTCACTGTTAATGTTTATGTCTCAGCCGTCAAAATGTAGAGCGCACAAGAGACAGAGCACTTTGCAGCCAGAGGGATTCATTTATCCAAAGGAGAGGTTAAAAACAGTTACAGCTATTTAGTCTACTCCTACACAAAAATAGGATATGGAAGCCCCCAAACATGATATTCTTGAGCTCACAGTACTAGTCACATGCTCTATCACTTCTGCAGGCTGAATATGAAAAAGGATTCATGCGTATACCCATTAGCTTCCTTTACACAACCCCCTTTGAGGTACCTTTGCTGTTCCCTCTACTTACAATTCCTGCCTCCTTACTAAATCAAGGCCTCTATTTTTCCCATAGTGGTCATAAGTGCACCCCATATTTCCCTGTCCCTTAGCGTGTAGCCTTTTATTCGAATTTCATGGACTGTGAATACAGGTTTCCAGTCTTTACATCTGAGCAAGAGATCTGTACATTCACCCATCGTTGATACCCAGGATATGTCTGTGCATCCCTCTGTTCTACCTGTGTACATTTTGCTCCTCCCTCATTACCATGACACCCTTGGGTGGGAAGGAAAGAACATGTCACTTAATTCAGCAATCTCCTGTCACAGGAAACCTTCTCCCCAGCTTCATTCCCCTTAGCTCTCCTCTTACAGTCTCCTCTTGTTCTCAGTCTCTTCCAACTCCTCCCCACAACTTCAGTCACCTCTCCCAGTCCCCATTCCCTTTGGTACAAACTACCCCCCCTGTACGGTACGCTGGAGGCATAGGAATGTTCCAAAGTCAGCCACTGGACTGTGCTTTCCCCTGTCAATACGTAGTTCATCTCCTTCAAACTCTTTCTCCTGGACCTGAAAAGCTTTGATATGTTTTACTGCTATAATTGCTGAGCACGGATGTAAAAAAATCTAATGCAAAAGAACACGTTAAAAAACAATGAAATAAAGACAGATTCCAAACCATCTCTAGAACAGATGCTGTCTGGTCTCTGGAAACAGATTCCAACTTACCTGTGGTATTACTGGCATTGGCTGGTGGTTGTTCTGTCCCAGGAGAGACCTTCGTTACGTGGCGAGGAGGCCTTGGCGATCTCTTCTGCTTTTTCCATTTGGATGATTCGCTCATTCCTCCAGCTCTCATTTTCAACTGAAAGCCAATAATCATTAAGAATATCACTACAGCAAAACCACACAGCACAATAGATTACACAAGCCAACCCACAAAGGCTGTCTCAAAACCCTCGAAGTCAGGCAATGGCATTTAAATATATCACACAAATTGATCAGCACCTCAAAATCATGCAAGCCAGCCCCTGACTCCCTACTAGCCACATGTTAGCCACACTCCATGCCTGATTCAAGGGACAATTTACTGCAGTTACTCTGCTATAATGTATAATTAACATGTCAGTTATCACAACACTCCCTCTTCCCTATCAATACCTCCTAGCTTTGCATCAGGATAAAGAATTCTCTTGGACCTACATGCGTGTCTCAATTCTTCATTTTGCCAAAGTTTCCAGACTCCTAAAGGGCATCGATTAAAGTATATAAGCAAGTATTAGTTAGGTTTGATGTTCAATTAAAATTTCCCCATCTATACAGAAGGCTGAGCTCCCAGTCCCCCCCTGCAGCCTGTCACTTATCTCTTGCCTCAATTTGCTCTTCATCTTCATAGCAAGGACATGTTCACCTTCCTCCAGGTATTTTTCGCTATTAACCAGTGTTTCTCTAACACTTCACTCACTCCTGAGGCACAACACATTGCAAATACCACCCTAGTGGTTTAGAAACAAGCTATCCTCCACCTTCACCTGCCCTCTGTCATTACTCCTCTTCAGATCTACATCTAACCTAACCCTTGAAGTCCTTCTTGGCCAGGATCCTACTTCCAGTTCTTACAGAGATCTTTGATGGGGCAAACAAGAGCCGGAGCTGGAGCAATGCAGACTGTGTGGCATCCTAAAAACAATATGATATTTAGTCACGTGGTCAATGGCAATGGCAGGTCTGAAAACCTGAAAAAGTTCCTTTAAGTGTGGGACTGCGCTTCCTCTTGGGTTTGGTAGCTGCAGTCAGCTTTTCTGATGCTTCTGTCACTTCTCTTCAACTCGGGGTGAAAAATCTCACCAGCAAACATGTACCTTGCAAGGAGTGGAAACTATTCAGCAATCTCAGTACCAGTCCCTGCTCGGTATTCTTCTTTGTAAATTTATCACAGCTGAGTTATATTTTAGGCTATAATATTCTTTATTTCATATATTCCTAGCACCAGATTTAAATTCTCTGCAAGACAGCTAAATTCTTTAGTGTCTTCCTTTTTCTGCAACTTGCCTCCTTCCAGCTACTACTCTTCTTAAATGCCAATAAACCTTCTAGGTTTTGCCACTGTTTTTTCCCCCCCTCTCTTTGCCTTTTCCAGCTAGAATTCTAACTTGCTGTAAGCAGCCCGTCATTTTTCTCATTTAAACAAAGCTTGTGAAAATGTTATGTCCCAGTGCAGTAAACCATTTGTGTAACTTTTCTTTGCACCACAAATTCTATTTGTTTGACAACTAATCCTCGAGTTTTAGCTGTGCTACAGTTTCCTTGAGCTTGTTAATTAATAGCAGATTCAGAATTACTTCGCTCCTTGTCATTTCCTCCAAATTTTGCAGCATGAATCTCCTTCTAAATCACAGCTTCTGACCAACACACACATGACAAGCACGCAGCTAAAAATAACATTTTGTAGATTTCAAAATGTTTTGAAAAGCTTATGGATCACATTCCTTTCATGTAAAAATTGGCAGCTCTCTTATCTTTCTGATTCAGTACTTCATAAGGCTATATAAAATATGTGATATTTTTCATTCTTGCCAATTCCTAATCTTTCACCTCTAACAGCTTCCATTTAAAAATCTCTGAGCCTTAAACGTTACCAACGTTTTTATTCACTAAAGGCTTAAGCTGCTAAATCAGACCAAGCAGTTTTCCTTTACCTACCAACTATTCCGGAAAGAGACGTATTTATTTTTCTCCTCCCTTTTCAGTAACTTTGAAAATAAAGTCTGAAGACTTCTGGTTCGTTGTACCAAACTACTTCAAGCAGGAAGGAAACCTGGAAGCCTGATGTGTTAAACCCAGGAAAGCCTGTTTCACATCATTTCACAGTAAGACTTTGCTTCTAGTTACTGTCGCCTGTTGCAATGTTTTGCCAACTAAAAAATTACTTGCTAATAAAACTTTTTTTTTTTGGGGGGGTGGGGCAGGAGGTGCAGAATTGAATCAGCAGAACAGAGACAAGACATTGCTATGAACTAACCGTGTTGGTCCTACTCCTTTTACTCAAGCCTTGCTCCTGAGAAACAGGCACCTTTTGAACCATCCTGGCAGAAGGTTCAAGCTGCCAATTTAATTACTGCTACTGGTGTCCCCTTTCACAGGACACCAAATACCAACTCAGTTCAACACTAGGCCTTTCAAAACAGCACTTTTCCTCAAACACAGTATCCATTTTTAGTGACTGTTTTGTGCTTTGTGTTAACTCCAAGGCTCCTTCTCTTGAGGTTCATAAGACACGTGCCCATCTCAGGTCCTTTTGATGAGCATGTGCCATCTTTCAGAGACAGAGTCACAGCATTTAGTCAGGCAAGCTAAAGGACTCGGTTAATTTTTAAAGAATCCCGAAGATTTAATCAAAGTATAAAGCCTTCAGGCAAGAATGTAAGTTTATTTGGGTTTTTGTTTGTTGGGGTATTTTATTTTTGGGGGGTGGGAGGGTGAGGGGTTTTTTGACAATTTAACCGAGAGGTGAGATTACCCAGTAGGTCTTTTCCATTTCATACCAGCCAGTATTCCATATGCTAATTTTTTTAATTAGAATTACCTGCTAGGGTTACCCAGGACTACCTCCCATACTACGCCCTCACCTATTTTCTTTTGTTGCCACCTATAAATAAGAAATAGCAAACTACAATGACAATTCATAGCTTAAAAAAAAATGCAGAAGAAAACACAAATGCTTAATGGAAATATTTCACCTGTGTCAAGGAGCTATATGTTGTTTTAACAAACAAACTCTGAGTTTGAGAATTCTAAAATAATACACGCAGCAGATGACAGCAAAGTAACATTTTTCATTCTGTATTTTGCATTGGATTAAAAGGTAACAATCCCATGAAAACTGTACATTTATCTTTGACTAAAGGAACTATTTCTAACACTCGTTTCACCTTCAATACTGAGGCATTTCCTGATTTCCCTAGAAAGCTTGGCTGCACATTAACAGGCTGAGATTTTAAACCTGAGGTTGCCTTCTCGACTAAATGCTGCAGGTGGATGGCATTTAATAGCTCATTAAAATATCCTGAATTTTAAACATCATCTAAAACTCTCCTTCCCTCTCCAGTGCTCAGTGATATTACAGTTGCATTAGTTCTCTATTTATCAATGTCCTTCAGACTAGATTAACCTTGTACTCCACAATAAAAACACCTTCAGTTAGTACTTAAAAAAATGGTACTTTAGAAATCAGAGTAGAGAGGGAGCTCAGAGCTACTGTTCATTTCTCTTGGAACTCAGTACAGATTCCACTACGTTTATCTGAGTCACCTTTGCATAAAGTAACGTGTACATGAAACTGCAGAAGGAAAAAATAATTACAAGACTCCAAGTGCTTCCTTTGATAGATGAGGTTTTAACAATAAAACTAGAGCTAAGGTCTAGGAAGGTGAAGAAAAATGTAACACTACAGGGTTCTTTTTTAAGGGTCCACGAGATCTCATTTTTCTACAAGCCACCTTACCTGCACTCGTTTGTTTTTCCATAAGATACTGTAAGCCTCAAGAGAAAAGGGCAGGGGCCAATGATTAGTAACTAAAGTGATTATACTATAACATGAGCTCATTCTAGATGCAGCATGGAACTGGTCAGCACACCAAGTAGCGTTCAAGACACAAAAGCATGCAGAGAGAACGCGGTCCACAATCCAAGTCTTGGAGACACGGATGCAGTCCCGTCACCTCACTTACCTACCTGCCTGTTCTGCAACAACACAGGAAGTTTATCTGGTGTAATGTTATTTATGCAGCTTAGGCAACTATGAACATAACCCACCCCCCAAAATCTGTGAAAACTCAGATTTAGGTTCCCGCTGACTCCCACCGCAGAACCCAATGTTTAGCTACAAAACTTTCTGTTCCAAAGGGAAACAGTCTCCTGTGCAACTGCATCAACCTGCGAGTTTCCAGCCACTGCTTTCCCAAACCATCCTGAGCATAGATACATAAAGGACGAAAGAATGCCAAGTACATCTCTAAATGTTGTGTTCAGCTCCTTTGGGACCAAAGAGCATTAATGGCAGACAAGAGCTAAAGCTACATTAAGGCTGTGAACCCACCTGGAACACCAAGAAGGGTCCCATTTAAGCTATTTTTTTGGGGTTTCTATAACTGGTCCAAAACCAACAATCTGCAGCCCTACAATATTTCTTTAGAAGCATTTTCCAGGGGAACTAGCAGGGACTAACACATTTTGCAATTCAGTCTGGCCTCATTCATCCACCATTAGCAAATTCTGTGCTGGGAACCATATTTAATTTCAGTAGAAACACGGCCAAAGATGGTGAAAATGTACAGCAGTCTCCTTCAAAAAAAGCTCAAGAGAGCATTGAATTCTGTGGTCCTGTACCAAAGCTCAGAGATTCACCTTTAGTAAAACTGTTTAAGGCATTCTGGGTCAAGAGGCTCCTTGAATCTGCTGCTCCATATATAACCAAGAACAACAGCTAAGACACACAACGCTTGAGCCTTCCGAGAGCAATCTGTACGTTTTATGGTACTTTTTTTCCTCAATTTTCACTGCCACAGACTCAAATCTTGCCCATGCCCTCCCAGTCCCTTCCCGCAGAGGATACTGTGATGGTGTCTTAGGTGGCACTCACCGAGACACCAACTGCTCCAGTTAAACAAGGGTCTCTCCCTCCCCAGCCCTCCCCAGCTGCAGCCACAACACTGCAAAGCCATCGCTGCATGCGTTGTCCCCAGAAGCCATGCTGTGTCAAATGAGTGGAGGGAGCTTGGCTACACACAACAGAACTATCTCTCAGGTGGTGTTTATAAGAGAAAAAAAAGAAGGGAATAAGGTAAGAAGGGAGAAGGGAGAGCGAGACCTTCAGGTTCTTAAAGAGCAATACCCTCTCTAATTGGTTCAGGGCTTTGGGCTGTTCCCCACTAAGCTCCAGTTTGTTGAGGAGACATGAAGAGATCTGTGAAAGACAGGCAAATGCATGGTTTAAACAAAGCAAAATAAAACCCAAAGAGAAGAATAACCTGGCAGAGTGCAAGGCGGCGGGGCAGATGCCTGGCATGCACAGCAAAGAGACAGCACAAGGCAACCGCACAGATCGGACACAGGACAGAGCATCACTTAACCCCGCTGGGAGCAGCCATCACTTGGAAAGGGAAGCCTCCCCAAATTCAAATTCACCTTCACTTTGCACCTTCTGTACACAGACCATGACAATCACTGCACTACATTACCCTGATCTCTTTTAGCCTTCCTTAGGCCAGCCTACCATCATCACAAATCTTGCCACTTCCTTTCCCACAGGGAGGAAAGCCAGCCATCAGTAGGTTATACTAGGCAAGAAGTAAAGCCCCAAGCCAGTTTAGATTCCTACAAGGAAGCATTCAGTCTCTCAAAACGCTGCTATACTGCCTCTGAAATGTACATTTACCCAATATAGCCATTTTTCTCTACTCACTAAAAGCAAAAACAGAGTGGAAGTTCTTTTTCCTACCCTGCGGCTCTCAACAGTAGAAGCCTATCTTTTTACTGACATTCTTTATATGGAACATAAAGAATATATATGCATAGAAGTAAATAAGGAATTCCTTAAGTAACCTCCCCCCACCTAGGAAATTATTACTTCAATAATCACATAAGGTCACATTTCTGGTATTTGCCATATTGAACCCAGCTGCTAAAAACCTTATTGCATAGAGGGAGACAGCGGTGTTGAACAAACCCGGACCTTCCACCCTCAGAAAATGGTGCATTTAAGGAAAAGGGATAAAAAGAACAGTCTACTTTGATTTGGCTGCCAATAGAGATGACATCCCCGCTGTGAACTAAGGTTTTTGGCTACACAGTCCTGCTCCTTCTAGAAACCACTGAAGCTTTTTCTACAATAGTCCAATTTCATAATGCTTTCATGCTGTTTCACCAGCCTCAAAAGGTTTCCTTTGTACATAGGGAAAACTAGAGAACAGCCCGAGACCTCAGTATTAGACCTGCAGTGAATGAAGAAATATGAGAAAGAAGCTGGAGAGAGAGCAGAAGACAGCAAATATTCAGATGACATCAGCACATCAGGTCCCCTAATTTGCTGAGGTTTTCCAGCCCACAGCAGCTGACGGCTGTTCCCAGAATCCAGGCAGCACTATCGTTAACAAGATTCACTACTGGACTACGTGGGCTTAATCCCACAGAATTAACGAAGCTACGTCCATTTATGCGGTTAAACGTGCTCTTTCAGTGAACTAGGGAGTTGCAGGGATGAAGAAACACAAGTGTGAAAGCGAACAATACAGAGATGAGCGCAAGCCTGAGACAAGAGCGGAACAGCCAGTGTGGTGCCAAGTCTTACCTTCTTCATGTTCGTTCCCATGTAGCTTTTAGGCTCTTCTTTAAACTGAGGCAACCTGAAAGACAAAGCACAAGCCAAAATACATGAGCTTTCTTGGGCTGACAAGGGGAAAAAGTAGTCTGGTCTCTTCAGTCTTGCTGTAGATACCAGAAAACCCAAATTAGGTTTTCTCCACAAAAAGAGATGCTCTTAGCTGCTCTTCCCGCCAAAAATCTGTGGAGGGAGAAAAACCAAGCATGGATGAGAGGTACTCTGCATGCTAACAGCAGTTTTCCTATATTGATATTCATCGTTAATGGTCGTGTAAGTAAAGCTTCTTTTCCTGTAGTGTGTGTTTTCAGCAGTGGACTAATTAGATTGGTTCAAAACGGGTTTCTCTGATGCTGCTACAAACAGCTGCTGAGTCAGAGCATCATCCACACCAGGACTCAGCTTGCAGAGTACATGGTGTTGCTACTCATGGCAACTCTTTTCAATGACTTTGTAGAAACCCCCAGTAGTTACCCTCTATTCTACATCACATCTATTCTACAACACAGTTATGGTGCATGGTGGATCTGCAAGGGTTCAAGGACAGGCTGGATGGGGCATTGAGCAACCTGGTCTAGTGGGAGGTGTCCCTGCCCAGGGCAGGGGGTTGGAACTCAATGATCCTTAAGGTCCCTTCCAACCCAAACCATTCAATGATTCTATGATCTAAGTTTAAGCTGAACACTTTGTGCTAAGCAGTCCCCGTCTCAGACATGCAGGAGGCAGAATGTCCTCACCTGTGCTTCCAAGTGACAAATGCCTACAGCTCTGCAACTCCATACACCCTGCTCTCCCTCCCATTCCTTTACTACAGTTCTGTCTCTGCTTGCTGAAGGGATAAAAGCTTTGCAGGACAGCTTTGGCTTGCTCTTTTTCTGGAAAGCAAGACGGCCAAGCCATCCCTGCAGCTGCTGTCTGTGCCTTGCTTCTCTGTCCCAATGTCCACAGGCACAGATGGTGGCACTGTCTCCAAGCCTCATCAAGAAGGACAGAGGGGAGGACACGCAGTAAGTAAGGAATAAGCACTAAGATTCACAGAAGCATTTGGAGAAAAAAAATAACATGGTCTCTGCTCTTGGGAAAGGTCGATTCTGACTCTGCCCCACGTTCATCCGGTGCACTGCGTGACACAGGGTGCACACAGGAAAAAAAACCCCAAACAAACAAAAAAAGAAACAGAAAATTCCCTGAGAACACACTGGAACCCAGTATGACAAGGTGTCAGTTTTACTACAGTCCTTTCCTACTAAAAGTATTTCTACACCTGCACGTTTTCTTTTTACAATACCCAGAGAAACTCTGTGATTACTTCACTATCTGGAGAAAAACTTTTAAAGTCAAATGACTAACTTGTGTTTAAAACTCGTAATCTTCATTACCTGCAGGGTGCTGAAAAGGGTGGAACGTTTGTCCAAGACACATGATCTCAAGAGTTTGAAATTCTCTTTGATAGGTGAGGTCAAAGCTCTCAGCTTGAAATCAACATGTGACTATTCCAACACTTTCTATTCTCTCTCCTGAAGAGAGCGATATTTTTTGAGCTTTTTTTTTTTATTTTATTATTTCCCTGAGTGAAGTTTGCACTCTCTGTCCTCAAACTCGTTCCCTATCCTAAAGCTCTTCATTACTTGGCTGTCCATCTCTCCTCAAAGGACACCTTTAAACCAGGCAACCTTCCCTGTCTCTGTCTCCTTGCAGGCTCACAGGGTCAGCCCAAGAGAAAAGTGCCAAATCCTTCATCCCCTGCCACCTCTAAATAATGACCATTTTGGATGATTTTTTTTTTCTGAGGGGCCCTTAAGTGGAAGTGTGGAATCTTTCTGTCCTTAGAGGGCCATCTTGGCAATGCTGAGGCAAACACAAGCAGGTTTACCTTGTGAAGAGCAGCTGCACCATGTCGACCAGAGTGTGCTCTGCAGATTTTCTCAATAACTCTGCGAAGACAAAAACAAATAACACAGGTGTCATTACTCAGTGTGATATTATCAAGAGGCTTCTTCAAGCAGACTCCCCTCCGAGCCTTGTTTACAGAGATTACGGCAAATTTATTAAAACCAGCTCCAACACCGCAAAACTGCAAAGGGACAAGTAATCACAAGGTGGCGCCACAAAGCTGGGGAAAAGAGCAGTCAAAAGTTGTACAGGGAACTCCGAACGAATCTTCCATGAAGTTGTAGAAAGACTCAATAATATAAAGCTCAGGAGCTTTCCCCAAGTTGTACAACGGAACTAACTGAGGAAACCCACTCTAGAACATCTGTCTTAGGAGGAAAGGCTGAGGGACTTGGGTCTTTGTAGTCTGGAGAAGAGAAGACTGCAGGGGGAATCTGATCAACACCTATAAATACTCAAAAGGTGGGCGCCAGGAGGATGGGGCCAGCCTTTTTTCAGTGGTGCCCAGTGACAGGACAAGAGGGAATGGGCACGAACTTGGAACATAGGAGGTTCCATTCAAATGTGAGGAGGAACTTCTTTCCTGTGAGGGTGGCAGAGCACGGGAAGAGGCTGCCCAGAGAGGTGGCGGAGCCTCCATCTGTGGAGACATTGAAACCCCGCCTGGACATGTTCCTCTGCAACCAGCTCTGGCAGGGGGTTGGACTAGATGATCTCCAGAAGTCCCTTCCAACCCCGTATCATCCTGTGAGTTGTTAACTGCAGAAATATGACCAAACCTACCGCTGAGTCTCATTTCAAAGCATATGCGGAAACAGGACTGCATGATCTCGCACACAGATTCATTGGTGAGGTGGGCTCCCACTGGAGTGAGCAGCAAGGTCCTCAAAACCTGCAAAGAACAGCACACATAGGTCCCACAGTACAATGACATTTCTGAGAGAAGGTTGGCTTCCTCAAGGAGGGATTGCCATGAGCAGAAAACCTACTGGTTTTTCCAAGAGTCATTTCAAACTGAATGCTGTGCTCAAGGAACAGATACATCAGGAGATGAGAAGCATCTCCTGATCCACTTCTAAAAGAGGCCTGATATGCTGCATGCTACCTCATATTTAAATTCAGTAACTAGCTGGCTGCTCAAAAGTACATGGAGTTTAGAAGCCTGTAGTTCGCAGATCTGTCTCTACAAAGAATTTTTCTCAAAAATAAGTTTGAGAGCTCCGTAAGCTTAATTTACCCCTCACTAACACAGACCACGCACAAGGTGGGATTTATGAACACCACCACATTACCAAGCCATTAATTTAAAAATCGTTTCATTTAAGCTTTTAATTATTTTCATTTGGAAAAGCTTTTACCACAGGTATATGAGCCATCTGTTTAAAAATAAAGCCTGTCACTAAGCTTCTACAGAGTCAAAACATTGCTCCCTCCTCTTCATCTCCATGTAACAGGATATGTTCCACAACAGGCAGCGACCATTATGGTAATTACCATTTCTCTCCACTTACCTGCAGGATTTTCATCAAGACAACCTCATCGCTCGCATGATCCGTGCCCACAAATCGGGCATGAGTGACAGCATCTGCCATGTTCTCCATCCCCTCCGCTGTGCCCTCATGGCTGGGATCTGAGCAACAGAAGGAAAAGAGACATGATAGGGAAAGGAGGCCACCTACAGCCTCCCACCTCTGTGGGGAGACATCTACCCAGAGATCCTTTGTGCCATGGGCTTCCTTAATTTGTTTAACTCTACAACAGTGTGTTGACCCTACAAGAGCGAAACCCACCGCCCAGTAACAGAAAGAGTTTTAAACTGGGAGCTTTCAGAGGGGCTTGATGAAGAGTCTATTTAGATTTGCAAAAAGATGTAACCTAACAAAGAAAAGAATTACAATTTGGTTGCTACTGGCTCTGTATTTTTTTAGATGTTAATTTGTGAGATTATGTCCTATTCCCTAAAATATAACCCAGTCAGCAGTGAAATGCCTCCAGTTCCTCCTTGGGAATGAAGAGAAAACAGCTCTTAAACACAAGGAACCTCAAATTTACTCCCATGAGAAGAAAATGCCAAACGGGTTCCACTAAATTGAGAAGGAAAAATTGTCTGTTGTTCCACATGCCTCCCAAGGAACAGGAGCTGGGGGAGGAATGGACCAGTAGCTTTCCCCAGAGACAACAGCAGACAGACGTGATCACAGTTTAGATATGGGAGTTGCAGGCCTCCCACTTCAATCATTCATCGAGGCTCCTTTTCTCTGTTTCAGCCTTCTGTAGCTACAAACAATGGTGCAGTTGAGAGAATGTTTAGGACGAGATTGTTGCTAGTAACCGTATCTTGTGCCACATTACACTGGCTTCAGAAAAGCTGCCTCTGGCTTTGATTTCATTCTCACTTAAACAATACGGCACTGGGCAAGAATCTTGTTACCTTCCTACCTAAACAGTCATTAGGAAAGAAAGGAGACAACCTAAACACTAGTTAATACCTCATTAATTGGCAATGGGGCCTCTTGAACTTCAGCAAAGCTGACAGAGGAACCTAGTAAGACCTTGTATACTTTGCAGAGAAGCTTTGCAGACTCCCTCTTTGACTCCAGTTGTGTTCACACCTAGGAGAGGCTAAGCCCTAGGCGTTAGAGAAAGCTGGCCTTACTGTGGTCCAAAGAGAGCGGCCTCCACCACGCTTGGGGGATTCTGAGGGGCTGCAGGGTAAGGAATTTCTTGCAGTTGCACAAAATTGCATCAATGGACTTCAAAACCCCATAAATCTGCACAGGAACAACACTTCTCCTTTGACATCTCTTACACATCCCTGTTAAGAGCAGAGCTTGCCTACTTTTGACGTAGCTGTCTCACACACACAAAAACCAACCTGCTACAGTTGAGAGTGAGCTCCTCTCCTGGTTTGCTAGTCAAAGCTCATTGAACTATCAAGGAGCCTGGTCTAAGATCAATCAGTTATATTTCTACCTGCTTCAGCAGCAGCAGTCAACTGTATAGTTATTGGTTAGACAGTCGTTAGTTAGGTTGCCCAAGGATGTGGTTGAGTCACCATCCCTGGAGTTATTTAAAAAAGGGGTAGACAGTGCTTAGAGATACGATTTAGTGACGGTTTTTGTCAGTGTTAGGTTGATGGTTGGACACATGAAAAGTCCCTTCCAACCCAGGCAATTCTATGGTTCTCTGGACACCAAACTCTGACATTGGGAAGTGCTAGAGAAGAGGCCTGGTTGTCAAAGGCAGTTCTCCGTGTACCTCCAATAACACCTTAGAATCCAGTGTAGAAGCTACCACTCATCTACCAGAGGCAATAAAATCAGCCATATGCTGGTGCCTTGTGCACTCTTATTCAAACCCATAGCTTAAACCACCAATGGTGATACAGGATCATTCTAAATCGCCTCAACTAAAGCAGGTACAGACTGGTGGCTTACAACGCCAGGGCCTCTGTTAGCATTTCTAACCAACTTCAACAGCAACAGTGGAAAGCTGCTAACCAGCATCAAGAGGGAAAAACCACTTGCTGCAGAAAAGGCTCCCTCAGGCCAAACACAGCAGGAGATGTGAGTTGTTGTAGCCTGAGGGATATGTTTAGTCACAGGTAAGGCTAAATAGTCTGTGTGAAAAGGAAATGCAAGTTGTGCATATGCTTCTTTAACAGATCTATGACTGCTGTTCTAGCCCTTACCTTCAGCAGCAATAAACACACCCACCTCTCTTCCAACACACATCACGCCTGACTACTTCAAGTCCTGGCTCCCTGGAACAGCTCTACAAATTCAGGTCAATTTATAAAGCCTCTTGAGTTCAATTAAAAGCACATATACTTCTACTTTGCAGAAACAAGATACAGAAAAGATCAACCGGCTTCTTCGTTCCCTTGTGAGAAAACAGTACAGAAAAGATGTGTCAATGTCTGCTCAGAATTACTAACAAAAATAAGTTAGTGTGAAAGCAAAATACCAGTTTGAAAATCGCCACCTGCAATGCAGAGATCCGGAGATCCCATCTAGACTTACACATTTCACATGGGGTGTACTTTCGCAACAGGCAGGCAGAGGAACAAGCAGAAAGCAGAAAATCCAGACTCTCAACCATTAGGGAAATCCTGGAAAGCCAGAAGCCAGCTCAGTAACACCTTTAATGGTGCTAAAATAAATCACCAAGGAGACAGAGGAGGTAGAGGGAAGAATAAGGTTTAAACTCCCCAGAAGCTGCGCAGCAGCTATTCATTTACAGATACACAGTTTTCAGGAACATCAGGAAAAGTTAACTTTAGAAATGGAGCCAGAAGCTGCTGCGGACAAACTGTGATAATAAAAAGAGCACGTAGCTTTTCTGAGGAAAATACATCAAATACAATTCTGAAATTCAGCCACTAGTCTTCCTATAGCTGAGGTTTGAGCTCCTCAGAAAGGCTGACAGCTACTGCAAAACTGCTGAGTAAGGAAATAACTAATCTGAGGGATAAAAACTTCAGGGGAGTTTAGTATTGCTGCTCAGTTTTCTTCTGCTTTAAAAATTACTACAGAATTTATTGACCACAACTCTTGCAACAGCAGCAGTTATTTCAGAGCAGGAGATAATCTCTGTAAGGCCAACTATTCCTACCAAAACACTCATGGTGGGTATATTTTTATCTATAATGTTACTGAACTGCTGCACCCAATAATCTCAGATCAGGTGTTGGCAATTCAGACCGCTAGGGTTCAGAAGTCTCAAAGGCTGCTCAAGAATTTCCCCTCTTCTAACTGGTTTTAAAGCACACTGGCCTGAAAATTAAATATTCCTCAACAGGTCAGCAGGTGGTTAAGAAAAACAGTGAGATGGCACTGGGATTAGCAACAAAACGCTTTGGAAATAGGAAGAGAAAGCAGTTTTTAACAACAATAATTATGAGAAGAGTTTGGCCCTTTCACCACCCACTGGTTTTTGACCCAGTGAAAACTGCTGGTTTCCCCTGTGAATGATGCAGCCCCAAAATGCACCACAAATACCAGTAAAACTGAAATTTCCCCACCATGGGGAAATTATGCCATAATGTTATGCCGGAATTATGCTGGTAAATTATACTGGAGTCCGTCCTTCCTTGTTCCATACAGTTTGAAACAGGTTTGTATATTAAGGACAGTTTTAAGCTTTCCCTATCTTCAGGCAAACAGTCTTTAGACTACCTTTAGTCTGATATCACAAAGAGAAATGTAAGACCCAAAAAAAGCTTTACTCTAACAACACAAGCCCAGCCAGATGTTCAGTCAGCACCACTAATCCCAGCCTCACCGGTATCTGGAGCAGCACAAAGGACAAGGCCGTTGTGAATGTCACCTGTTACAGGTTCTGCTCCTCCACAGGCAGAGGGTCTTCTCCACTGGCTACTACAGACACATGCCCAACAGTTACAGGGATAAGCCCTTGCTGGAGTGACCCAATTTATAGTCTAAACAAGAAGTAACCAGGGGAAGGCTGAAAATTCTTAACCCCTCTTTTTTTTTTTTTTAATTATTTTTTTTTCCTGTTTCTACCTCAAATCAACTATTTGTGGCCACTTGCCTGTGCAGCCGTTTGCCTGGGTATGTGATACCAGCTTGATGTTCTGATCCCACCCAAGCCTTAAAAGCACAGAATAAGCCATTTTATTTTAAAATAAAAATTAAGAACTGTGACTCTTCTTCTGCATTGAAAATAACTTATTCTGCAACACTGCTTAGTCCTTCAGAAGGACAGGTTTTACAGGCTTATTTAAGATCTCTTTGTTGTCCTACAAAGTGACACTATATCACATCTATTTTGTTATTTTCTGCCAGTTCATTACACCTAACCCCACACACCTGTCCACTAATTCATGTCTTAACACACTAAACTTCCATCAAACCCTTATTTTATTTTATTTTTCTTCTGTAAATCCCTATTTTTTTCCCTCATTTTAATGTTGGGTCTTTCCCATGAAAGCGGTCTGCATCTACATAGATCTTCAAGTCCTGTCTTTCTCTGTCTTCCCTCATGCTAACTCCAAAGGACAAATTATTTCCAACAACACTGCCAAAAATTCAAGAGCATTCACTTAAAGTGTAAAGGAGGAAAACAGCTGAAGTTTGAACTCGGGGGAAGGAAAACAAGTAAAGTAACTTTCACTGAGTGATACCAGGTTCTGTAATTCGCATAAATACGCTCAGAAAGTACTAAGAGAATTCACAGAGAAAAATCAAGCACCACTAACACCAGGATGACCCAGTGAAGGCAGAGAGAAAGCCAGCTAATGAATTCCAACCAAACCAGCTGAGCCACGGGAACCAACCGCATGCGCTTTATTAATCTTTCACAAATATAAAGGAGAATGCGCGCGTTTCAAAGTCTGGGCAGCAGCAAAACTGTCTCTTGCCATGACAATTGTGACAAGTGAAGACAACTGGCACACCACTGGGCAGGGCCTGGGACCAGGCAAAAAAAACTCCATCCTCCCCCTAGAGCAGAAATATTAGTCCACAAAACTAAGTCAATTCTACTGTGTGGACGTATATGTATTACGACATCGTAATCTAAGCTGGAATTCTCCGCTCCATGGCCCTTTTGCTTGGACTGCATTAAAAAGCAGCTGGTGAACACCACAGTTCAGCATCAGGCCACAAGCACACACACAAGACAGGGCAGACCTGAAGCTTTGGTTCCTTTTCCAGCCATTCCAGTAAGTAGGATATTAAGAAACTGCAGATGCCCATTTCCCCTTTCCCCAGTATGAATGACCATTTTCTTATTTCCCCAATCTCCTCAGTACGACTGCAAGCAGGTTGTAATCCTGGCCAAAGATATGAATCAAGGAGATGCATTTGGTTGGCATTTTGGTAAATCCCAGGAAACCATGTAACTTACCTATTAGTGCATAGGAGAGGAACTTATTCACAGAGGTGAGGGCCAACCCAGTGATGGGGCCTGTAGTGTCTTCCGAACGGATTACTTCCAGGAAAGGCCGAAGAAAGACGTTGGGTTCAATTTCAGAGAGCTCTGTTGAAATGAAAAATATTTTAGAGGAACATTCAACTAGACTTGATTCATTTTCTCTTTAAGAATATACAGCAAGCTCGTTCTCAGAGGAAAGAGGTTGCAAGATCTTCGTTTCAGGAGGGTGGTGGGAAGGTCAGGATTGCTTTTAAACGTGTGATACACATACATATGTGTGGATATATCATTTTTAAAAGAAAGCATTTGTGAAGTTCACTTTCTTAAGATATTCAAACCAGCCTTCTGGAGCCTTCGAAAAGAAATCCTATTATAAGAACACTGTAAATGCCACAGAGCCACTACTGCCTAAATTTATGCTTTAATTAATCGGGAGATGTTGCTGCATATTCCTAGTAGCCCTGGAACTGTGTGATTGCATGAATTATGTAGACCCTGTCCCACCGACGACACACACGGCCTCATACCAACAACACGCAAAGTACAAACACAAAACTGGGTTAATGCTGGGTCCTCAGAGCTCTTTGCCTGAATATAAACTGCGTTTCTGCAACACTACCAGTGTGGTTGGCAAAGCCAGGAAAAAAGCCACAAGATAAAATTTTAAAACTCTTCCATCTTGTTCTCAGAATATCTGTATGAGCCTCTCAAGCAAAGAAGAAAAAAATTGGATCTCTTCTGTACTTGCTGCTTTGGACAGGAGGTATCCTCCCTCGCTAAAGCTGCAATACAAGGCAGCAGACACGCTGAGCCGTTGAGCTGGAGAAAGAAGAACTAAATGAGCTTCTTAAACTTTTCCAGATGATCAATAGAAGCTTTAGTAATGAAAAAGAAATATAAAAAAGAATAGCCAGGCTAAGGGAAGTGATTCCCTCCCCCATAAAAAAAAAAAAATCATGAAAAAACAAACCGAACCAAAACCCAAAAAACATCACAAGGAATTGAGATAAAAGGAACCTGAGGAGGATTTTGGAAAAGTAGCATTAAAAAGCAGGTGAAGGTAACCACAATCCACTACACAAAAAAAAAAAAAAGAGTATTAAAACTAACTTGGATAATCCTGAGACCAACCAGAAATATTTAACATGTGGCTCAACTTGCTGCAACCTGTATTTTATTCCTAATAAAAGGTAACAAGTCTAACAGCTCGTAGTGTCACAGGAACACTGGCAATTATATCCTTGATGATCCAATATTAAACTTATCTGTTATATGAGCTTCTTCGAGGCGGGGGAGAAAAAAAAAAGCCTGGAATTCCTGAATCCTTACCTCGCTAAAAATACCTCGCTAAAAAAAGAAAAATAATAAAAATCCGAACCCTCCCGATTCTAAGATAAGTGAAATTAGATTCTATCACAGTTCCTATTGAAAAGCCTTAAGTATCAAAGTGAAAAGCCTATCAGAAAAGTGTTACCTGTGACAAACCATGGTGAGGAAGCAAAGGAAGAATAATAATGCAGGGTTTGGGTTTTTTTAAACAGTTAAGGCCACAGAGAACGACGTCAAAGTGCGATAGTTTTGCTGTTAACTAAAGCAAAGCTGCAATTAAACAAGGAGCTTTGGGAATCACGATGCAGGCTCTTACCTTTCAGTCACCAGTTCAAATCAGGCCAACACCACTAACTTGTGAGAGGTTAAAAGGAACGCGATGATTCAATCTTTTTGGCTTAAGAACAACTCCTCCAACTTGTCAGATAATATCCTGGTGTGACATTACAATTGTGTCACCTCTCAATAGCTCATGGAAATGCAGAGGATCATAAGACTTGCTTTCATCAATGTTTATTTAAGTGTGCTTTATAGAGCACTCGTCTGGTTACAAGCACTTGGACAATATTAAATATAGTAAGACTAGAGGGGAGTCAATGCTCAAACTCTTCTTCCCCAAAACCGATCCTTTCCATAGAACAGGCAGCACCGAATCAATCCATCACAATCCTGGCAATTCCTCCAGCCTCCTCCAATCCAGAGAGCCCCAAGGTGGAAAAGCTGTACCTTGATTAGTAAGAAAAGCAGGACTTGAGCAGACACACAGAGCTGCACAAGTGGAATGAGATGATTAAAATGAACTTGCTGGCAGAGGAAAGGTGGGATATTACACTCTCTGTTAATCCAGTCTCAGGACAACAAATAGATCTCACCTTTAGAAGGGTGGAGGGTAGTTCAGGGGGTTTTTTTCTTTCAATTAAAGTTGTGATTCTTCATGTTGTTAAAGATTAGATTCCTTGTCAGTTTAAGTGAAACTTCCAACTTACATGAAGATCCCCAAATGGCTTCTCATAATTCAGATTTAACTTTGGCACACACGCACATACATTGATGACACAGCTCTGGCCAGCTTCCCTCATGCTCAAGAGACTCCAGCTTTTATGGTAACACAGCATTTTACACGAAGCTCTCTGACCCTGACCATGTACACGGTAAAAACGTTTCAAACTGCATTAGTTGACGCCACGTTATTAGACAAAATTTTAAAAATGCACTAAAAAGACTGCCTTCTTGTTTAGTGTAAGACTTACCTACTAAAGGACTACCGTCTGAAAGATCTACACTTCAGTGAAACACCCATCACACTGCTAATTGCAGGAGTATTCACTTGATTACTACAATGAGCTCTTCTTACCAATGGCATTCAAAGGCCTTGAGGACTCGCAGGAGTCACCAGCTCCCTTTTCAAAGCAGAACTCAATCTCAGTAGCGGCGCTTGCTCCAGCAGGGAGATTGGGAGCACAGAAAAACACTCATACTGCAGCTATTCCTGCTATCTTCTCTCTTGAAGCAGATTACCCTCGCTGGCTGAAATATCAGTTCAGCATCTGATAGTGGCACTACAGCTACTTGGAAGTTTTTAACCCAGTAAAAATTTTGCAAACAAGTCAGTAAGTCAAAGATCTCTCCTCTTCATTTAACTCGGTCCCACTGAGCTCAGTAGCTCTCCATAATAGGTTTTCATAGTCTTACACTTCCAGGGATGGGGCATCCACAAAAAGAAACTGGAAGTATTTAAGGCCAGGCTGGATGGGGCTCGGAGCAACCTGGCCTGGTGGGAGGTGTCCCTGCCCAGGGCAGGGGGTTGGCACTTGATGATCTTTTAAGGTCCCTTCCAACACAAACCATTCTATGATGATCTACAGAACCTGCCTGCCAGGCCTTTCAGATCAATCACTACAACCACAAGGTTCACTCCGTGCCAGCTTTTACCACCAGAGCTCAAGTTTATTCTATAGAACAGAAAGAGAAGGGACTGAATAACATCCTTTTCACAGTACTTTGGTGAGGTAGGACCAGAGTTTAATGGGAACTGTTCTGCCCAGCAAGTTAAAACTTCATGAAAGAGATACTACAGACAGTCTTGATCTTTGTCACCGAACTGTAAAAATAATGGTCTCCTGAAAATATCTAAGAACCTCAGAAAGGGCAGCAAAATCAATTATAACTTTAATAATTCCTTCGTCAAAACGAAGGCTATATAAAGTAAATACTGAAAGTTCAGAACTACATACTTAAACTTTTCTAAAAGCTTTCCAAAACAAGTAGCTCTGTTTTTTCAACTCTCTGGTTCTTGCTCTGCCAGATTCAAGTCCAGCCATTACAAGTAAGGAATCCATCACCAGAGAGAGACGTTTCTCCAAGTACGCTTCCCAGCAAGAAACATTTCTCAGTGTTTGAACTAGAAGACACAGGATGGTTTTCTGCTTCGGTAACTACTTGTAACCTTAAGGAGAGAATAAAAACAAACAAAAAATACCAAACCAGCCACCCCAAACCCCACTAACTCTGTAACCAGCACCTCAGCCTAGTGTATTACAAGAGGAAAAACTGAACAAGTGTCCACAAGGAGATGCACATTTCACTAGGGATTCCTACAAGTAGCCTTCCTTTTCAATCCACTCAAAGATAGGGAAAATTATATTAAAACATGATATAGTATAACATGAAGAGTTTGGGCTGCTTTGAGGACCACTTCCATTTCTTGCCACGCAGGTGCCTTCAACAAAATTTCAGGGAAGCAGAGACCAGCCCTACACCCCAAAATACTCAGCTTGCCCAAAGCAGCGTGCGGAGACTGAGAAGAAGGGAAAGAATATCTCAAGTAGCGTACCAGAAAGCAAACTCTTCAGGCTGGCAATTTTAATACAAGGATGGTATTCCTTTGATACCACAGTGCTTTCCTTCCTTCATCCTATGGATTATCTGCGTTAAGACACGCACACCTATAAAGATACTTAAGCAACTAATTCACGTTTAAGCACCTCGCTCCCATTTCAGTGGTCCCATCCAGCCGTTCCGGCGCTTCAGCAAACAAACCGCATCAGACCTTCACCGTCCCCTTTCTCCTGAAGAACAGGAGCAGGTCTCCCCCTCAGAAGAGGTTTCTTATTGTTCACACACTGCTGGCACATTCCTGATCTAAAACGCTCACATAAGCTGCTTTCTCTGGCAGCCCCAACTCTTCACTCCTGAATGACTCTTCTCAGGATCGGCTATGCGTTACCGAATCAAGAGCAAATGGACAAGAAAAAATTGTTTATGACAAGTTATTTCAACATCATTTGTCCTCAGGACAGGCAACTGCAACCCAAACCTCATGACCTGGACTCCTCTTTTGTGACAGCTGTTGGCCTTTGAGGCCCAGCCTTCGGAAAGGATCCCACACAGACGAGCTTGGACAGGAGCGATGCTTCAAGCATGTGCTGGGACGTTCCCTGCATACGTACTGAACCATACAACCACCAGGCATTCTCTTTTCTTCTTAAAGGAAGGAAAACCACCTTAACAGAGCAGAAATCTGGCTCTTCAGAACTCCTACCTGCAAGCTCAATGAGTTCATACCACAGAAAATTGAAGACTGGCGAGTATTTCCCGGCTCACCCTCAAAAACACTGTTGGCAAACACTGCTTTTCTGGCCTACATGACTTTATACATGCTTTATTCTCAGTTCACCCACCAAACACCAAAACATTTTGCCTTTTTACCCACGGGTGAGAAATCCCTGTAATATCTACCAGCAAATTAGAGAAAGGTTCTAAGGAAAGAGGACAGAGTTGTATTTGCTTTTTAAAACCATCCAGAAGTATTGAGTAGCAACACTCCTCAGATTTTCAAAATCTCTGCTGAAGACTTAACTGATGGATTAAGTACGGGCCTAATCTCACCCAGATCAAAATGCAGGATCACAGAGAAAGGAGAAAACCCTTTGAGTTAGCCCTGGGATTATCTGATGGGTTAATTTAGAGATTAACAAATCTACCAGAAGAACTACAGTAACTTGTTCCTCTAAAAATTTGAATTTGTTTTACGTGGAGCCAGTTAGTAAACAGCCACAGAGCAGCACTACGTGAGTATCGGTTCTAGGTCCTTTGGCAAAGCTACAAATTCAGCAGCTCTACAGCTGATGAGTGGAGGAGGCACATGTTTCACCACTCCAAAAACAAATTATCCAGACTGACTGGAACACGTGCCACCGCGCACCTGCAGTGAAAGACATGCCCTGACTTCTGGCTAGGAAGTTTAGGACAACATTTAACTCCAGTTCACTAACAGCCAATTAACGTAGGGCAATAAGGGTACAAAAAGCTGAGATAGATGATCTGCATTGCTCTGCTCTGGGGAGATCCCACCTGGAGTACTGTGTCCAGCTCTGGAGTCCTCAGCACAGGAAGGACATGGCCCTGTTGGAATGGATCCAGCAGAGGGCCATGAAGAGGATCAGAGAGCCAGAGCAGCTCTGCTATGAAGACAGGCTGAGAGTTGGGGCTCTTCAGCCTGCAGAAGGCTCCACAGAGACCTCAGAGCCCCTTCCAGTACCTAACGTGGCTACAGGAGGAATGGAGAAGGACCCTTTATGAAGGAGTGGAGTGATAGGACATGGCGTAATGGCTTCAAACTGAAAGAGGAGAGATTTCAATTAGATCTCAGGAAGAACTTCTTTATCGTGAGGGTGGTGAGACACTGGAAGAGGTTGCCCAGAGAAGCTGTGGCTGCCCCATCCCTGGAGGGATTCAAGGCCAGGCTGGATGGGGTTTGGAGCAACCTGGTCTGGTGGGAGGTGTTCCTGCCCAGGGGGTTGGAGCTACTTGATCTTTAAAAGGTCCCTTCCAACGTGAACCATTCTATTTCTACGATTTGTTCCTGAATGTATGTTCCCCTCCACACAGTCCTGGCACAGTCAAGGCTTCAAGTAGTATATAGCAGGTCATCAAAAGGAGTAGCCATCTGACATTCCCTACAGGTTCCCCAAAATACCATTGTCTTATCCCAGTTGAATCACAGAAATACAGAATCTCAGGGATTGGAAGGGACCTTGAAAGATCATCCAGTCCAACCCCCTGCCACAGCAGGAACACCCAGAGCAGGTCACACAGGAACGTGTCCAGATGGGTTTTGAATGTCTCCAGAGAAGGAGACTCCACAACCTCTCTGGGCAGCCCCTTCCAGTGTTCCCTCACCGTGAAGAAATTTTTCCTCATATTTAAGTGGAACCTCTTGTGTTCCAGCTTGTACCCATTGCCACTTGTCCTATCACTGCCTGTCACCGAGAAGAGCCTGGCTCCATCTTCCAGCTCTGAATAGATAAGGAGAACTTACAGCCGAGGAGCCAGGAGCCCAGGTCCTAACTTCCAGAGTGCATAAACACTGCAAACTATTTCAAAAGCCTGCTGGGATTGCCCAACACAGCATATAGCTCACCGTGGGGATGTGTGGAAGTAAACTTTGTGTATCTCCGAAATCAGCACTTCACTATGCTGTTACCAAAAGCTTTACATATGATAGCAGTAAACAGAGGCCCAAAATTAAGGATATTCAAACCAATGAAGGAGAAGTGAGAATTAACTGCCATCCTTTTCGGTGTGCCTGTAAAATACACCCTTCAAAGCTAATTCCCTGTGAATTAAAATGGCCATTCAGGGGCTCAGGCCCACCATATCAAGAGGGAAACAGGACCATTCACAGCCACACATGAATGCAAGGCTAGGATTACAAATGCGGTTTGACAAGGGGAACCCGGAGCTGTCAAGCCTGTTCTGTTTGCCTAATTTCATTACAATGGCACAAATGCTTTCATTTGTCACACTCCAGCTTCATGTGCTTATCTCCCTTTCATTAAACATGACTTTAACAAACGATTGTTCCCTAGTGCCAAGATCTCAAGCGCCCCTCAGAATTGAGATTTTTGGGGAAGGCTGACAGAATGCACACTGAGCATTTGGCTCTTGATATCCTCTGGTCAGGGTGGCACAAACTCAACTGAAATACCATCTCCTACAGGAATTATTTACATCTACCAGCAAAGCAGGAGCACTGACAGCCCCACCAGCATTAGTCATTAGCTATCAGGGGTTTCATCTGATGCCGTGCTTCAAATTCAGCTGCTCTGACTGCCCATTAAAAATCCCTGGGCACTTATTTTTTCCCCCAGGCAGGTACCTGCCACTGTATCTGCAGCCAAAATTAACCTGAAAACTCCAGCTGTGTCTCCACTGTTATTCCAAGTGCTTTTCACCCAGTTGTAGTATTCTGTTCCAGAGGGAGTGGTATTATGAGAAGCAGAAGATCCTCGCTTCATTCAAAAGGAAAACAAATGCCACCACCAGGAAGCACGGAGCCACACAAAGTGCAAGCTTTCATGGTTTCCAGCCAGATGGACTTAAAGTACAGACACTTAACTTCTCCTTGAATTTTTAACACCAGTCATACAGACTGCTGAGCACAGGAAAATATTGAGATGTTGGGATAACAGCTTATTTCAAAAGTTATTCAATTCTACCCTTATTTCTTAGCACCTCAGAGACGGCAGAGATGGGAATAATTGTCTTGACAAACTTTTTTCTGAGCTATGGTTGACACCTATTGGCCTATATTCAAAGGGCTCTGCTTCAAAACAAGAACAGCTCTTACAGTGAGCTGAGGGGTAATTTGGCAAAACAAGGTTGAAGATCACCACAAGAAGACCTTGCTATGAACCCTTGAGTATTTGCTCCCACCCTGTGACCTGAACACCTCCGGAAGGACCATGACTATTCTGATGAAAGGCATCAAATCAATGAACTCTACATAGTAAAAGCCTACTGTTTCCAAGCTGGCCTTCCCATGAGTGTGTTTATTGTCAGTGTGACCAGTAATATCCAGCTACCTTTAGGTGTAATTTCAACGCTAATCAATCCATCCTTGTTTTCTAGAAACACTTCCTCCTATCCCATATTAGAGGATGAGCACCAGAGCAAACACCTGATTATGCCAGCACATTCCAGAGAACGATTACATCAAGACCCATCGATTGTAAAGCCACATATGCAAATTCAGACTTACTTAAGTTTTTATCTCTGCTACAGAGAGGCCGACTGCTCTCAGGGAAAGGAAATGGGGGAATACAGCTGACCTGAGCCTCTCATAGGTTCAGGAATATACAACTACTTTTGTGGCTTTTTCAGACAGATGCAAGCTCTGAACTCTCAGTGCCGATTGTAATGGCATTTAATCCTACTCCAGAAAACTGCTCAATAACTCTACAAAAACTCAGATCCTATCCCTTTCTGAAAGGCTTTTTTTTCTTTCCCTCATGGGCAGACGTTACTTAACACAAAGTTCTGAACAACTTCCAGGGAAGAGAAATCAACCTCCCCATACACCTACAAGGAAGAAGTCCTTCAGTAAGCAAAATTGCAATGGGTTTCGCAGGTAATTGGAAGCTTAACATCTATTCTTTAGAAAACTAAAAAACAAACCCTCGAACATCCCATAACAACGGGGTGAGTGAAACGCAGGTAAAGCTTCACCTTTTGTCTCGGTTTAGAACCAGCTGAAATTGTTTCGAAACATTTCCTACAGAAAATCACCACATGTGACAAGAGCCAGCTCTCGTGACGAACCCGCACCAAGCTCTGAACTTCAGAACCCAGGGGCAACTCCTCCGAGCCGACGACATCCAACTCGACCTGAAACCACTAAACCAAAGCAGAAAAAAGCAGTCATCCCAGGACAAATTCATCTGCCCTTGACCAAACGCTGATAGTTATTGATCTTACTGCTGTTGTGAATTAGGGCCAGGTTTCCCAAGGTTCCCTCCTAATACGAGGAAGAGAGCACAGCCACTCTAACGAGGCCGACCAGGCTAAATGAAACCCAGGGGGAATTGCATCACGCGCTGCCAAGTCCGGAGAACGGACTGATCCGTCGGTCTTGCTGACAGCACAAGTTTGATGTATGTCAAGTTTAAGCACTCTCTTTTTTCCCCTCTCTAAAAGAAATTGGCACATGTCGAAGGAAGAGCAATTAGGTTGTGACACTCTGCAGAACTCTATTCAGTCACTGGACTTGCTTCACTATATTTGATACGTCTTGCGCGGTACCAGGCCCAAACTAAGCAGGCAATTTAAAAGCCCAGGAGAAATTAAAACTTCTTCTCTGGTATTTTAAAGCACGGTAATTCTCCACAGCTTTGTGTCTCTACCACGCTATGAATAGCCCTCTCATTACAAATTCACCATGTTGTGAAAAGGAAAGCTTCGCTATTTCTAAGAGGCTGGAGGAAAAAAGATTACAGTTTTATCATCAATTAGCTGTCTGGATGTTACCCCGTTCTGTTTACCCTTTCCTCATGGGAAGTCCATGAGTGCCAAGGGGAAAAATTAAAAGGAAATTGAAGAACAACAAATCCCAAATAAGGCAAGACATTTCTTGTGTTGCCAGAGAATCTAAAAAGCATCAGTGAGACAGACAAAATCCAAAGAATGAAAAGAAGAAAAGCCTGATGGCCCAAGAGGAAAGAGAAGCTTTTAAAGACAAAAATCTCTCAGAAGATTAATGTTCCTTGCTGTTATGATTCACACAAATTCTTTTATCCAACACAAACCAATGGAGGAGCCATCGTGCTTTGCCACGCTGTTACCAGAAAGTAAAAATCCCAAGTGCTAATGGCAAAACACAATTGCCCAGAGCTCAAGAACCAACACACGAAATTACCACAGAAGCAAAACGGGAGCCTCGGGGAGAGCAGGGTGTGAAACCTCATGGGAATATTGCTCCCAAACCTACAGGAGTGGAAAGAGAATTGGAGCACAAGGGAGAAAGCACTGGCCTGATGGCAATCGATCCAGCTGTTGCCTTAAGACATTGCAACAGTAAAAATGTTAAGCAACTTTTTGCTTCCCCCAACACCACCACCCCACCACTCCCTGATAATTGAAAGAGTAAGTTATCCATGTACATACAGTCAAGCAGAAATTCAGACTGCCTCCGTTAAAAGGCAGCTCAATTCCTAGAACGATGGAAACAAGAGGATATTATGTTTTTGGGAACAGACAGGGGAAATAAATGGGCTAGAGTGATCTGTTGATGAAGTGCTGATGGTACATGAAAGGAAGCAGAAGCCCAAGATTTAACACTCATTTACAGTTTTTGCTGCTGAAGAAACCTGTGAATGCAATTCAGCTTCAGTGACCACCAAACAGGATGTATGTTAAGATGAGCATCACTATTACATCAGTTCTCAACTCCATCAAATACATTTTCTTCTGTGTCCTGGAACCATGCATCAGCTATAAAACAATCAAATGTCTCTGAAGACTCAAAATGCCCTAAAAATCTGTGAAGAAATGAAGAGATTTCACATATCCATAAAAAGTTAGTTGCCCTTACTGCAGCATGGACAGAGGAATACACAAGCAGTTATTTTCTCTACCCGTTGGGAGCCTAAGCTTTATACTTCACCCTGTCTGATCACCGAGACAGTAATTCAGCCTCCATTAACAAACCCCATTAATTACTAGGATCAAAGCACCACAGGAAAGGAAAAACCAAAGTTCTGCCTGCTCCTCCAGACTCAGAGAATCCATATACTTAGTTAAACAGAAATCATATTCCTTCAGCAGAAAAAAAAAGGTACGGGTAGTTCAGAATGATTCCTCTTCCAAACAGCAAGACTTTGGTAGCATTCGGGGTTCCACCTGAACTAGCTCAGCAAGAGATGATCCTTGTTGGGGATGTCTGTAATTGTCATTCTTAAACCAAAGCAAGCATTGTTTTGGTCAGGAAAACTTGCCAAGAACACTTTTTACTTACAGCCTGTACAGCTAAATACTATTGGTTTTGTTCCACTTGCACTGTCTGAAGAAGCTACTGGGACAGAATCTAAAGGATTTTCAGATTTCATGTTGTGCTCTACCCAGTCCTATAAACTTATCCAGGATTTTGACACAATTTCCCATCAGGAGGTCTAAACAATGCTACAAATCCTAGTTATGCTACTATTTCAGAATGCATCCACGTACAGGTAGCCTGTGAATGCAACTATTTCTGTGAGGCAACATAATATTCTGAAACATCAGACTAAATCAAAGCTCCCCCTGCAACACCTTTGGCCAATCACAGAATCATAGAACGGTCCTGGCCAGAAGTGACCTCCAAAGGTCAGCTAGTCCGACCTCCCCGCAGTCAGCAGGGACACCCCCAACCAGACCAGGTTGCCCAGGGCCTCCTTGAGTCTCTCTTTGAATATCTCCAGGGAAGGGGCCTCAACCACCTCCCTGGGCAACCTCTTCCAGTGGTTCCACCACCCTCAGAGTAAAGAACTTATTCCTAATATCCAATCTAAAGCTGCTCTTCTCCAGCTTAAAGCCATTGCCCCTTGTCCTGTCCCATTGCCCCTCATCCTGTCAATGTCAAGGATCAGTTGCAATCCAGAGCAAATTTTTTCTCGCTCACATCCTTAACATTCCCAATTTAGACAAAGTTTTTCAGGGCAGAAAGAGACCGTGTGTACAGTGACAGCTCATACCTCTCCTGCAAAGACTGCAGCTAGAAATAATTACACAGTGTGGCTTGACACAGTTCTGCTCCCTGTTGCATCAGCTTCTCTGAAGCAGTGATTTAAGAGATGACACGTATCAGCAGGCCTGCATAAGCAGTATGAGTAGCTGCTTGGTACGCAGGACACTATTACTATACCTTAGAAACAAAACACTGATTAGAGTCACTAAGAAAGTGCCAAATCGATCTATTTTAGTCTATTGGTAATGTTTTCAATCTAGTACATGCCAATGACAGAGGGCACCAAAGCTCAATGGAGTGATCCCATCCTAACTTTAAAGATTTTCAAGCCCAGACCTACAGAATTTGCTCTGACAGGATACAAGCACACGCGCAAACAAACTGAGCACCAGAGAGCAGCAAGGTCCTTGATCACATCGGCTACTTGTCTCCCCTTAATGCCCTTGGGCAAGTCACTTCATCTCTGCTTCAGTTCCTGAAAATTCAGTGAAAAGGCAACACATTTGGCCTTTTTAACTGCTGTGCCATTATACTACCTGGAAATAATACAGAAAAAGCATCTTGCAATAGCATCAACCCAGTAAAGGCTTCTTGCCCTGTCACCCCATGCTTCCCCAGGAACCAAAAGTCAACTAAGACTCTTGGTGAAGGAAGCTATTTTTCAAGTTCATATTTAAGTTTGGGAAATACGACAAGCACTGTATAACACAATGTAAGAACAAAATAATCTTTAAAATCTATCACACTGAAAACTAGTAGCTCAGTTTTTGAGGTATGAATGAGATTTACAGGGACATACTACAGTCACCTCTAGAAACAACTTGTCAGCGCTTGGTCACTCACTTTGGGGAGGTGTCAGTTTTAAGGAACTTTTATTATTGTTTGTTTTTTTTTTTAAATAGGAAAAGAGCAACCTAACTTTCAGAGGAGCTAATGAATGAGGCGAAAGAACCATACACCATTTTCTAAAAAAGCAGCAGCGCCACAGCTAGTAAATTCTCAGGGCCTTGTCAGAATGAAACCACTTGACGCAGTTTGTTCAGCGTTGAGGCCAGTGTTCAAACCCAGAAAGCGACCCTAGGTTAACAGAAGGACTTGGAGGGCCCTTCCAACAACTTGGGATGAAATCCCAAAGCTCTGGGAGAGCAAGGCCAGCACCTGTTTTCCCGAACAGTCAATTTTTATTTTTTTAATTTTTTTTATGCTGCATACTTTACACAGAAGCTGCATTATTCTGGAGAAGCTGCATTCCAGCCAAAAGTGCACAGTTAATGTTTTTTGCAGCCCCCAGCCTCCAGTGATGGATGACCATTTTATAATGAAATACTTTATGCTCAATCAACTTACAAATAACGGATGTTTTATCACACTGAATTAAAAAGAACGTTTTTAAACACACACAAACACACAAAAAAGAAGTGCAACAGACAAGAGGATCAGTGAGGAGCAGAAGCAAAAGTTGGTCCTGTTAAGGGTGGTTAAAAAAAATAACCCAGCTGATGTTTCACTTTAACTCTTTCGTTGCTCTCCAATAACAAGAGGAAATGATGCAGGAGTTACAGTTTGCTCTGAAAACACCCACACATTAAGTCTTGCTCCAGATGATTAAGACGTGAGAACATCAGGCTCCAACAAAAAACGGGTTTGGTCCGTAACATCTCAATTAGGTTTCCAAAAAGCTAAGGCTAATAACTAAGCACTGTCTGAAGATAAATCTTTCAAAATACTTTAATCTCTCATGCCCATTCAGCATTACAAAAATCATCCCTCAGACACCCCTTAATCAGCTGTGGGATTTTCTCCTCCTGGCGCTGCTTCCGCCTGTGAATGCTGAGGGATAAACCGGAGAAGAAAATGCCCTGCACTCCAAGACTACTGCATTTTCTAGACCAAGGTTTGGAATCAAACATCCAAATTCAGCTGATCATCTTATTCAAGACACGGTGCTTGCTGTTATAACACAACTGCTCCTGTTGGTAAAGACTACAGGTCAAGAAAGTCCAAAGTTTACAGAGCCATATCTGAATCAAAAATTGCCCTCGAAAAAGCCCTCAGCAGCAGCACTAATTGTGTTTTTAATCCCAAATATGAAAAAGTCTCTAATCTAGTCCACACCTGCTGGACTGTCTCTTCGTTCTCCTATAACCTTACACTTTTAGGAAGAGTCTCTTTTAATAGGAATAGAGCAGTGGAAGAATGTAGAAGACTATGAGATGCAGCAGACACAAGCTGCAACAAAAGCAACGCTAATTAGATATTGTGAAAGACATTATCTGAAGAAGGGTGGTCAAACACCACACCAGTTTGCCCAGAGAAGTTGTGGGAGCTCCATCCCTGGAGATATACAGGATTCGGCTGACTGTAACCCTGCACACAATCTCACTTCCAAGCTGGTCCCGCAGAACTGGAGCAGATGACCTCCAGAGGACTCTTCCTACCTAAATCATTCCGATTCTGATGTGTACTTACCAGGAACAAAGAAAACCTCTGACACTGTACATTACAAACAAACTCTAACATTCACCACATGAAGGGTTTCCCCTCCCAGATCTTCTACCAGTTAGTACTAGCAGTAGTTAAGTACAAAGCAGGAGCTCATTCCTGAACTACCCCTAAAAAACATTCATGATTTTCTACATCAGTCTTTCTAAAGAGAAGCTGCAGGTTCAGGCTTTGGCTGAACTAAAAAAAACCACCAAAAACCAAAAAACCAAACCAAACCAACCCTCCCTCCCCCAGTTTACCAAATTTGTGGACTTCCAGAAAACTAGCAGAAATAAAGCAACATTGCTTTTGTCTTCTCTTAAACAGATACAGCACCTCTGCAGATATTAAGGTCACCCAACAAACATCACCTTGGTCCCGAGTCACAACTCCAGATGTAGAACAATTCTCCCCATCACAACTTCAACCACCTCAAGCTCCACTAAGCTCAGAGTTAATTGATGGACCCTTCACACTACCGTTTGAAGCACTGCAAATGTTAATCAGCCCAAGATTTTAGTCACAAAAATCAATTCTCCTCCCCTCCCCATTCCTCAGCTGAAGGCTGGCACTCAATGAATCAGACCAAAGGGAGAATAGAGTTTCCAGCACCTGCTTCAGCTTTTAAGTTTCCAATTGAAAGTGCTGTGATCTGGCAGTGGGCAGTCCCAAGATGGTGTTTTCCTGCTCTATGAAAGATTGAATCAGGCTACAAAAAGAACCCAAATGGAGAACTGAGTGGAAAGAGCTGCAGAGGGCAAAGGAAGCCCAAACATAATATGGCCAAAGGAAAAGAGCAGCCGACTGAAAACAGCGTGCTACGAAGTACCACGTCCCCTCTACAACCGAGTATCTTACTCGCCCACTGCCCCATGATGATTACTACAGGCAGTGCTAAGGATGCATTATTTTACCCTGTTTGTGACCAATTCTTTCAAAGAATGGTGTAAAACATGACTCAACACTCTCAGGGCTTTCTCTTGACGGGAAAGTCAGTGGGTTCGTTTCATACCAGCACGCTGATGGGAAGCTTCCTTCTTTGACATAAGGACACACTGATAACTCAAAAACCTCATCTAAGCCATGCTTTTCTCATGCAGAGAAATAGGCAAACGCATTTATTCCTCGTTATAATAGGTGTCTTAACAAATGACCGCAAAATTGAAACGTGAATATACCTACAAGCAGGTGGGTATAAAGGAAACGGGAAAGAAACCCTCATTCTTAGCACAACAGTCTGCTTCCAAAAAAACCCGACACAAAATCCCCCCTCAAAAAGCCCCCAGATGAGAGGCATCTGTACCATACCCCTTAAGAATGTAATTTAAGCCTAGGAGCTAGAATGGCCAAACACTTAAGATGAATGCAGCTTTCCTGGGTAAGAACCTTTGCAACCCGTGGCAGCGCTCACGGTGGGAAAGCTGCACCTACGGAGTACCGGCAGCAGTTTCATTTGAGTTTAGATTTGTCACCAGCATAGGGGGAAAAAAATGGAGGGGTGCAGAGACTGTATGACAAGTTTGCAAAAATACAAGTGTCTCAATTGTTTTAAAGAAAGTAAAATAAATAAATAAATTAATCCCATCAACGCCCAACTTTACTTATTCATGTTTCCTTCCCCAATATGACCGTTGAGATCTAATTCTTCTTCCAGCTCTGAAAGCCTCCTCGGTGACAGAAACTGCTCACTGAAATTTCCCCAAATGCTGGAGAGGCAGAAATAAAAGAGCGGAGAAAGGGTTAACCTGCAGCTGGGAGAAAGTTTCCCTGGAAAATTGGAACACATGCTGTGGCTGTGACTAAATTTCACACTGGTTCTGTTGAGTACAAACATCCACAACTGTGTGCATTTGAGAGAGCTGGAGAAAAAGAAATGCTCCTTATATATTCGTTTCACCTGTTTGGTTCCTTCAACTGGGCAATGACATGCTCTAGGGAACAGCAGAATCCTTCAGCTTCACTTCACATTTCAAGCAGAGATGAGGTGCCAAAGGGGGAGGCAGGGAAATAGTTCTTCCCTTCCCTGCTCCCACATATTTTGGGAACATACTGGAAAAGCAAGCCCATGGTCTGGCAGAGTTGATTTCGCTGATTAACATAAGATGTGTCAGCGGAGAAGTCACCTGAGCTGACACTGAAGGCATCTGTGCCACCCGAGTACTGGAAAAGAGGAATTGTACAGAGTGAGTAGGGAAGAGTGGATTTGAAAGATCATCTGATTATGTTTTGAACAAACAGGCAGCTGGTCAGAGATTACCACACAGCAGAGATTAAGAATTACCAGGATCAACCAGTGCAGAACCACATAAAAGTTTGGATTGGAAGAAGTCTCTGGAGACCACCTACTCCAACCTCCTGCTCACACAAAGGACTGCTCTGGAGTTCTATCATGTTGCTTAAGGCCTTGTTCAGTCAAACTTTAAAGATCTCCATGGATGGAGATTCCATTTTATCTTTCCACATCTCAGAATTTAACTCCCTCAAGAAAGAATTTCCCCTTGTGCCCAAACTGGAATTTCTCCTGTTAAAAATCCATGACTACATATCTCTTGACCCCTCTGAAAAGTATTGTCTTTTCTGTAATCTTCCTCAGGTAGCAGAAGGTAGCCCTCAGCCTTTCCAGGCTAAATTTTTACAACATATTTTTAGAAGACCACAACTGGGGGGCTATGTGATAAAGGAAATGTTGGGAAGCAGCAGGCCGCGAAAGGAGCAAACAAAGCAGACTGTGATCCTCTAGAGTCAACAGTTGAAAGAACATGTTTCATGATGTGGATGATTCTCCCAGAACTTTTACTTGGTTAAGCACACTGTAGATAGAAAACCTTTCCTTAAGCTTCAGAAAAGGTTGGCTACAATCTGCTCTGCTTGTTCATAAAAAACAGATGGGGGAGGTGGGGGTGGCATACTGTTTCCATCCATGTTGGTGTGGAGACTAGGAAATGGAGAACTCTTCTATACTGGAGAGCCAGAGCAGTGTTTTGGGAAATACTTCCATGTCTACAGAAAGTCTGATAGACTTCAGAGACAAAAATCAACAATATTTGTACCTGTAATAGGGAGTTTTATCCAAACCAAAGACGGTTCTGTTACAGAATGGTAAGAAAGCATTTCTCAGTGACGCCCAATGATAGAACAAGCTGGAACACAAGAGGTTCCACTTAAATATGAGGAAAAACTTCTTCACGGTGAGGGTGAGGGAACACTGGAAGGGGCTGCCCAGAGAGGTTGTGGAGTCTCCTTCTCTGGAGACATTCCAAACCCGTCAGGACACGTTCCTGTGTGACCTGCTCTGGGTGTTCCTGCTGCAGCAGGGGGATGGGACTGGATGAGCTTTCAAGGTCCCTTCCAATCCCTGAGATTCTGTGATTTAAAAAAAAGGAAACAAATAAAAGATTTATCTTCACTGAGAGATCTCAAGAGGGGTTATCAATGCCAAAAGACAGGCAGAGAGGCTGGCATTTATACTTATCTTCCCTAGATAATCAGTAAATATCAGTAGATTATATACACAATAACACTTACTTCTCTTAAAGCATTTTTCACCAAGCTACACAAGGAGAAGCAGAAAGCTGGCAGTAAAAATATCTAAAGTAGAAGTAGACGTATGATTACTGTCAATTCCACGGTGTCCAATGCTGTGTCAGGTAGGGACAGAGAAGTGCTGTGCCCTTTTCAAAAGGGGATTATTACATGTCCATATTTCAAAGGAAGGCAGGTGGGAAAGGCCTTGATTACCTAGACCAGTCTTTATCTGCTTTATTGCCTGTATTTCCCAAATGCCCACAGAATTCTGTTCAAGTACATAAGCACCATTTTCTAGCCACGGCTCCTCGACAGGATCTAGCACAGATTAGAGTAAATCACTGCTTCAGTTTTCACTAGCCACTTCACTCCATAAACTAACCTAAAAGGTTACAAAAGACCCTCAAAAGCATGGTATTAATCACTCGCTCACACTACGGCTACGTAACAGACTTCCCAGCTGACCTTAAATACCTACTTCCACACTGCAAATTCTCTTCATTAATCGACATATCAACTTTAAAAATAAGTAAAATATAAAAAAATATAATCACCAAAACAAACAAAAACCCAAACCCAACATCCCTCTTTCCTCAATGTCCTCTTGCAATGAAACTAACCAAGACTCTGAGTAAAACAGACATGATTCATCCCTAAGTCATATCACATGGAAAGTAAAAGTACTTGGCGAGTTTATTTTCTTGAGCTGAGTTGCAATCAGGTGCTCATTTCCAGCCTTTTGTGTATACTGACAGTGACTCCTGCTTCCTGTCCCAACTTACCTACCACAGTGCTCACCCCAACAATACATACTTGCACCTAATGTGGTTAAGAAACTGATAGAAACATTTCTTAAAAAATAAATAGCTTCCACACACCATGTGGAACCCCTTAAAGGGACACTGAATGTCAGCCACAAACTCGATTATAACCAGGACACAGCGGAAGAAGTTGAAATTCAGGGCTGTGGGTGGGTAACTTCCAATAATTCAAAGTAGGTTGCTGTGCAGTCCCCATCCCTGGAGATATCAAAACATCGCCTGGATGCGGTCCTGAGCAACCAGCTCTGGGTGGCCCTGCTTAAGCAGGGGAGTTAGACCAGCTGGTCTCCTGAGGTCCCTTCCAGTCTCAAGCATTCTGTAATCCTTACAATTCTACCTTGCCAGCCACGCTACTGAAAATGTTTCTTAAAGGCTCAGCTCCAAAGACAGTCCCACGATCACCGGGGGTTTAGTTTTCTGCTAAGGATTTCTATCCCTTATACTTAGAGAAGGCCACTTGAAAAAAAAAAAAAAAANAAAAAAAAAAAAAAAAGAGACCTCAATGATGCAAAGCTCAAACTATTTTAAGTAACTCTAAAATTAATTATCAGAGATCTCACGACTTAAAGGTTTTACTCGTGGCTTCCAATGCTTGAGGCCACTAAAACCAGAACCAGACCGGGGAGCTTATTCAACTGATCTTTTTAAGGTACCTCCTGGGATATGCAAGTGGGAGGAGGCACATTATTTAATAGTGTATCAGACTCTACAGGCTTTATTCTTGCACTTATAAGCATGAATGATGAGTGGTGTGGCTGCCCAGCAAGACAGACTTGAGAAGAGATTAGAAACTGACCTATAATTCAAGCTGTCAATATTTATTATTAACTATGCCAACTGGGAAAGCTCCTGACCTGTGTTTGATTTGGAGTGTGATTCTTTTTAATTTCAGGAATTTCAGACACTAAAGGTAACTCTTAGATATGAGAAGATGGAAATTAACTTAACTTTGAAATTAGCTTTTATACCACCTTAAGCATTTTCCTCCTTCAATAACTATTATCTTGTGGGAACCAGTCCCTTATATTTTGCAGTTCTCCTTGAAAGTGTGAGCAGCTGCTTTGCTTATAAAGAGGCCAAAGTTTTTTCAGACGATTGAAACAAAGCAGAAATTGTATTTTTAGACTTTGCTCAGATCTAAATCATAGATCCGAAATGCTAGACATCATTTGTTAACTGAATTTACAGTCATTTACTTATTTTACAAAGTCAGTGGTGGGAAGCGTTCAAGAAATAGCACATTTTACTTGTTATTTTAGAAATTCATGTATGATGACATTCTAACTGAATTCAGCTGAGAGCTACGTCTGCCCTAACTGTTCTAAAAGGCAACCAGGATTTCCCAAGCCATGCTGATCCACACTGCACAGTCAACACAGCATTTCATCAGAAAAAAAATAAAATACTTCTGCTTCACTGTATTCTAAATATCTCCTACAACCCCTGGACAAACATCAGCACATACAAAAGTGCGCTATTTGGACAGCAAACAACTCGGACAAAGCAAAGCACTTCTCACAGACTAGCAGAAATCACAGCGGCGGCCTATTTAAAATACATTTTTTTCTGAGTTAAGCAAGTATCTCAGAAATAACCTGACTAACATATGAACAGTGACCAGGGAAGCTGACAGAAAACCCCAAAACATCTCCCTGCCTCCTCATTATTAGGCTTTTTAGAAGCAATGATTAGATACCTTACTCTGCTCAGTATTAACAGTTCAATTTCCTGGAGTAAGTCCTAGCAGCTTCTTAGCTTTTCAGTGTGTTTTCAGAGTAACAATCAACTCAGTGACCCAGAAGACGACATCAAGTCTTCAGAAGATATGTGGATCCTCCCGTACACACTGGAATTTCATTGTTTTCCAAACAAATTGTTTGCACTGTCCCGTTACCCACGGAAGAGCCGTAGCAGCACTAAGGATGGGGCATGGAGTGAGGCCAGGGAGAAGGTACCTCAGAATCAGAGGAAAAAAAAACCCCAACAAAGAGGAATGTTGGGAATCTGTTACTATTACTCAGTAAAATCCAAAATCTAGATTAAAAAACCCAACATAAGTTGATTTGATAAGTCATTTTTTTGGACAATCTTGTCATTTTGTACCAGGCAATCTTGTTTCAGAACCAACGACAATATATTAACAACCCACCCCCCAACTGTACAAGACCAAAACATACGTTTCTGCAAGCTTCATATTTAGCATACTTTGAATTTCCTTAGCCACAACCAGATTTATTCTATCAAAAAATTGTATATGATCTCTGAAGAACTAGTGCATGACCTTGCATCTCTTATGAGAAGTCACAGCTGTATTCCCACATTGACTGATAAAGACAACTGANTAAAAAAGACAAAGTAAAAAAAAAAAAAAAAAAGAGACCTCAATGATGCAAAGCTCAAACTATTTTAAGTAACTCTAAAATTAATTATCAGAGATCTCACGACTTAAAGGTTTTACTCGTGGCTTCCAATGCTTGAGGCCACTAAAACCAGAACCAGACCGGGGAGCTTATTCAACTGATCTTTTTAAGGTACCTCCTGGGATATGCAAGTGGGAGGAGGCACATTATTTAATAGTGTATCAGACTCTACAGGCTTTATTCTTGCACTTATAAGCATGAATGATGAGTGGTGTGGCTGCCCAGCAAGACAGACTTGAGAAGAGATTAGAAACTGACCTATAATTCAAGCTGTCAATATTTATTATTAACTATGCCAACTGGGAAAGCTCCTGACCTGTGTTTGATTTGGAGTGTGATTCTTTTTAATTTCAGGAATTTCAGACACTAAAGGTAACTCTTAGATATGAGAAGATGGAAATTAACTTAACTTTGAAATTAGCTTTTATACCACCTTAAGCATTTTCCTCCTTCAATAACTATTATCTTGTGGGAACCAGTCCCTTATATTTTGCAGTTCTCCTTGAAAGTGTGAGCAGCTGCTTTGCTTATAAAGAGGCCAAAGTTTTTTCAGACGATTGAAACAAAGCAGAAATTGTATTTTTAGACTTTGCTCAGATCTAAATCATAGATCCGAAATGCTAGACATCATTTGTTAACTGAATTTACAGTCATTTACTTATTTTACAAAGTCAGTGGTGGGAAGCGTTCAAGAAATAGCACATTTTACTTGTTATTTTAGAAATTCATGTATGATGACATTCTAACTGAATTCAGCTGAGAGCTACGTCTGCCCTAACTGTTCTAAAAGGCAACCAGGATTTCCCAAGCCATGCTGATCCACACTGCACAGTCAACACAGCATTTCATCAGAAAAAAAATAAAATACTTCTGCTTCACTGTATTCTAAATATCTCCTACAACCCCTGGACAAACATCAGCACATACAAAAGTGCGCTATTTGGACAGCAAACAACTCGGACAAAGCAAAGCACTTCTCACAGACTAGCAGAAATCACAGCGGCGGCCTATTTAAAATACATTTTTTTCTGAGTTAAGCAAGTATCTCAGAAATAACCTGACTAACATATGAACAGTGACCAGGGAAGCTGACAGAAAACCCCAAAACATCTCCCTGCCTCCTCATTATTAGGCTTTTTAGAAGCAATGATTAGATACCTTACTCTGCTCAGTATTAACAGTTCAATTTCCTGGAGTAAGTCCTAGCAGCTTCTTAGCTTTTCAGTGTGTTTTCAGAGTAACAATCAACTCAGTGACCCAGAAGACGACATCAAGTCTTCAGAAGATATGTGGATCCTCCCGTACACACTGGAATTTCATTGTTTTCCAAACAAATTGTTTGCACTGTCCCGTTACCCACGGAAGAGCCGTAGCAGCACTAAGGATGGGGCATGGAGTGAGGCCAGGGAGAAGGTACCTCAGAATCAGAGGAAAAAAAAACCCCAACAAAGAGGAATGTTGGGAATCTGTTACTATTACTCAGTAAAATCCAAAATCTAGATTAAAAAACCCAACATAAGTTGATTTGATAAGTCATTTTTTTGGACAATCTTGTCATTTTGTACCAGGCAATCTTGTTTCAGAACCAACGACAATATATTAACAACCCACCCCCCAACTGTACAAGACCAAAACATACGTTTCTGCAAGCTTCATATTTAGCATACTTTGAATTTCCTTAGCCACAACCAGATTTATTCTATCAAAAAATTGTATATGATCTCTGAAGAACTAGTGCATGACCTTGCATCTCTTATGAGAAGTCACAGCTGTATTCCCACATTGACTGATAAAGACAACTGAACAGGCAAGCGGAGTCCCATCCCCTCTTTGAAACAAGCCAGACATTTTTAACTCATCTCGCTGAAAAATGATTTGCTGCCATCATAATGAAGCCTCTCTGGCTTTCTATTACACGGTTCAAAACAAAACAGATCCCACTTAAAGTGCCAGACAACTTCATACTCTGACCTCGAGTGACAAAAGGTAAGAGAAACGCCACGGGGTCTCGTACGTCCCTTTTAAAGGGGAACATCCTGGTGACACGGATCTCAGTATGGTCAGAATTGGGTTTAGGTCTCAAAGAAGATTCACTCCAAACTCAGAAGGTCTTTGAAGTGGGGAAGAAATGTCAGGTACGGAAGTTAAAAAAATAATTAAAAAGTAAGGTACGAAGACATAGTAGTTGCAGAAGCAGAAAAGCTGGTTAGAAAAAGTCTAGTTAATAAAGCTGTGGAGCAGCAGGAAGGAAAAAAGAACTTAAGGCTAACACAATCCGAGTATCAAACTGACCCTCGGAGCAACAAACTGGCCCAGAGTTACAAGCCATCAAGAATATCTTTCCCATTGCACAGAAAGACTAGTCTGGTAAAGACTAGTGTGATACTAAACAGACATCTTCAAATCCTAGGTAACCATTTCAACTTGAAACACAACTTTCTGTCCTTATCAATATTAAAAGTAGTCAGTAGGACAAACTGCAAGCTCTCCTGCCACAGAGATAATCCCTCTTCAGTTCAAGTGGTCTTTAGATAGAGCACTCCGCTGCCGTTTCTGAAAAACTAAGTGAAAAATAAAACCTAGTAATAAATAATTTCCGATTTTGTGTCAGGTACAGCTCAGCAAGCTCTGCCCCTCACACCCAGCTCTGCCTCTACAGCCCACAGCTCTGGTTTAACAGATCTGCCCCATTTTGCACCACATTCTGAGAAGGATTAGTCTGGCCACAACCCAGTTTATCTCCCAATGCTCTAAGCTGTGTTGGGTCTGTACTTTTCAGCTGAACTTAGACTATTTCCTAAATTCCCACCATCCTCTACCTCCAGCACCTAGAAAATGATGAGCTTTAGCTTTGATCCTTCCTTTCCATGTCAAAACAGGCACATCACCAGGGCTGAGGTGGGGAAATCATCTCATTAGAACCATATAATAGACACCCCTTGCTCACACCACTGGTTTTTGCTCAATTTCTTTTCACAACCCTTTCTCAATCAAAACCAATAAATAACTCATCAAAAACCATTCCGCAAAGACCTCTATGGTGCACACAAGGAAAAAAGCCACCCATTTCTCCAAGCCTTTGTAACAGGAGCCACCGTTGTTCCGAAATAGCAGGTGAATGCTCAATAGCCTAGTACTAATTAACAGTCTTCCCGTTCTATGGCTTGAATGTTTGCAGACAGGATGTTAATTGGCACACAACATTGGGAGAATCGGAGCACACAACGGAGAGGATCTGCTGTCTCCTCACAGCACAGCAAGGAAGCCCAGCAATTCCTGCCTATAACCGCACACCCGTGCTACGCCCAGTTCTAACTTTTTAAGCCTCATTTAGGTTGCAGTTACCTCTTGGCACAGGCTGTGCCCAGCTGAAAAATCACTACTGCTAATCCAAAAAAAAAAAAAAGGTAAACTCCACTGAACCATACAGTAAGTATCCCCTGAACTCCTGCTTCTTCCGAGCCCGTCCCGCAATTGTGTCCCAATCTGCCAGCATTAACACAGATACACAGCGGTATTTATTTGATGCCTATTCCACCAAGCTGTATTCACACTAAATCCTCCATGTGTATTTAATAAATCACACTAGTTAGGTGGGCAGGATTAGTTCCAAGTCACCTAATGACTATATCATGAGCTGCAGTATTAAAGGGATTAATATTAATCTTAGCCATTTCAATTCACTGCGAGAGGCCAGTCCCAGCTCCAACAGGAGCCGCAGCAGGCAGGCGCAAGGAATTCTACACAGGAGCACGAAGATTAATGAGGGCTTCCTCATTCTGCTTTTGAGTCTTCTCTACCAGGGTACGGGGCAAAGACAGGCTCATAAATAAACACACAACACCACAAACACTCGGAGCAGCTGAGCCCGGCGTAGGGTTGTTTTCAACTCGCCGTCTGCTTCTCCTGTAACCCACACCTCCGAGCACACTCCGGAATTTGAAAGGCTTGCACGGCGGCAGATTTGTTTTCTTTCGTATAAAAAGCACACACCTCATTACTCGTAATAAATTACTCGTTTTAAAAGTGTTTGCAGGGACTGGCAGCTCGAATGAGCTGCGCTGGGAGCAGCGGGGGAATCTGAAAGGGTAACTCATTGCAGAGGTTAAAAAGGATGTCAGACACCAGCAGAATTGACCTGCTTTATTCTTGGCAAGAATGATCATTACGAACAGGAGGAGTTCTTAAAAATGGAGAGAAAGGCCTTCCTACAGTGCTCACGATAAACTCAAACATAAAAATGGGCAGATACAACAAAACAAACTGATTTTCTGAGTGCTGCCTTTCATCATAGCACCGACAAAGAGTATCCCCTGGCATCCTGGCCTTCCTTTCATTAATAGGCAGGAATATCAACCATAATCATCACCACAAAAATTCCACAGGTCAGTCTTGGTCTCGTACAGATTTAGATGCAGTTGAGTGCTGAAAAAGGAGCAGCCTTTAATTCGGAGTGCCACAAAAGCTACCCAAGTCAGTCCACCAGCTGCATCCTGGAGACTAGCTGGGCAAAACATTAGATGGGGAAAAGGGGGAGTTGAGTCAGCAATATTCCCTGCCTTCCCGAAAAAAACCCCCACTCTAGACTCTCTGAAAACCATCAGAGATGGGGTTAAACTGGAGTATAGACATATCACAAGCTATTAGCAGCTCAGCACATCCTCCAGGCACAAGAGTAGCCTCCAAAGCTCAGTATGGACACAGCGCTAGAATCCTCTGCTTGGAAGCAAGTGGCTCCCAACAGATGGAACAGGGAAGACAAAGTCTTGAATTTGTGTATATAAGGGATGTGAGGGGATGATGCCAGTTTATCCAAGTTTATAAACCACAGGTTAGCAAAGAGACTTCAAGTGGAACCCCACCGCACCCAGCTGAGCAGATGGGATCCCCTGTCTCCAACCTTTCCAGAGGCAGAACAGAGACGGAGCTGACATTTTCTGTATTTGGAAAAAAAAAAAAGAAAAATCTGCCCTTCTTTCACACGAGAAGTACCTGGCAGCAAGGAACCGCACAGCTCACACTCTTACACATGTTTGTCTTGTTTGGTTTGGGGAGGTTTTTGGTTGGTTCCTTTGTTTTTAAGGGAAAGACAAAGGAGGAAAATTCCAAGATTCAACACGCACAGGTTTCATACCCCGTTGGCCCTCAGCGATCAAAGAAATCAAGTCCCTTTTAAAAGGTAAAGGTGTGCTATGGGCCATGCAGCTAAAACCACTTCAGATGCTCAAGGGAGGGCTTTGTGTAGTGCTATTTTGGAATGGATGGAACATTGTACATTCTAGATACATTCAGATACAGGCAGACTCTTGAATATATTTTTCAGGGCAAGTAGAGCCCCATGAATGTGTAATGGTTTTTAACTCTGCAAAGGTCGATTTAGAAACAGAGTTGGAGAACTATTTCTGTGCACGATAACAAGTTTTTCCTCATCTATTGTGTTTGATACTTAAAAGCCTGCAAAATTCAACTCTCAACGTCATGATTCAAAATTTTACAAAAAAAAAAAAACAAACCAAAAACCAACAAAACAACAAACAAACCAAACCAGTCTGAGAAACATGAAATACCTATCCCCCAGAGGTTTGAAGGTTTTCTGTTCGTATGAAGCCATCCTCAAACACTGTTATGGCCAGTCCAACAGCAAAGTAGCATCTGCCAGACTTCCGAGGCTGCAAGAGGTTAGAGCCCTCGGCACGTTTTCATCTCTTAATACCAAATGTGCAGACTCTGAAGCAGAGACCAGCCAAAAGAAACAAAGCAGTAAAACCTTCTACTCTTGTGAGCAAATGGGAGTCATTAGTCATGACTTGTCTTCTCACATTTCCCCTACTCCAATCTGAAACACGTCCTCAAAAACTGCAGCAGATCACTTAATCTGTTCCTTATATTAAAATATTACCTTAATCTCTAAACTCGCTATTTCTGGGCTCTCTTAAACAAGGCAGTCTTCTTCAAACCTGCTTTTAGAAGATGTGTTTCGGTGAAATACAGCTGTCTGGCTTCCAGTTTGCTTTTTGAACCGCGACAGCTCTAATTCTGGTAACTTCACCAACGCAATGTTGTGAGCAGGAAACTATTCTCTTTTACGTACTAAGTTTCATTTCTAGAAGTGCTTGGTCTTCATAAAGCAAAAAAAAAAAACCCACTACTGTAACACATTAATCACCTCCTAAGTTGTTTTGTTCTGGGGGGGGAATTCTTTCAAATGCAGAAAGCAAGACATTGAAAACAGAGCCCTGTACACTCTAACTCCTCTCCAACTGCCGGCAACACAAGCTCTAGCTTTTACTTTATTTTACAAAACAAATAAAAGCAAAACTCTGGTTTTGGATTCAGAGGGGAGGTAGATGGCAGGGTATTTTTAGCACTTTGGCAGGGACAAAGACAGTCCCAGTACCAGACATTCTCGTAGTGCTAACAGGCTGCAAAACCCTCATAGGAAAGATGCTATTCAGACCTGTGGACACTGTATAAATATAGGCGTATGTGAGAACTATTTCTGTGCACGATAGCAAATTTTTCCTCCCCATGAAGTCCTCTATAGATGAAGCCATTCTGCCCGCTGCTGTGTCCACAGTCCTTTCTGCACGCAAGGTCAGGCCCATCCAGTGGAGCTGCATCAGTCTCCTGGAATGCTGAAGTCCACATATTTGCCATTCAACATGAAAACTGCTTTTCAAGTTCAATCAGCTATAAATGTTGCTTTGTTTTAATTTTCCACTGAACTTCCTGGAACCTATTATCAGACTGTCAGGGATGTATATTTAGCAATGGCAACACGGCCTCTTTGCCGCTGCCCCACTGCTCATGTCACCTCCAATAAACAGAAAAACAATACCCCAGCAAATGACTTTTTTATTTTTTTCCAGGCTATTTTCTGCCAGCATGATGTAGTGGGTGAAACTGGAAGTGCACGAGGAAGCCTTCATCCACTTTCTTTTTTTTTTTTTAAATCAAGTGATCCCTAAGGAAAAGGACAAAAGGAAACATTAACTCATCGCTCACGTATTAAGTCTCATTTGCTGCTTTGAGCTGATATCCACGAGGCTCTTAGTCTAAGTGAAAGATGTGTAAAGAAAAGCTGACTCAATGAAAGTCCTTGCTCTTATACCTGTAATTGTCTAAATTTCACAGTTCTTTTAAATGGTCATGCATGAAATGATTGCGTTTGCATAATTGATTATTCTTACGCAGTGTTGCTTGAGCAGTAGAGATGGAAAAAAAAAATGACATAAAATAATGAAGTCTGGTTCATCTCCCTGCTGAAACTCTACATCACAGAGAAGGATTCTCACCCCTGTTTTTGCAAGATAAATTTAAGCAATATCAGCTTCTCTCAAAAGAAAGAGAAGACATCACCAACTGGGAAAGGAACGTACGTAGCAAAACTCAAACAGCTAACGGACTGCGGTGTACTGATAGACCTGTTTATGACAGATGACAAGTTTTATGGGTAACTAAGAAAAATAACAATAATTCAGAGCATTTTAATATGGAAAAGGAAGTCCACTTCAAGAAACCAGAAATTCACCATGTCAAACTACTGAAAACCCTTGATATGGCTAAGAAATGCATACAACTAACTCTAGAGTGTGAACAATTAGTCCAACCTTCCACTCTGCTATTTATGGCAAATCTGCACTTGAGGCTTGAAAGCAAATACTTCTTTAAGCCCAAGCTCTGGGATCTGAGATTTTTACCTCTCCATAGATGGAATCAGTAGGTCCCACACAGGTAAAAAGTATAAAGGGAAGACACACGCCAGTCATTTCTAATTTCAAGTCCATCTAAATAAGTAAAGGTTTAGGAAACCAGTAGCTGAAAAGAACTGAATGCAAAATTCACATCTTTCTCAACAATTTGTAGTACTTTTAACACCACACCACACTGGTCAGCCAGCCTATCAAAAAAAGCTGTGTAAGATTTGCTACACCAGCAGCAGGATTACAATTATTGCACCCGGAAACACGCTCCTCTTTAAATTAGTTCAATAACAGACTCAGGATTCCTGAAATAAATTTTCACCAGCACTATGAGTACAAATACATCAAAAAAAAAATCACAAAGCAAGGAATTGCTGCCTGTGCACCGTATGCACAACCGACCTTTCTTCCTGCCTCTCCTACTCAGTAGCTCCATGATGCTTCTCCTTGAGGATCCTCACTCTAACCGAGGGCCACTCGTCATAACGCTCACACAGAATTAAATCTAGATGACTAACAGTAAGAAAAAGTGCAGTCAAGAAAAAGTTGCAACAAAAGAAAACACTGAGTGAAAAAATCACTGTCCGGCCACCCCAAAAAGATCGTGTGTGCAAAGAGGTTGGCAGCTCTAAGACAATCATCATCAAACCTTTTCCCTCTTCCGCTGCAAAACCTTCGCAGCCAAAAAGGGCCACTCAGCAAAGCCTGGAGAGCAGTACATCGAATTCCTTCTCCTAAGGTTCACTTGAAAAAACAGGAATTGTGGCTGCACAATCAGTAGACCATTGGCAAATTAGCCATAAACAACAGCTTAGAGCAAAATCTGTACGTCATTTTAATGCACCAAACCGTGTGGCAGCTCCTGCCACAAACAGCAATAGGTAGGAATGAATTAACAAAACACCTTCTGCAGTCAAGCTAACACAATTGTTTTATATTCACTACCCATTCTTCAGAGACTGGAATATCTTCCCTCTGTTTTCTGTCAGAGCTAGTTAAGGACAAACAAAGAAAATTTAAGAAGCAATACCAGTCAACTTTATTGACTGAGGGTCACTTAAATGAATTAAATATAACCTGTTAGGGAAAAAAAACCCAAAACCCACAACCAAACAAACCCAAAATCTACACTTGTGAATAGTGTAAAGGTGAATTAAGAGTCTATTTATGACCTGAAAAAGAAAGTTCTTGTAATGTAGGCATTGTGATAAACATCTCCCTGGAGGCCAGCTCTTGTGACACCTACAAGAGGTTAGTTCTGCTACACTTGCTTTACTTAATTTTATCTTAAAAGAACAGGTAATGATGTACTCTTGCCAAAGAAGGAGGGTGAATATTAGGAATAAAAAACCAAGCACCTAAAACTCGGGCCGAGGACTGCTAAGGCTGGTATTGCATGAATAGATAAAGACTGACTCAGTGCTGAGATTTCCTTACAAGCAGGTATCTAACATGATGTCAATGGGTGCAAACACCCCACAGACCAAAGAATTAGATGAAACACCCAGAAATCATTAAACTATCATTAAACAGAAAGTCCACCAATACAAATACTCATCAGCCAAATTTTAAGCAACCATCCAACTACTTTCAGAGTTAGGGTAACATAATGTAAGGTCCCCACCGTGAAAATTTATGGCTTTTCACAGCCCGTGGGATGTCCAGGCCTCAATTCTAATTGGGTTCTTTGGACAGTGTCACAAACCAAGTAGTAAGAACATCCACCAAACACATACACAACACGGTACAGGAAGACCCTCGTAAACATTCAGACCCAACGCAACCAGATTAGTAAATGGAAATTCTACATGAACTCCCAGCGGAATCTCTTTCCACCTTTGGGATAATTTATAGCTTAATGTCAGCTAAACATAGTAACTAATCCCATTTGTCCACTGAAAGTAAATTCTTGGCTGCTCTTCCAACGTCATTGCAGGCATTGCTGTCAATCCCCGAACTGCGGCCTGTCCAATCAAAGTGTCAGCACTTACCTGCTGCTCAACGCTTCAGACACATGGGCTGTCACATCAGTCAGTGACTGATCAGGCGCAGAAATCGGACCGAGCCTTCTCTCGACAAGCAGATACGATTAGAGTCCCAGCCACGCACCGCTCTCCCAAGCCCAACAAATGCACCCCCGCCGTAGTGGAAGAGAAATTTGCTGCTTATGACAAAGCTGAGATCATCTCTGCAAACACTTGGTAAAAATAGGCCAGTGAGAACGGCAATAACGGCAAAAAACCACACACACGCACCCTCTCCGTTTCTGTGTGTAAGGGATTAAGGTCAAAAATGCTAAAGAACCAGTCCAAGGATTAAAAGTCCCCTGCAAACTCACAGAGGAAGTAAAAAAAGAAAAACAATCATAGAATGGTTAGAAGTTGGAAGGGACCTTAAACATCATCGAGTTCCAACCCCCTGCCCTGGGCATGGACACCTCCCACCAGACCAGATCTCTCAAAGCCCCATCCAGCCTGGCCTTGGAAAAATCAAGGAGAAAGAATGACTGCCCTGAGCCTGAATTCCCACTACAAAGTCTCTGGAATTATCCAGGGATGAAGCAAGAAGTCATTCTTGAAATAAAACTAGTCTCTCGCCAAACTCCCTTTAATTTTTCCACCAAGGGTGACACATCAACTGAAAAATGGCAGCAAACCCAAAATAGTGTCATTCACCTCATAGAGGCTACTGAGCAGCTAAGAAAGAATTTTTATTTATACCTGGGATTTTGGAGGTTCAGAAGGTAGCCCTGAAATTTACATCTTGCAGGTGCATCTGTTGAGGTTTTTTTTTATCCCCCTCTCCCCTGTCTTTGGCCGTACATGAATCAACGAACGAGAAGTTGTTTAGAATTTGAGATGCTTCCAGCACCTTGTGCTGTGTGTTGGTTGTGTCTTTCCCAGGCCAGGGCTCCAGATAAGTCATCTGCCGAGCTCACTTCTGGGGGGGGAAGGCACAGCTCCCCCCGTGAGTCCCCAGCCCCAAGGCAGAGTTGAGCAAAGACAGCCAAAGAACTATCACACCCTGCTATTTCTATCTCCCACTAATTGCTTCAAAACCAGTAACACGGCCCCAGTAAAAACAAGTCCAGCCGTCCCAGTACTGAGTTTATCAGTAATAATGCCAAAGCTGCACAAAACTTCTCTTCCCACCACAAGTGTGAAAAGCCTATGCCAGGATGACCTTAGATTTTTTTTAGCTCATGAGTCAAGTTTGCCCAGTGCTGTCATCTTCTAATCCAGAGCACGAGCCCGACAGCAGGAAATGACTCCAGAAGCCACAGCTGTTGCAGAGTCCAGTCTTCATCTTCCAGCCGTGAGAACGACATCGTTGCCTTCTTTGATCGATGTGCTTAAAAAAGGAAGGTGTCCCAAACCTGCTAATGATAAAGAAATTTCTACCATTGACATCTCTGCTTCAGAGGCGGAGAAAGTCAATGAAAGAACTGCTGCTTCCCTCTCCATCTGCACAGGAGCTCACCTCCTTAGAGTCGTGCTTCTCTGGCACTCTGCATTCACCGAGCTGTACCAACAAACCATGCCCTACCATCCAAAAGCCTCAGAAAACATTCAGTAGAGTCCACCACAACCTCATGCAGAATAATAACGGTTCTTTACAACAGCAATACTTCAGGACAGAAGTGACTGACTGCAAATCCCCGCTGCCGTGAAGACTTCGGGCCGCCAGGAGTAAGAAGACTATTAAAGGCTTTCTAGTCAATATTCCAAAAAACTGTCTTCTAGTTCCGTTGTCTACCAGAAGCAAATTAGAATCTCAGAGAAAGTGAGGAGTGGAGAAGCACAGATGTCTGAATTTCATTTCAATCTCCTATTCTCAGCTCTCTGGCTACGTTAAAACACAAAATGACAGTGAACAGCAAAGACTGCCAGTAAGGAAATCCCTTCTCATTTCAATTCACTTCAACACGTCACACACAGCAAGTCAGCTGGGCAGTTTGACACTGGCTTAGACCCACAAGGAACACAGCTATAATTCCTCAGGGTGTGTGCCACTGAGTTCCTAAGGAACCCAGGAAGGTTCTGTGTTTCTATTCCCCACATGTACAGTGGCAGGAATGGTTCCTCTCTCCTGCTCTGCACCACTTTTAACTGAAACACTTATGCATGCTCAATGCTTAAAAACAACTGGCCTAACCATACTTGGAGCTTCTGAGAACTACTAAAGTGCAAATAACACTGTTCAAAAAAAAATACATTAATTAAAGCAGTAGCTCACACTTCGATTTAATGCACAGAGTTCAGTTAGGCCCCAGGCTCCTGTGAACTACTTTCATGGAAATCACTGCTGAATGCCCTTCTGCACCCATTGCAAACCAGGAAGAGCTTTGCAGACTCTTGATGAACAAATGGACTCCACTATATCGAAGTCTGATCCCAACTCCATAACTTGAGTAGCACGTGAAGATTTTTTTCCCAGGAGATGAACTCGTCTACTGTATAGTTCTTCTCTCCAAGAGCATCCATGACGTTTCACAGAGCCCTGGAAAAGGCTTGGTCAACTCACAGAATGAGAGCAGAGAAGTTTTATTCCTGGAGGAGTTACTGTTTTCATAAGGAAAACAACTGTCTCACACTTGGAGTAATTACTTAAGACCAAAAAACTAGCAAAAAATAAATCCCTACTGGGATGTGCATTACTTTTATCCAAATATATCCCCCCAATAACAGAAAATAGGGACTGTCAAATTGCTCCCCAATTACTCCGCTCTCATTAGCCTAGGAAAATCTGCGGCTGAACCCTGCCCTGAGCAGTAACTAGTCCTAAACATCAGAGCAACAGTACTCCAGGATTCAGAAGCAGAACTCCTTGGGTGTATGGGGAAGAAGCAGAAGAATATCCATCCCCAGTTCCAGTTAAATCCCTCTCCGTATTCACGAAGCGGAGGCATTCAGCCCTCTAGGCAAACAAAGTGGACATCGGAGGAAAGCATTAGTGCACAATTTAATGACCCACCAATACCTACTCCATCATCTCTTCTCTAAGGGAAAGGAAGGGATGGAACCTAATGAATAAGAATGAGACATTCATTAGGATTTTGTTTACACATTATTATTCAATACTAACATTCAAAATGGACTACGATAAACAGGAGAAAGGTAATCTATACACGGCATTATGCAGAAAAGCTGCTGTGCTTTAAATTCACCTTCTCCCTTAAAACAAATTAACATTTAAAGTATAGATAAATTTTTACCAGGAAGTTAAATGATTGCTTACAGAAGGGATTTGGGGTTGGGGGGGGGCATTACTTGCACACAATACAACAATAGTGCAAAGATAACAGAAAACTGGGTATTTTCATGCATAAATAAACACATTATTGCAGTACCCTCTGCATGACTTGCATTTGAACCTCTAATTTACCAATAATCTTTAAAAACTCAAGGAAGAGTGGAAAAACCCAACACCTGTAGAATTCTAATTTGGGGCCAAAAGTACATACTCATCTTTACTTTTACATATTGTCCTTCAGCTCACACTTTACCCTTCATGTATTTAGTCTGCCCAGCTAGAAAACAACTTATTGACACTACAAGACTAGAATGGAAACTTAATTCTATTGCCTGCTGGCTGCACACAGGGCACAGCACTGCTTCTCTCTAGCAAAAAGACCCCAAACCCTTGAAATTAGAAAAGGTAGCCTTAATCAGCACCAGGACCGCTGGCCTCAGCCTCTCCTCCCTCCTCCACTTCATAATGCCTATTATCTAACTGAAAAGGAAAACTTTGATCCTAATGGTTTCCGACACCTGATGAGAATAAAGAGACACAAAGGGACCTGGTGATGTGTTATTTAACGCATGACTGTTTTAATAGGGCTGTCTAATTTTTGGAGGCACAGGGCCCACATCCAATGCCCCTCACAGCAACCCATCAGCTATTCGCCGCATTCCATTCACCGCATCACATGACTGCGTTATTGGCAGTTCCTGAAGGTTAGTTTAATCAACTTTTGTACACTGAGATAATTTCCTGGGTTAGAAAAGGTTAATTAGAGGCAAAGTTACGAGCAGGACAATTTACTGTATTGCAATATTACAAAATTTTCACCTTTCACAAAAGTCTCAGAACTAAGTACGGTTTATAAGCAGTTACACAATATTACTGTATTTTTTAGCACCTTTTATCTCTCCATGCACTACGTGTCGGTGTCTTTAGCCTAATTTTCTCAAATGGGAGATTTAAGACACAGACTGCCAAGGTGATAATTCCAGTTCTCATTCATCTAAACAGCAATTCCCCTAACTATCACGTCGGTGGGTACATCCAAAGTCCTTTCCACCAACTTAAAATTGCTGCACAGTAGAGTCAGCTGCACAGGAAGAGCAATGGTTACCCCAGGTGTTGTAAGAAGCTGCTTCCACTGCTGTAACCGTCCACATCTCGGGCTGCAGAAATTTCAGGTCACTAAAGGGCAGCTTCTTCATTAAAACCTACTTTTGCCATTTGTACCTAGACTATCTAGATTCCCTCTTCTCAAGTTTGAAAAAGTCATCTTCTATTAAAACTCAGCTCAGCTCAAGACAAAGCCCCTACATCTCCATTTTTAATTAATTTCCACGTAAAGAAGCTTACTTACAAATTCCCAGAAATCCGTTCTATACTCAATACCCTACACATTCACTGAGGAGCTACTCAATGTCTTGTCACAGAAGAACCCAACTAAATCCCAGCCTTCTCTTTAAAACTTAGTTTTAAGTAGGAAGCTAAAAGCAGTATTTGTCCAGACAAAGCTGACATGCTACAATTATTTGGGGTTGGAGGGGAAGATTAGACAATTTTTTACTGGTCAGGTAGTAAAATAAGTACTTTGCAGACACAAACTGGTACCGTATTTCAGTCTTTTAACTTGGGTTTTCCTATAAGGAAAAGAAAGACCTTCCCCTCACTCCCCCCTCCACACGAGGTGGCTCATACAGAAGCTTCAAAAATTTAAATGCCAAATTTTAAACAGGCAACTGCCCCTGTTCTATAAAAAAAATAAAAAGGTAATTCTCTAGGTAGCTGGCTGAGTGCTTCTCCTCACACCAAGTCCACCTCTATCATATCACAGTAAAAACCAAAACTCATGACCAAGTAATCTGCCTGACAGATTCCACGCTTACTATTCCCAATTCTGACTGCTCAAACAGATACCATTAACCATGTTAAGGTTAAAAAGTTCTACAGAAGAACAGAGACCCTGTTTCACCGCTGCTTCTTCCGCCGCAACCACAATTCCCACCATTCCAACGTGTACCACCACCAAAGCCCCGCGCAGCCGACCCAAGCGCCCAGCAATTGCCCTTCAGCCTCTTTGCAAACTCGTTCCTGGTCAAAGTTAATCCAGCAACACAGCGGCTGCAGCTCAGAAGCTGGGTTTGTATCCTACACAATAGTTCTGTCAACACTTCCGAGACCCCAAACCCTGATTAATTACGTTCGTCTGGGACCCTCCGTCCATCCAGCGTATTGTTGAAAGCTGTTGAAGGAGGACAACAGTTGCACCCTCTTTCACACCAGGCCTAAGCCAAACTTGTCATTCCCTGTTTAAAGTGCCATTAACTGGCCAGATTTACAGCTCCTCGGCAGCCTCTCCAAGGCAGGTCGCTGCAATGACTTGTATTAATCACTACAATTTGCCCCAAGTCGGGGGGAAACTCACAATCTTGTGCTCCTTCCTCTGGGTTACACAGAAAACAGCATTTCATCCCAAAAGACCACCGCTCTGCTGAAGCCACAAGTCACTTCAAAGCCCACACAGGCACAAGAATTACACATTTTTCTCTGTTTCTTGTAACACGAGCAGCAGCAGGAATTATACTATCATTCCAGTCCTTCGCTTTATAAATAGAAATCAAATTTGCAGATATTAAGAAAACCAAACCAAACAAAAAAAAAAACACTACAAAACCAACCCACCCACCTGAAAACCCAAACCTTTAAAAATGTGACCTTCAGTGTTACATGAGTGGCTTAAAAGAGAATTCTCTACTCTCCTCTCTACAGCTGGCCATTTACCAGCCTGTGTATCCCGGAACACCACTCTTTAAGCAGCAATTTACACGGTGGCTCCACACTAAGTTCTTCTTTACAGACACGTGTAACTGACAATAGAAGAGATCCATCATGTGATTGAAATTTCAAAAAGCAAGAGCAAAATGCCCAAGATGTCCTTCAAATGCCTTCAGTAGATGTAAATCATCCCCAAACAGGGAAAGAAGCGACCAAGACGAAGCTGGAGATGAATCGCCAGCCTCCATCACTACTCAACCACCAAGGAAACCTTCCCATCCATCTTTCAAGGGCCTGCAGATGGGGGGGGAGTTATCCCAAACATCTTCCAACAACAGGCAAAAGTTACTCAAAAGAGATAAATTAAATAGGCATCTCAACGAAACAAATTAAGAGGTTAATCCTTTATGCTTCCAGACAGCTCATTATGCACGTAGAAATCTCTTCTTCTCTCTCAAGGCTTATTTCAAGTCACATCTGGCCTATATTATCAGCACAATCAAGACTCTGACGGCCAGGTGATCTACACAAAAGGCAAATACTTCTTGTTTTGTTTTCATTTTATTCATGCTTTTTTGAGTTAGCTATTACCTTAATTTTATTTATGCCTTTTTTAGTTAGCTGTTACCTTAGTGCTCACTAAACGCCTTTCCCCATTAGTTTTCCCGAGGCTCCAGAAGTGGGTAGAACATATTTAAATTGATCTTTGGGGGGGGGGGGCGG